>OX578144.1:34097721-34697721 GCA_951213105.1 Amaurobius ferox | reverse complement strand
TTTAAATGTTGCTAAATTAACGAAAAACTCGCCAAATGAGAAAAATTACGCTAAATCAATGACGACTTATTGATGATGACGACATGGAAAATGATGACTCATTGACGAACATTCAATATTTTGGAAAGAATATAAATAACTACTATAAAAATAATATTCTTTTTTTTACTGTAAATGTAGTAAATTTATTGTATTATATAAGGAAAGTCATGTGCTGCCCACATGATTTTTTTATATTTATGTTGCAAACATAGTTTTTAACTCCAAATTGCTTATGATATTGATATAGTGTTAATATACACAGAATTATCCTGAACTATATACTCCGGGTTTGTATTGAATATATATACGTTCTATAATCTATAGTAGTATATTTCAAAGATTTATCATATATTTATAAGTATTTTGATTAGCATTAATAACTTGAGAATAATTATCAGGGAGCACCCATTGTCTTCATATAGCATATAAATTAGCATGATACTAATCTGAAACTAAATAATATTCTCGAAAAAATATTAAGTGTTTAATCTACATTAAAAGATTTGTAAAGCATTATTAATTTTTTTTCATCTAATGATGAATTCCGTGTTATTAAATAGCCAGACCTTGTCAACATTTAACAACGCATAATGACAGAGTTTTATTTTATGGCACTTTTCTCTGAAGTAAATTCATTTCAGAGAAAAATAGACAGTTTCATATATTACATTAAAAATAATTCAAATGTAATATTTTCTTTAAAAAATGCTCAAAGAGGCATATAAATATGAAGTTTCATTCGAAATAGAAAGTTATTAGTAGAAATAGTTGCCTACAACTATGTAAAATCGATTCTATTCAATGAAATAGGGAAATCTGAAGAACTTTCTTTCTCACCGCAATGGAATTCGATTAAGTACATAAAAAGGAAAGAGAGAATACTTGGGTTTGGAGAGAAAAAGGCGTATGTAAAAGATGGATATTTTGTATAATCATGGAAAATGTCGTTCATATATAAAGGAGGAGAATTAAAATCAGAATAGTGCTTACATTTCTTTTCTTTTGTAATATATACTTCATTCAAGATACACTGTATTTTTAAATATTAAATTTGTTCGAAAATGGTTTCATTTTTAGTTTTCTACAATATATGATATTGAACGTGAAGGAAAAGGATTGTGATTGTAATATATACTTCATTCAAGATACACTGTATTTTTAAACATTAAATTTGTTCGAAAACGGTTTCATTTTTACTTTTTTACAATGCATGATATTGTGCGTGAAGGAAAAGGATTGCAATTGTAATATATACTTCATTCAAGATACACTATATTTTTAAACATTAAATTTGTTCGAAAATGGTTTCATTTTTACTTTTCTACAATGAATGATATTGTACGTGAAGGAAAAGGATTGCAATTGTAATAATACTTCATTCAAGATACACTGTATTTTTAAACATTAAATTTGTTCGAAAATGGTTTCATTTTTACTTTTCTACATTGAATGATATAGTACGTGACGGAAAAGGATTACAATTGTAATATATACTTCATTCAAGATACACTGTATTTTTAAACATTAAATTTGGTCGAAAATGGTTTCATTTTTACTTTTCTACAATGCATGATATTGTACGTGAAGGCAAAGGATTGCAATTGTAATATATACTTCATTCAAGATACACTACATTTTTATACATTAAATTTATTCGAAAATGGTTTCATTTTTACTTTTCTACAATGCATGATATTGTACGTGATGGAAAAGAATTGTAATTGTAATATATACTTCATTCAAGATACACTGTATTTTTAAACATTAAATTTATTCGAAAATGGTTTCATTTTTACTTTTCTACAATGCATGATATTGTACGTGAGGGAAAAGGATTGCAATTGTAATATAGACTTCATTCAAGATACACTGTATTTTTAAACATTAAATTTGTTCGAAAATGGTTTCATTTTTACTTTTCTACAATGCATGATATTGTACGTGAAGGAAAAGGATTGCAATTGTAATATATACTTCATTCAAGATACACTGTATTTTTAACACTTTACAACAAAGTTGAAAAGTGTTTATGACTTTGTTCATTCTGTCTGTCTGTCTGTCTGTCTGTCCGTTAGCGCGATAACTGCCGTAAAAATGACTTAATTAAAATGAAATTTTAGTATGTTGTTCAGACGGTCTGTAGGACCTACGGGAATATAAATGAATAATATCACCCAATTAGTTTTGGATTGAACAACCCGGGTTGAAAAAATGAAATACATTAAGCCCTATGGGACCTAATTTTTCAAGCATTTTTTAAGCGGATTTAAAATTCACAAATTGCTTCGAAATATTTAGGCAATATTCAAATTGTTCCATAAAATATATAAAAAAAAATTCAACGAAATATATTCAGTAGTTTTTTAAATAAAAATTAAAATAATAATAACACCTCTTATATGAAGCGATCATGTGACCATGATATGAAACGATCACGTGACATACTTCAAAATGATATGTGGAATCCATCTTGTCTCAAAATCATGATTTTTAAAGTTCTTTTTAATTCATATTGAGTGTTGTATCCGTCCTAAAACTACTTTATTTTTGCCCAAATTCTGTGCATCTACATACTGAAACAACGCAATGACAATATATTTGTGTTTAAATTCTCATCCCAAATTTGATTATTTCTACAACTAAGCCTATTTTTCACCTATGTAAAATGTAAACAGCAAAATATGTAGAATGAGTTGTATTAGAATTGCTGTAATTCTTTAACACAAACTCATTTAGTCCATGGAGTCTGCTTAGCTGATATGAATGAAATATTCATTGATTTTAGAAAGAGAAGGACGATATTTTTCGATGAAGTTTTACGCATATAGTTTAATTACTTGTAGCTCCATGGTCTTAATTTTTAAAAAAATAAATTATTATAGTATTGTGATGAATGATATGAATGGGGGAATTATTTATGAATGAAATGTTGCTTTTATAGAGAGAGCCAGACGTGTTATTTTTTCTATGACGTCATTTGAATGGATTTCAGTTGTTTTCGATGAAGTTTTCAAATATAATAAATTATCATAGTATTATGACAATTCTAAAATTATTACCGAGGAATGTATCACATTTTAGAGATGTTTAAACCAGGCAATTTATACTTTAATGCCGTCATTTGAATGAAGTTAACTTTTTTTTATGAAGGTTTAAGGTTTCAAATATAATAAATTAATGTAGTATTGTGATAAGTTTTAAAATATTACCGAGGAATGTATTGCATTTTAGACATGTTTAAATAAAATTGCATTGAAGTTGGAAAGTATTTCATAATCAATGCTTTAAGCATGATTGATCTTTCTTGTTAAACATTACATTTGTTCGAAAATGGTTTCATTTTTACTTTTCTAGAATGCATGATATTGCACTTGAAGGAAAAGGATTGCAATTGTAATATAAACTTCATTAAAGGTACACTGTATTTTTAAACATTAAATTTGTTCGAAAATGGTTTCATTTTTACTTGTCTACAATGCATGATATTGCACGTGAAGGAAAAGGATTGCAATTGTAATATATACTTCATTCAAGGTACACTGTATTTTTAAACATTAAATTTGTTCGAACATGGTTTCATTTTTAGTTTTCTACAATGCATGGCATTGTACGTGAAGGAAAAGGAATGCGATAAAGCCTAAATTAAATCTCTCAAGTATTTACAGATTTACAAATTTTGAGATTCCTGATTTTTTTTCAGTCCCACATGTGTGTCTCTCTGTTTATCGGTGTAATTTGTCGTTGAGAATACTAGTTCTTTTTTTTTTTTCATTCTACAGAGACCGTCCTATCTATCTGAGAGTGTAAGTTGTTCTTTTCGTTCGGCGAGGAAGTACAGACAATTTATATTAGATTAAATTGGAGTGATAAACACAGGGGCCGTACTATTTTTCTTCTTCCCCTCCCACTCGCAGATGGATTTCCGGACCTCTATATTTAAAGTATCCACACTCCGATGGACACAGATAGCAAAATGTATTAATATTACTTTTAAATTTTTTTGAGATTGATACAAACTTCAAATACTTTTGGGATTATAATAAACACATACTTTGAGATTAATATAAACATCAAATACTTTTGAGATTAACATTTTTTGTTTAAAAAGTTGTTCATGTTTTTTCGTAAAAATAACAAAATATATCTCTTTCGTATGCGTAACATGTACGACAATATTTTAAGCGATATTGATGCGTAAGGTCCCTAGGAAAGTTCTTCGCCATCCTAATGACTTTATAAGGGTTTGACTCTCCATTTTTGTTTTCACTCTCCATGGTGACTATACACGATTGAATAAAAGTGTTCCCTAGCGGACACTTTTAAAAGGTCGATTGACGAACTTGGCATTTAAGCGAGATAGTAGAAAAAATTCAAAAAAGTTGTAGAACATTATTTAATTATTATGAATGCGATCGGAGAAGAAGTGCATGTGAGAAGGCGAGATCTGTATGTGTTCGGATATATTAGGAGTAAGTCCTGCAGATGAGCGGAGGGGAGGTAATATTTCAATAACTTTATGAACACTGTCATACCCCTGACTTAACAGCCAGTAATACAAGGTCCACTCAATAAGTCTCCGGTCTAACTAAGAAAAACCTTTTTTTTTTAGAAATTCGACTTTATTCATCAACTTACTCTCCTTCAAGAGTGATACATTGATTCCAAAGCTCCTCTTACTTTTCGATGCCTTTTTTGTAGAACGATTTGTCTTTGCTCTCAAAATAGGCCTCAGTTTCGGCAATATCTTCTGCATTTGAACCAAATTTATTTCCCTGGAGCAATGTTTTTGATGTCTGAAAAAAGCCAGTAGTCACTGGGGGTCAGATCTGGAGAGTACGGTGGGTGAGGAAGCAATTCCAAGCGTAATTCATATAATTTAACCATCGTTTTATTCGACTTGTAACACGGTGCATTGTCTTGGTGGAACAGCACTTTTTTTATTTTGCGTGTGAGGCCGTTTTTTCTTGATTTCTACACTCAATTGATCCAATAATGTCATGTAATATTCGCTATTGATAGTTTTACATTTCTCAAGATAGTTGATGAACAAAATACTATGCGCGTCCCAAAATACGGATGCCATAACCTTTCCAGATGACTTTTGGGTTTTGGATCGCTTTGGACGATTTTCGCCGGCTGCTGTCCACTCAGCTGACGATCCTTTTGATTCAGGTGTGTAGTAATGGATCCATGTTTCATCCATTGTCACATACCGATGCAAGAAATCCTTCTTATCTCGTTTGAACAGCTCCATATAGCGCTCTGAATCGTCGACGCGTTGTTGTTTTTGGTCAGGTGTGAGCAAACGCGGCACCCACTTCGAAAGCAACTTACGCTTGCTCAAATTTTCGTGAAAAATTGTAAACACACTACCTTCTGTTATCTTTAAGGTGTCAGCTATCTCACGCAACTTCACTTTACGGTCTTTCAAAACTATTTTGTGGACTTTTTTTATGTTATCCGGAACAACTGCCGATTTTGGGCGACCAGAGCGTTCAGCATCATCGGTGTTTGTACGATCGCGTTTAAATTCAGCATACCCGTCAATAATAGTTGATTTCCCTGATGCAGAGTCTCCATAACGCTTATCAAGCCACTGTTTGGCTTCAACAGTATTTTGCCCCCATCAAAAAACAATGTTTAATCAACACACGAAATTCTTTTTTATCCATTGTTTTGAAAATTACAAAACTGGAGTCACTAAAACCACTGTAACCTATAAACTAATTGTCAGAATGTCATGAAATTTTGACACGTGTCGTTTGAAGGTAGGTACTATCCAGAAATCATATGGGTCTGTCAACAGTGTTACCACATATGTGTCAGACCGGAGACTTATTGAGTGAAGTGTTATATGCATACCTTCTGAATGTATTTAATTTTAAAATAAGCTTACAATTTAAATTATATTAGCTTAAATGTTAAGGTTTCAGTAGCATTCTTGCAATGTTTTAGGGCAGGCACAATTAAGTGTGAGGTTAACTATTGAATATGGTCATATCGACAAACAAATTTCTTTTACGTACAACACTGAAAAGGAAGATTAACCGATTCTGCACGAAAAAAAAAATTATTTTTATTTATCCGTCTGAAAGTTCTTCAGATAGAGATAGGAATATATTTACATAAAATATATCAAGAATAAGTTTACAAGTTAAATTTATTAATATTAATATATATATTCTTATTCAAAACATGGAATTCAAACAAAATACGTAATTTTGTTTCTTACTTAAAATTAAATATGTGTTCTGAACATGAGGAAACTATTTGTAATTTTCAATTCTAAGGTTTATTTTCTGCAAGACCAAATTGATTCTTGGAGTATTCCTTTATCAAAGTATCTAGGTAATTACGAGATTTAAAAACAAGCCATCGAAGAGTACTCTCGTTGTCATTATTTAAAACACATAAGGCTGCAATTTTATTGGATTTACAATAGATTCTAAACAAGTATAAAAAGAATGAATATTGAATTAATTTTAAAGTACTCCTTTGAAAATAGAGTATTTTATTTTCTTTATGTCCGGATAGCATTGGAACTTGAAATTTAATTCCAACGAATAACTGATTAGAGAGATCACATACTTCCATCTTTTCGAAATGCATCCTATTCGGTAGAACTGGGAAATATAAAGAACATTCTTCACGCAATGGAATTCGATTGAGCGTATAAAACATAAGAGAAGACAAGGGTGTAGGACCAGTATGGCATGCTTAATAAGAATAAAGTGAAACGTCTCTAAATGAAACCTATGCTCACCTATATTCAACGATTATATTCGACAACATCGGGAAAGTTTCTGACAAAAGTAGCTATATGAATCTGACAAAAATAGCTATAGGACTCTGACAAAAGTAGTTAGGTATATGACTCTGATAAAAACAGCTATATGACTTTGACAAAAGTAGCTATATGACACTGACAAATGTAGCAATATTTCACAAATTCGGGTATGCTGATAGCAAATATTAACTTGAAAATTGCTAATTAGCTCTAGTTTTTAAGACACGATGTATGGGGGTTCAGTGGGAACGGATAGTCTACCATCTACACTGCTGTATAAACATATTTTTGTCACTAGGAGAGACTATAGTACATCAGGACATAGAAATTATATATTTTACTCTCTCATCTGGATTTCTTCTCGACAAATTGCAGTGCTGTCAGCGACGAGCACCGATGGCGGATTCATCAGAACATTACTATCCTTGAGAAATGTACCAATTGAAATTGAATGCAACAATGCTACAATAACATTTTTAGGCACTTATGAGAGATGCTCTTGCAAATTTATTACAAGCGACAAGATTACCGTATAAGGATAATGATTTGAATTTATATTTAAATGTGTAAATCATGTGTATTTATATGCAAATGTGTAAATCATATGTATGTGTATGCAAATCTGTAAAACTTGTTTTATACATATTTACAAAAGCTAGTATTAATCTGGTGTTTTAATAGCCATTGTCATAATGCAAACCAAACAACATAAGGGTACTTTGGTTTCAATCTCAAAGGTAGGCAGAAAGTCAAACGTGTTTTTTTATGTTATTTGCACTACAGAGAGTTATTTGGGGGTATAGAAAAAATACTATCAGCATTAATTATTCCCAATTCCAGAGACTGCCTACTAGTACAACCGATACCACTTACTAACAGAAAGACGTGACCGCTACCTATTAACGCCACCGAAGTCGGCGTCTAATGCAACTGAAACCACTTACTATGATAATCGAAACCACAAAATTTCAAGATATTTCAATGGTTTCTATCCGCGTGCAATAACAAGGCATTGAAATATGTGCAATTGAATTTAAAGTCTTATGTAGTTACTCTCCTTAAACCATTTACAAGAAAAAGTTTGGTAAAGACTTTTCGAGTGGTTTGAAAGATAGCTTAAAAAATCCTCCGTCTAAGGTCGAATTCAAGATTTTAATGGAATTACGCATCATTTAACAGCCTCGTGAATATATTTGCAACATCCATGGAAATATGTCCAGATATGTGTCTATTTGATGTGGGCATATGATAGTCCAGGAACATGGCACTGTGAATTTTTGTGAAGGGATTTGTTATGGTGAACTAGATTTAGAACATGATAGAATTTTGTTCAATTAAGTATCAAGGTATCATCTGTCAAGCCAGAATGCTTTGATTTTTACGTTCTGCGCAAATGTTGTTCTGAGAGCAAATTAAGTCTAATTATTTACAAGAGAGCCTGGTATACTTTACTCTGTTAGTCAGATGTAGTAGTTGATTGAGGTTAAAAGAACTGACGTTTAATTTGGTTATGAAACTACAATAATAAATCGACGATGATAAATCAACGTTTCATGGAAGCGGTGTCAATTCACGGGGAGTTACAACGAGCGGGATTAATTATTGTATGAAAAGGAGAAAGACCTTAGTCAGTCATACAGATCATAGGTTGTACTTCTATCTGATATATGAATGTATGTTTGATCATAAATTGAAAATATAATGGCTTGAGTAGCTAAATTGATTAAAGGTCAGATCGGTAATTGGTGTTTCTATCCCACTCTGATAAGAGTTCT
Organism: Amaurobius ferox; assembly: GCA_951213105.1. Taxonomy (NCBI): domain Eukaryota; kingdom Metazoa; phylum Arthropoda; class Arachnida; order Araneae; family Amaurobiidae; genus Amaurobius; species Amaurobius ferox. The sequence goes on along the minus strand of OX578144.1, from coordinate 34,689,117 downwards.
AAATTGTAAAGCTTCAATTAGGAATAAACTGAATAATATAATACTATTTCTTAATATGTAGTAGTTTATTACGCCTTTTCTCATTGTTAAACTTCGATAAAACGTCATAAAATCTATTTCAACTGCAGAAGAAAGTGCAGCTAATTTCAGTAGCTCTAGTTTATTGTTCCTTTATCAATGTTGAACTTTAAATTAAGATTTATGAAATCTATTTCAACTGAAATAGAAAAACGACTTATCTCAAAAGCTCTGCGGATAGAGAGAGGATTGATTGACCAGGAAAGATTAGGAATTTTAATGCGTCTTTCACACGAGTTACACACAACGTCAACGTGCTTTAAAACCTTATTGATGTATTAAGTTATTAAAAAAGCTATCCATTTTTAAGTTCTGTATTCATTTATAATGTTCAATACAATAATAAACATATCAACAAATAAATTTTACGTGCATAAAATATGTACTCTATTTTATTGAATTTCAGATACTACCAATCCCATGTATTCTAATAATTAGCCTAGGAGATTTTGGTTCTTAATGTATAGATCGTGTTTAGGATTTCCTAAAAAATCGAGAAAAATGAAAGTTAACATGACAGATCACATAGTCATAGCAACCCACTATCTGTACAAAATTTAAATTTATTTTATAATATTAGGGAGTAACGGAAAAATTATCTATTTCCAATACTTATATAAAAGAACTTGGTTTATTAACTGTGTGATCATAGTATTTCAAGAGAAAATTTTTCTGTTACCAAATTTTTCTAATAACAAGAATTTGTCGCTTGTTATATTTCTAATATTTACATTATGAAATAACTGTTTACATTAATTGTGATATTTTGCTTTTATAATACATGTTACATTTGATATTTTGCACTGTGAAAACTCTGCATTTCGTATAATAGACACAGACAAAATGCATCTTAATGTCATATTTTAAAAGGTAATTTTTATTACTCATGACTGTTTATATAAATTCAAAATCATAGTATGACCTTTTTAGAACTTGTTTGGTATTACAAATATTGATAATATTTTCATTGCAATCTGCATATTTCCTAATTTGTAGTAATTTGGTTTGCTTATTTTTAGTATGCTTATTTTTAACATAGTATTAATAATTATTTTAAAAATAATTTATATGTATGATTGTTTTCATTACCTTATTATCAGTAAATTAAACTAATCATTAATGAATTAAAGATTAAATATTCTAAATATTAATATAAACATACATTGTGCAATAAAAATCAGAATTTCCAATTTTTAATTTATTTATATAAAAGCTAAATTATAAAAAAGGCATTACATGTATGTAAAAAAAATAATTAAAAAATTATATATTTTAGTATTTAAAATTATATCAAGAATATTTAAATGTGTATTCATTTTACTGAAAATGGCAAAAATAATTTAAAAATTAAATATTTAATACTTAAAATCACTTCATGACCTTCATAGACGCATTGTATTTTATTTATAAATGTAAAAGAAGATAATTTTTACATTTACTAATAAATCTTTTAGATTATCATGAATATTTAAATATTTAAAATATATTTGTCCATAATAGGTGATAGCTTTCCCAATCACGATTCGCCTTCTAAAGCACTTATTAACATAAAATTTAATGTACACATGTAATGCTTATCTATCATATAAGGCCCTTGTGTAAAATATTAAATATTCTTTCTGAAACATTATTATCCAGCATATTTGTCAATTTAACTTTTCAGAAAGTAATTATGACGGTTTTACTTTAAATTAAAATTTAATCTAAGGATCATCATTAAAAAAGGAGCTGTTTTAAATAACGTGTTATATGTCAAAAACTATATTTTCTCCTAAATAGTTCAAATCCCTGATTTTAGGACTTAAAAAATGTAGTCTGATTAATAAAAGTAGTCTAGTAGATTAATACAAGTAGTCTAGTGGATTAATAAAAGTAGTCTAGTAGATTAATAAAAGTATTCTAGTAGATTAATATAAGTAGTCTAGTAGATTAATATAAGTAGTCTAGTAGATTAATAAAGTAGTCTAGTAGATCAATAAAAGTAGTCCAGTAGATTGATATAAGTAGTCTAGTAGATTTAATATAAGGATCATCATTAAAAAAGGAGCTGTTTTAAATAAGGTGTTATATGTCAAAAACGATATTTTCTCCTAAATAGTTCAAATCCCTGATTTTAGGACTTAAAAAAAGTAGTCTGATTAATAAAAGTAGTCTAGTAGATTAATATAAGTAGTCTAGTAGATTAATATAAGTAGTCTAGTAGATTAATAAAAGTAGTCTAGTAGGGTAATAAAAGTAGACTAGTAGATTAATAGATTAATAAAAGTAGTCTAGTAGATTAATATAAGTAGTCTAGTAGATTAATATAAGTAGTCTAGTAAATTGATAAAAGTAGTCTAGTAGATTAATAAAAGTAGTTTACGGAGACTGATCAGATAAAAATGAAACTCGAAAAAATCGAAAAATTTTTATCACTTGCAATAAATGTTCTCTCCATTTTATTAACACTTTACAACATAGTTGAAGAGTGTTTATGGCTTTGGTCATTCTGTCTGTCTATTTGGTCCTTCTGTCTGTCCGGTAACTCACGTAAAAATGACTTTGACAAAATGAAATTTTACTATTTTGTTGAGACGGTCTGTGAAATATGTGGGAATATAAATGAATAATATCACCCAATTAGTTTTGGATTGAACTCGGGTTCAAAAAATGAAACACATTAAACTCTATGGTACCCAATTTTTCAACCAATTTTATAAATGGCAAAAAAAAAAAAAAAAGATATATACAAATGCTTTTAAAATTCACAAATCGCTTCGAAAATTTTAAGAAATATTCAAATTAACCCATAAAAAATATATAAAAAAAATTCAGCCAAATTTGTTCGGTATTTTTTTAAATAAAAAATAAAATAACAGTTACACCCATATAATATGAAGAGATCACATGACCCACTTCTTCAAAATAAAGTATGGCATCCATCTTTTTTCTCAGAGTAAAAATCGTGACTTTTAAAGATCTTTTAAATTTATATTTAGTGTTGCTTCCGTCCTAAAACCGCTTTATGTTTTATTATTGTCTGTGCATTTATGTTCTGCACCAACGCAATTACAATATTTCTGAGTTTAAATGATCATCAAACTTTTGATTATTTCTACAACGGAGCCTAATTTTAACGTATGCAGAATGTAAACAAATGAAGCTTCAAGATGAGTTGTCATAGAATTGAAGATTTTTTTAACGTAAAATTATTTAATTCCGGAGACAGTAATATAGGTGATATTATTGAAATATTCATTGATTTTACATAGAAAAGCAGACGATTGTATATCTTTGCCTTTATTAATGAACTTTTAAGCATGGAGTTAGAAAGTACTTTTATCTCCATAGTTTTAAGTTTCCAAGTAAAGTAAATTATTGTAGTACTGTGATAATTTATGAGAATGCAGACAAGTGTTTGTAAGATGGATTGTACAAAAAGTTTTGAATTTCTTTAACGAAACATTATTTAACTCTGGAGTCTGGAATAAAAGTGTATGAATGCAACATAAACTGCTTTTACATAGAGAGCCAGCCGATATATATTTCGATGACGTCATTTGAATAAAGTTCATTTTTTTCGATGAAGTTTTAAGTTTTCAAGTAAAATAAATTATTGTAGTTCTGTGACAATTAAAAAAATACCACTGCTGAATGCATCCCATTTTAGAGATGCGATACATTCAGCGGATGGTATTTTAGTTGCAAAGTGTTTCTTAATCAATGAGTTATGCATAATTGATTTTTACTTTCTTTTTATACATAATGTATAAGGAAAGTATTGTGACGGGATCCAAAATTCGAATTCGAGTTTTCGACGGAAGAGAACGTTTTCATCCCTGATGACGAATCAAACATTTTAGAAGTGGTGTTTGTGTGTATGTGTGAAAGTATGAGTGTGTGTGTGTGTCAGTGAGACTGTGGAGACGATAACTGACGAACGAATAGACCAATACGAACGAAATTTGGAACAAAAATCACAATCCATAAACACTGGAAGCCTGTCGTTTTTATACGCAATCGAATGTTCAGAACCCCCCTAAATTTTCGAGTGAAATTTTGAAAAAATCGTCAAAAAATCAAAACCGCTAATAAAGCTACGCAAATAGATATTTCTTATGTAATTTTTCATTAGAAAACGATTGACATAAATTTTAGAGAGAGAGAGAGAGAACGCTAACATGAACCGTTCTCGAGATATTGCAAATTTTCCAAAAAAATTATCAAAAAGTTATATAAAATTAAAAAAATATATATTTCCTATTGAGAAATATGTTCACTTTTCATATGTAATACCATGCGATAAATTGGGTGACATCATTCTTGTGGATCTCGCTCGTTCCATTCATGACAAAAGATACTTTGAGTAATACTTTTGTATTTGAACGCCAATAGTCATTTATCTGCCGTAAGGATAACTTATTTTTCCGTCCATATCGCTTGACGAGATTTTGGCAGAATGTCGCCAACTTGGCTACATTTTTAATTGTTGCCAAATTAAAAAAAATCTCGCCAACTTGATAAAAATAACGCTAAATCAATGAAAATGACGACTAATTGAAGAAAATTCAATATCTTGGAAATAATGTAATTATCTACTATAAGAATAACATTTTTTACTGTAAAAGTAGTAAATTCATTGCAAAGGAAAGTCATGTGTTGCCCACATCAGATTTTCTTATTTGTAATGTTTAAAATATATGGATGAAAATATTTTAGATCCATAAGCAAACAAAAAAGTTCTAAGCACAGGTAGTAAATAATGGATGAGCAAAATTACGTACTAGAATCCGCTCAATTTTCTTTTCAATTAAATGTTTTTAATTTATTAAATTTAATTTATCACTTAAAGTGTTTGTATATTTGAAATTTACGATCTCTGTCTCATCAGCTGCATCAAAATGCCATTTTGATCTATCTGATCTTTAAAGTTTGCATTGTGAAATAATATATCTGACACAAAGACATTAACATTTCTCATAAAAACTAAAAATATTAAGCGTTAGAGACATAATGAATAAACTACATAAATATATATCTAAAGTCGTCCATATATGATAAAATGGACATTTGAAAGAAACACAGAGTTAGCATTCACCTTCAGTTAAAATCGTAATAGATGTATAAATTTACACTAAAAAGAGCAATCTGAGTTTGCCAATTAATATGCTAATGCAGTTTGCCTAATTCAATCTACAGTGCATAAAATACATCAGCCATATAAGCATGTGAAATATTAAGAATTTCAAAACTAGATAATTGAATATGCAACCGGGTGTTAGGTTGAACGCATAGGGCATTTGGCATAAATCATGACAGATCCACTTATATTTACTTTCACCAACAGGGATGAATTTGTCATCAAAGAAAAAAATGCAAACCCGTCATTCACCCGTTATTACGTGCATTTTATTCCTCCATATAATCTCACATCATGATTCATCTTTATTAAAACACCTTCTGCAGATTTTTGCAATTTAAATATGACTAGAATGTGCCATGCATTATAAACTTTGAACTAATGAAAATCCATTGATACTTGAACAAAGTGGCATTGATAGTTGTTTGGCCAAGTTTATCTCTTTGTTTTTAATCATGCAGCCCACAACACTATGTCTGCAAGTATTTATACAGAGAAAATTATTTCTGAACTAGTTACTTGGGTATATAAGAAGCAAAATAAATTGGGTTATCTCTACCTTACCCCCCCCCCCACACACACACACACACGTTTTCTCAGTATGACGTCATTCTAGATGGCCACCATTACTACACTAAACTTCTGTCAATTCTGTGTGCAAGTAGCCTTACTAGAAAATTCTTTCTGAACTAGTTACTTGGGTATATAAGAAGCAAAGTAAACTTGGGTGGCTACCATCTAACCCCCTCGTTTTCTCACTATGACGTCATTCTAGATGGCCACCATTACTACACTATACTTCTGTCAATTCTGTGTGCAAGTAATTTTACGAGAAAATTCTTTCTGAACAAAGTTACTGGGGTATATAAGAAGCAAAATAAACTTGGGTGGCTACCCTCTAACCCCCACGTTTGAAACCCAAAATAAATCAGAGAAAAAAAAGAAAATATAACTTGAATAAAATGTGTTCTAAGACTGCCACTAACGGAATAGTTCAGATCGTATAAATTCGTGGGTACGAAATAAGCGCATCGGTTTCAGTTTGAATTATCGAATGTTTCAATGCTTTTTCTTGACAATGGGCTTACTTTAAAAGCTAAAAAAAGTACTCTTACACAGAAACTAGAAAATTGTCTGAATAACAACCCAAAATCAACACAATTTCAGCCAGATCAAAATACTTGATTTTTCATAGAGTTATGAATTCTTTGCGAAAGGTGGTAACAAAAGAAAAATAAAATATTCGATGATGTTGATACTTCTTACTGTACGTTTACTTTATCACTCTCAGCTGCTGCTTTCAGAGTAGACCATGTCTTTGATAATTACCAAGTATGTTCTCCTAAAGACTCTAAACGTCTATCGAGGTAAAAATGTAATGTCATATTATTTCCTAAAATATCATCAGAAATTCATCTACCAGTTCAAATGGAAACTTACTGGCCCTCCTCAGCAAACAAACTGTTACTACAAAAACATATAACACAAAGTTTGAATTCCTTGATGGTGACCAGACCTATTAGTCCCCTTCATGTGTGGAGTTCATTTTCTGGTTTAGCGGATGAAATTAAAGTCAGCTGCATGGGTATTGAAAATGGTGTTAAAAAACCAATATGTACCATGGACAGATTTCAATAAGAAGATGCATACTTCATGATGATGTTACATGCAGAGAACGCAGCAATTAAAGAGCTTATGAAAGTTGCGTTTGTAAGTGCTGATACTGACATCTTGGTCCTGACTCTATTTCACTGGAAAAGGTTCCACAACCTAAGGGTCGAAAACCCAGGCCGTCCGGCTCATCCGAAGACGTAGAGTAGCAAAAATGGGCGGCCGGCACACCCTAAGGGTGAATGAAATTTGGATAAGAGCTGGAGTTGCAGGCACAAAAAGGTTCCAATCCACAAGTTAGCGGAAACTCTGGGACAAGACATGTGCCAGGGATTACCAGCACTTCCTGGTGCCCTTTTCCCTTTCCGGTGCTGACTATACGAGCAAGTTTGGAATAAAAAAGCTGCAATTGGGTGTAACCAGGAGCAACAGAATCATGGCACTTGCCGAAGAGTTTTTAGTGCAATTGTTGAAGAGAGGCTTGTCTTGTAAGACACTTGAGGAGTTCAGGCTATGAAAGTACTTCCACGGGAAATATATTTCTCTTAATGACCTACCTCCAACCCGCCATGGTGGTAGGGGTGGCCACCCCTACTCCACGTTTTCTCAGTATGACGTCATTCTAGATGACCGCCATTACTTCACTACCTTCTGTTAATTATGCGTGCAAGTATTTGTATAAAGGAAATTATTTCTGAATAAGTTACTTGGGTGTATAAGAAGCAAAAAAACTCGGGTGCCATCCTCTCTTCAAGTTTTTTCACTATGATTTAAGTTGGCCACCATTACTTCACTAGCCTTCTGTTAAAGTAGGCCTTTTACGAATACGGTAAAACTTATTGAGAAACTGTTCAAGCAACAAATGTTCAGCGTTGAATAATCTACAGGTTTGCTTCTAACCATGTGCTTGATATTTCAAACCATTAATCCAGAAAATTTATCTTTTCATACTGAAGTGAGCAGATATTCTCTATAAGGAAGATATAACACAAATCCTTTGGTAAAAACATACGTTTAATGATTATTTTGTAATACAGTACACACATTCACTTTATTATATTCATTACAAGTAATCATTAATATTATGTAAAACATATACACTTGCAGATCCCTGAAAACATTTTGATATTTCTTTAAAAAAAATCCAAAGACAAAGGATTGTTATTTGACCGTATTTTGTAAGGAAGTAAAACTATTTTTGTTCCTTTTTGAACACAATTAAATTAAGAATGGGTTTCTACAATCAATTTTATATTTCAATACTGTTGCATTTGTAAAACAAACAACATGGAATTTCTGCATCTCGACACGCACAATTCGATGTTGCGCACTTTATGCACGTACATGGCTCAATGTAGTCGTCTGGTAGTGAATTGAAGTACTTTGAAGGCATTAGAACAATATCTGTCATTTCAAAGTCGAACTTAAGTGGATTCAGTGCCTCTTGCGCTTTATTGAGGCAGTGTATGATTAAATAGATGTGGAAGAAAGAGGAAGAAGATGCCCCTGCTGTGAGCTGGTACTGGTTGGAGGTAGGTCATCAAGAGAAATATTTTTCCCGTGGAGGTACTTCCATAGCCTAAACTCATCAAGCGTCTTGAAAGATGAGCCTTTCTTCAAAAATTCCACTTTACAATTGTAAATTATTTTCGGCAAGTGCCATGATTCTGTTGGACTCTGGAGATAGCAGTGATTTTCCAAACTTTTTCAAATACTGCCCAGGGTTACAGCCAATTGCAGCTGTTTTGGTCCCAAACTTGCTCGTATAGCCAGCACCAGAAAGAGAATGAAGTGATGGTAATACCTGGCACATGTCTTGTCCCAGTTTCGGCTAACACGTGGATTGGAATTAGTCTTATTGTGTCACCAACTGCAGCTCTTATCCAAATTTCATTCACTCCTAGGGTGTGAAACCTTTTTCAGTGAAATAGAGCCAGGACCAAGATGTCAGTATCAGCACTTACTAATACAATTTTATTTAGCCTTTTAATTGCTGCATTTTCTGTATGTATTATCATCCTATAGTCTGCTTGTTCTATTAGAAATCTGTCCAGGGTACGTTGTTGTTGAGACCCAGATCGTCCGACCTACCAGAAAGGTGTAAGGTAACCATTTGGACGGATGGGAAGTGCCACAAATTTAGACCGGAACACAGTGGGGGAGGCATCCACAGGGACCGCACCCTCCTTCCCCTACCACCAACCTCTCGGAAGGACTTACGGACACACATGTTTAACGTGATCGTACTCCGCATGAACACGGCGGCAGTTATGGCAGCGTGAAAATCCAGCGCGCAAACCACCGGGCAATTGCGCCCGAAATGTGCCAACAGCACGCGGTGTTTCCAGGTGGTCGCCCACCGAAGTACTAACCGCGCCCGATTCCGCTTGACTTCGGTGATCTAACGAGAACCGGTGTTTTCAGCACGGTAGGGCCGTTGGCTTGTCCATGGTACGAATTGGTTTTTTTAACACCATTTTTAATACCCATGCAGCTGGCTTTAATTTCATGCGGTGAACCAGAAAATCCCCTTAACACATGAAGCTGACTAATAGGTCTGGTCACCATCATGGAATTCAAACTTTGTGTTATATGTTTTTGTAGTAACAGTTTGTTTGCTGAGGAGGACCAGGAAGTTTCCATTTGAACTGGTAGATCAATTTCTGATGATATTTTAGGAAATAATATGGCATTACATTTTTACCTCGATAGAAGTTCAGAGTTTTTAGGAGCACATACTTGGTAATTATCAAAGACATGGTCTACTCTGAAAGCAGCAGCTGAGAGTGATAAAGTAAACGCAGAGTAAGAAGTGGCAACGTCATCGAATGTTTTTTTTTCATTTGTTACCACCTTTCGCGAAAAAATCATAACATCTGTAATAAAACAAGTACTTTGATCTGACTGAAATTGTGATGATTTTACGTTGTTACTCAGACGTAGTTCCTGTGTAAGAGTACTTTTTTGGCTTTTAATAAGAAGCCCATTGTCATAAAAAAGCATTGAAACATCCGATAATTTAAATTGAAACAGACTAACAGACTAATTGACAGACAATTGACAATTGAGAAACAGACTAATTGACAGACAATTGAACAGTACCCACCAACTTGTACGATCTCAACTATTCTGTTCCGAGCAGTTTTAGAGCACTTTTTATTCAAGTTATATTTTCCTTTTTTCTCTGATTTATTTTGGGTTTCAAACGTGGGGTTTAGGGGGTAGCCATCCAAGTTTATTTCGCTTCTTATATACCCAAGTAACTAGTTCAGGAAAAATGTTCTCGTACAAATACTTGCACACAGAATTGACAGAATGGTAGTGGAGTAATGGCGGCCATATAAAATGCAATCGTATTGAGAAAACGTGGGGGGAGAGAGTGGCCACCCAATTTTATTTTGCTTCTTATACACCCAAGTAACGAGTTCAGAAAGAATTTTCTCTGCACAAATACTTGCACACAGAGGTGTTGTGAGCTGCTGGACTATATCATTTAGTTTCTAAATATAGATTCATTCACCAGGACTCTCCTTATGAGTAAAATAATGTCCATAGATCCACATTAAATGTACCATTTCGAATAAATACTTGGATACATTGTTGATTGAGTCTATTTCAGGTAGTATTATTGTTTTTAATTAATTTTACTTTAATTAATGTAATTATCTTTGTATGTGTGTCTATAACAATAGACAGCTAAGATTGGTTGCATTTAGTATACTGTGTGATTTAAATATAGACCTTCATATATGTAAATATCCCACGCGATGAAATAAATTGATATAAATAATTTTACATTTTATTTTCAAACATACCTAAGACCTATCAATTTGGACAAATTTAGTACATCCTTTTACACATTCATTTATTTCCTACTGATTTTGTTATACTTTTTTTTTGCATGGGATTCTGAAAAGTTTCAACCATATATATCATATATGTCAAAGGAAATGTAAAAAGAAAGGCATTGGTTTGGATATGATTTCTGAACGTTTTTTCTCCTTTGCATATTTCCATTAGAAGAAAAATAAAATTAAGTGCTGTTGAAACAATATTACAAGAACCATTTCAGTTCAATGATAACATTTATTTTTCAATTTCAAAATTTAATTCAAAAATTTAATCTCCCGAAGTAATTCTCTTTCAAAGAAATTTCAAAATATGTTTGTAAAAGAACCAACGAACTTCACTAACACATTTCTTTATATATAAAAAAATACACACACACAATGTGATCCACAATTATATTATTTTCTAACAAGTACAACTGTAAAAAAGAAGTAAAACTGGCAGCGCGTCTAAAATATATTTTCCAAATATCGGAATATTATATTTTTCCTTCATGGCTAAACCGTTCTTTTAACTGGAAATTTCATTTGAAATAGAAACTTATTAGAGAAAACACTTGTCTACCACTATTTGAAATCGATTCTATTCACTGAAATGGGAAAATCTGAAGAACTTTCATTCTTCCCGCGATGGAATTCGATTAAGTATATAAATGAAAAGGAGTATAGAGATAGTTTGGTAGCAAAAATGGTCTATGTGAAACAGGGTTTTTTACGTTCATGGGAAACAAGAATATGATGTACAAATATATTTTACGAATTGATACTGCAATCAAACCGCTATTTCTATTCTTCAATATTATTTCACACAAAGTACACAGCATATTTAAGCAAAGTATTTATTGCGTTATTAATGTATTTTTGATATGTATAACAACTATGAATCTGACTGAAATTCAAATGTTACGAAACATGTAAACTCTTGAAATGCCCATGTCTTCGAAACTAATAAAATATATACAAATTTCACATGTTTTGCTGAGGGCAAACGGCCGTACCGTGCTCAAAACACCGGTTCTCGTTAGATCACCGAAGTCAGGCAGCATCGGGCGCGGTTAGAACTTGGGTGGGTGACCACCTGGGAACACCGCGTGCTGTTGGCACACTGCGGACGCGGTAGCCCGGTGGTTTGCGCGCTGGATTTGCACGCCGCCACAATTGCCGCCGTGTTCATGCGGAGTACGATCACGTTAAACATATGGGTCCGTAAGTCCTTCCGAGATGTTTGTGGTAGGGGAAAGAGGGTACGGTCCCTGTGGATGCCTCCCCCACTAGGTTCCGGTCTAAATTGGGTGGCACTTCCCGGCCGTCAAACAGTTACTTCTTATATCTTGAAAACTAAAAGGCAAGTCTCACTTCTATGACGTAGAATAAGCAATTTATAGCCCTCTAAAATCCCTAAAAATATATATTTGGATTTAAGATTAGGTTTTCAGTTTTATAAATCTAGTGGTTATAATTTTGATATTTGCATATTTTGAATTACTTTGAAAGTGTCTCTAATTTCAATATTTTAATATTTTGAACTGATTTGAAAATAACTAAAGAAGATAAACCGCCCACAAAGGAAGCTGTTATTTACCCGAGACCATATCGGCTGCATCGAACTGGTGCCACTACCGACTTTTTAAATACAATTTACATGCATAGAGACTGTTGTGAAGGATAACTGGTGCGTGTAAAATGGAATTATACATGGCCAAGTAAAACAACGATGCGCATTTAAAATTATGCGCATGGTCAAATGAAACAGATAACAGCATATATCGATTGTTTCGCGCTTATTATGAGCCCATCAGCATGGTTTTCGCGCATGCCGACAAGTGCATAATAAGTTTGAAACCGGTCTGGGGATGGTGTTATTTGTAATGGGATAATTTGCACCTTATAGCAGCTAAACGCAGAAAAATGGCCATAAAATGTAAATCAACAAAACATTATTTTTTTAGTGTCAGATACGAAATGAAACAGATTTCCTTCAAAAGCCTTTAATGTATTCACAATTTTTCGTTCTCTATAATAATAATTAGTTTTCCATTAGACAAAACGCTATTATATCATAAAATTTTGAATAGTTTCTAGTTCTACCCATGCGAAGTACAAAAAATAGTACCTAGTTTTCGTAATTTACATAATATATAGACATAAAAATTTAAAGCGACTCATACATTTGTTCTTGAGTTTTCTTGTACATAACTATCTAAAATGCAAATACACATATATACTCTAGATAATATTTTCAAAATTTCTCAAAATGTGTTCAGGAATTCTGTTCAAATATGTGGTTATTAAGCATTTTTACTAAATTCAGGGATAATCACGGTATTATACGGTTATTTAACGCTTTAAAAGTATTTTTATGACATTGTTTCATATCCCAAATTTTAATGGCAGATTATTTAATATGCATGTAACAGTCTAACATGTCAAAACATTTTATAAAACGCTGCTACCGATTAATATATTGCTTTACATTGATATTTATAATTCAGACAAATATATTAAATATAAATTTTGAAAGGGATGATAGCGTTTTAAATTTAGGCTGGAGTTTTTTATGTATTTTGATACACAGTGTCACTCTTATGGAAACTTGTAGCAGCTTCACGCAGAAAAAAGTCCATAAGAAAATATAAATTTACAGAACAGTTTTTTAATGTAAAATGCGAAATGAAGCACACGTTTTTCTTCAATAACCTTTAATGTATTTGATTTTTTATTGATAAACTACGTACATCAGTAAAAATAAATAAATATCGCCGTTCAAGGAGAATACTTATTTTAGCAAATATAAATTTTAAAATGTGTATACGCTATCAAATTTGAACACTTTAGAAAAGTAAACATCATATTTTAAATAAATAGTTACTCGTTTCTCATCACATGGATGTGTTTCGTGTTTCTCCAAAAAAAACAGAACATCAAACATTGTTTTGACTAAGTTATTCATAGCCATTGCACATACGAAACGGATAAACATTTCACAAATTTGTTTACACAGAAATCTCGCTTATATCTTCGTTATATCTATCTATAGTGGATAGTTGCAAAAAAAAGTTGTTGCTATCAAATTATAATGCCACTGGTTTGGCAAGCATGGTTTAAACATTATCTAAATTTCACGCCCACCTATTGAGCAGGTTTATACATTGTTTCTCTTTTTGATTATCGTAGGCCAATCTCATTTTTAGCTAACTGTATAAAGATTATTGGTAAATAATCGAAAATATAATTTGGACAAAATATATGTAAAAATGGAGAATTTGCAACACTAAGCAAGACTAAAAATATTTTAACTTTTTTACTGCCTCTACACAGACTACCTAGGAAAGTTGTGAACTAAGTCAATAACTCTTGAAGTATTAAGTTTATCGTGTATCTGTTAAACGTGTATACAGGGTGATTAAAAAGAGATGGTCCAGACTATACGAGGTGGTAGTACACACCTGACCAATAATTTTCGTCATAGATTACCGTGTCAGAAATGAAACGTAAATTCGTTACGGGACGCTAACTCGTTGGAAGCGACAGCTCCGTAAATTTAAAAGCGTCACTATGATTATTATTTTCTGGTTGAAGAAGTAAACCACGTATGCAAATTTCATCTGGGGGTAAGAAGAAACTTTATGCAAATTTTCGCAATTATGAGAGAGATAAGGTACTATCTGGACGTCACTAATCCGGGCCGATGGATTAGTCGAGGTGGTCCCATAGCTTGGCCCTTACGATCGTACGATCTTTCGTAACTTGACTTCTTTTTGTGGGGATATCTCAAGAGTCTCGTCTATGATACCCCCCCCCCCCTGTAATCTGAAGAGGAACTCGTCGCCAGAATTTCGGCCGCTGTTTCCTAAGTGAGCGACATGCCTGGTCTGTTCGAGAGAGCTCGTCAATCACTCCATCGCAGCTGTGAGACGTGAATTCAGGTTGGAGGTCACTCTTTTGAGCCATTACTGTAATTACTGCTTATTAAATGTTATTTTATATTTTCTAAGTCCATCTTGTGTTTTCGCCTCACCACATCGGTTTCACCATTAAATCCCTACTGGCGCTTTCACGTTTCTTTTCTGATCTGGTAAACTACGAGGAAAAATGCTTATTTCAGTGTGTGCTAACATCTCATAAAGTTTGGACCATATTCTTTTAACCACCCTGAATAGGTAACCCCCTATAACGCTAAATAATGATATAAGACTTTAAGGCGTCGCCCTTATTTATTTATGGGGGTAAAGATGGCTGTCTCGCTTCCTGTTAAAGAGAGGTCAATCATAATGTTATGTACTGTTGTAAAATTAGTACTAAGCGTTTGTTAAGTATGTAAAAATATAAATGACAGGTAATAATGACTAGTTGAATTAATGCTAATAAAAATGTATGACTTGGGAAAAATACCAAAATTTGAAAAAAGTATGTATGGCCACATCGAAACCTCCAGAAATTTAATATGTGCAGAAATAAGTATTTTAAAATCCATGATTTGTTTTGTGTATATTGATTTTAAAGAACATTTTAAGACATATAATTTGCTAAGAGAAACACTTTTCTTTGTTTTGAACCAGAATTTAATAATTTGAGAATTTATAGAATTAATTTATAGAATTTTTAGATAAGACAGAGTGAGCCTCCAGAACTGTAAAGGTGAGTTTGTATAAAATTGGCAAAACAATGTCTGAGCTATAACTTATTAGCTAAAAGTATAATTTTGTTATTGATATGGGGTATTTAGTCCACTGTTCAGAGGTGATGAAAATTATATTACATGTATTGTTAAGAAAATTAATTTAAACGGCATTAACTATTTATTCAATTTTCTAACAATTATAAACTTTGTATAAAAAATATGTACACTTTGTGCTCATGGTATTTTAAGACATTTTTCATTTTCAATAAATCAGTATAACGTCCAGATCTCCGTATAGATATGAAATGCATTTTAAGAACCTGCAGTTTGATTTTGAAAGGCGAAAATGATGTTCCTGCCAAAGTCATGAAAGCAAAATTTTTGTTTCTTCATGAAAAAAATGGTATAAAAATGATTCTCCTCAGCATTAAAAAGCGCTGATCGCCCATTCTATTTATTTACAGGTTTGGAATAAAATGTGCGACATGATTTTAAAAATTTACATGTGTGCATCATAATGCTTTCCAGGTAGTCTGCCATGTAAGTTTTAATCACGTTTGGAGTGAAAATGAATTTAGCATTCTATATGAAAAGACTAATTAACAAAATTTATAGAAATGGGTATTTAAAAAAGCCGCCCCCCTCCCTCCTCTCTCCAGGAGTCAAAAAGTTCTTCTGCCCCGGCCGTTTCAATATGGATAGCATTTTATTTAAGATGGATTAAAATTGCTAACTTTTGAAGTTATTATCTTAGAAACGTGACATTTTTTCAGGGATGCTTATAATAGCGTTACAATCTTATATACTGAAAACGGCATATTTGTATGACTTCGATAATTTTGATTTTTTAATTTTTATTTCCAGTTCAGCAGGCGGCAGCCGGTCGTCGTGAAACGATAAATATAAATATGAATTAATGCGGAAATACTAAATATCTTAAATAAAAGTCGTAAGATATTTTAGCATTTTAATCGCAACTTCAGCAGCAGACGAATATCTGCCTCTCGAAACTCCGAAATTCCTGAATTGGTCGTGCTTACAAGCTAACCCTACGGAGAAATGGAGAAGTTCCAAATGTGACTGAAATATACATATATATTTCAGACTCAAATTACTGAATCATTGATTTAGTTGTAAAGCATTAATAATATAAATACCTTGATTTATCTGTCTATCTATCTATCTCTGGGTAACTTTGCTACAAAATGTATCCCAAACGTGTTTCAAGCACAGATAATCATTTTATGAACTCTGGAGCTTTGCGAGCGTGTGAAACCAGATACTAAAAGTGATTCATGATGTGTACAGCCCGTGTCCTACAAAATTCAATGACTATACGTCTTTCACAGCAAAAAAAAAGGCGATGCAACTTTATGAGCGTTTAACAGGTGAGGAGCTTTATGGGCGTATAACATCAAATACTGAAAGTGAGTCAATGCTGTGGGAGGCCCGTTCCCTACATAATATAATGACTATACTTATTTCACAGCAAAAAACTACGATGTAACCATGGAGGTTTACATAGCACGTGACATCAGATACTGAAAGCGAAACCATTATGTTATTTTATTTCTTTGCATTTTATAAATTTCTATTTGAGATTCGACATGGCAAACAAACTCAACAAAAATAGGGAACTTCCTTGCGTGTTATAATATAATCCAAGACACATACATCATTTTTAGAACTTTACAACAAAGTTGAAAAGTGTTTATGACTTTGTTCATTCTGCCTGTCTGTCTGTCTGTCCGTTAGCACGATAACTGCCGTAAAAATGACTTAATCAAAAGGAAATTTTAGTATGTTATTCAGACGGTCTGTAGGACCTATGGGAATATAAATGAATAATATCACACAATTAGTTTTGGATTGAACCCGGGTTGAAAAAATGAAATACATTGAACCCTAGCATAGAGCATAGAGAGTTTAATTACTAGTAGCTCCATGGTCTTAAGTTTTTAAATAAAATAAATTATTTTAGTACTGTGATGAATGAAATGAATAGGAAAATGTTATGAATGAAATGTTGCTTTTATAGATAGAGCCAGACGTGTTATTGTTTCTATGACGTCATTTGAATGAATTTCAGTCGTTTCCGATGAAAGCATAGAGTTTAATTACTTGTATCTCAATGATCTTAAGTTTTTAAATAATCTAAATTATTTCAGTACTGTTATGAATGAAATGAATGAGAAAATGTTATGAACGAAATGCTGCTTTTATAGAGAGAGCCAGGCATGTTATTGTTTCTATGACGTCATTTGAATGAATTTCAGTTGTTTTCGATGAATTTTTCAAATATAATAAATTATTGCAGTATTATGTTAATTTTAAAAATATTACCGAGGATTTTATCGCATTTTAGAGATGTTTAAACCAGGCAATTTATATTTCAATGCCGTCATTTGAATGAAGTTCATTTTCTTCGATGAATGTTTAAGTTTTCAAATATGTATAATAAATCAATGTAGTAATGTGATAAGTTTTAAAATAATTCCGAGGAATGTATTGCATTTTAGAGATGTTTAAATAAAATTGCATTGGAGTTGGAAAGTGTTTCATAATCAATGCTTTAAGCATGATGCTCCTTTCTTGTTTGTTTATACTTGCGTGCTTTTTGTTTATGTTATAGAGGAGAATGCCAGCGGGCATTACTAGATAACAAATAAACAAAAAGAAATTTAATTTATGTGTAGCTAAGTTATGACACTTCTTAATGACAAAAATTGAAGACCGTACTTGGAACAGATTTTTGTTTTCGGGATTTCAGTTCAGAGCATTAGGTCGCTTTAAAACGAAATGTATAGACTCATTAAATTAATTGCCCAAAATTAAAAAATTAAAGTTACGATAAAAATAGATGTTTTACAGCCTGAACACAAAGTTTGAAAACGTACCTCTGAAAACCTTTATTTGTTTTAGAATTTTAAATTGCCGTAAAGTTCGAAAATTTTATACCCCGCGATTTTTTTCGAGAATGCCTGTAATACTGCTAGAATAGTGCATTTAAAATTTCAAATATCCACCTGTAAAATTCGTGATTTTAAGTTTCTAAACTTTTTGAGTCCGGTACCACCTCTACCAAGCGCCATCTGTCGGTGAAAAAAATAGGTTTTCGTATTCCTAGTTCGGCAAGCAAGGCATTGTAGCTGTAACCTTGCCATAGTGAGAACATTGCGTTTTACGGCGTTTTTTAAGATTTCTAAAAATGTTAAAAAAAAAAAAAATCTATCGACTTTGCCGAAAATTCGGCTTCTAGAGGTTTTTCGAAATTTATTTGTTAACCCTTAAATCTAAAAACCGAATTTCTAACGTTTTATTTTGTATTTTTGTTTTCACACACACCCTCAAAATCCCTTCAGCCTCAAAAATGCGGTTTTTACAAATATTTAAAAATTTATTACTCTCTTCGAATTTAGAAAATGTTGGAACCATCTTCGGTTTGAAATCTACGTTTTCAAAAACCTGGGGGCTTCTAGCTCCAGTAGGGTCTTTGGAATAGTGCCTACATACATATTTAACATACATACATACATATATACGAGGGCAGCTTTTTATAGTATAGATAACTATTGTTATGCGGTATTTTGGGTGTGTGTGACCTATCAATTATCACCACTATTTCATAATATTTTCACCATAGGATGATAGGTTAATTACTTATTTATTTCTTAGTAAAAGAGTGCGTCTTCAATAATGATGTAGTTTTGAATGACAGCAAAGAGACGTACGTTTAATCAGTATAAAAAAACGCATAAATTCTAAAGTGTACGTAAAATATTAGAACACTTGTAATATTCGCATTGAAATATTTTTCATTAGGTCAGAAAAATATCTTCGTATTTCATTTATGTAAATACCATAACTGCATAATTACATTGAGACTTTTCAACAGCGCATCACTTAAAATTTATTAAATTGGAGGTATACGAGTATATTGAATGATTTTTTGAACGCATTGAATATTTCTTTGATATTAATATTTTAAGTATTAATATAATCTGAATCAATTTTATATCAAATAAATGTAATTGAAATAATTCCATTCATATTATATAGATAAAAAATTCTAAAGGTATTTAAATTCTACATCGTTTTGATGCATTTGGTTCAGTATTCTATTTAAAGTAAAGTAATTTTTCCGCCAAGATTTTTCAAAACTTTTTTGCGATTCTTCACATAAAAACGGAGAAGGCATACAAAGATGGAATGCATTTCTAGAATCTACCATTTGATTTAAAAGAAAAAAATGATGCTTCTGTCAAAATCATTGAAATGTATTTTTTCCATTTCTTTCAATAACATTTTTTTATATATTCCCCGTAACTTCAAAAAACGCTGAATATCTAAACCATTCATTAAGATCTAGTGAATGAAAAGTATGAAAGACTTTTGAGATTTTAAATTAGTACATGATGCTGTCCATGCAGTCGTTTAACGACGATTTTATTATGTTTGAAGGGAAAAAAATTTGTAAAATTTTCTATATCAAAAGTCTCTTTGAATAGACCAAAGGATGATAAATCTGGTCCTCTGGTTTTGTGTAGCCTTCTTGCATGGACTTTTTCTATTTATAGTGGTTTTTAATTTACCTACATACATAATATAGTGTATAGGGAAAGTATTGTGACCGGATCGAAAATTCGAATTTGATTTTTCGACGAAGCGAGAGATAACATTTATTTATTTATTTATTCTTGTTAGTGATACATAACGGAACAAATCTAATTACAAAGGACACAGTACAGTGAATCAAATATCAAAGTAAAAACATAAAATAGAATTCAGACATAGTAAACAAATTAATACTATTTGAACACATATATATAAGTTATATTACATATAAAATTTAAAAACAGAAAAGTTTCTTTAAAAATTGCGGTTAATATTAGTTGGAATATGAGATAACGTACGACACCTAAACTAGGTTTGCTAGCATGAAGATCGATCATATTTAAAAGTGCACTATAATCAATCTGATTGTTAACTAATTTCCTAAAAACATCATGCACAGCGTGTTTCGCCGATATTTTATGAACGAATACCAAATAAGCATCCCTGAAATCGAATCGAACGTATTTTAAATCATGTCTCTGAGTGTGTATATATGTTAGTGTGTGCGTGTCCATAAGACTATCGATGAAAGAATTGAGGTTTTCGAATGAAATTTGGTACAAATTATGCATTTGATGAATACGGGAACAATACTGATTTTAAACGTAATCGAATGATTACAATACCCTTGCTCAATTTTCAAATGAAATATGGTAAAGTACATGAAAAAATCAGTATGCACAATATTGTAACATAAGTAATAATTTGATTTATAAATTTTTATATTAGAAATCGAATTATACATATTTCGAAACGCTGGAATTAACTGTTCTTCAGATATTGCACATTTTTCTAATGCATTTATTAAGCATTACATACATTTAAAACAGTAGTTAGTACCATCAAATACGTTAATTTTGTATATGCAATATTATGTCTGCTAACATAATTTTTATGGATTTACTTCATTCCATTCACGAGAGAAGTTAATTTTTGTAATTCGTATTTTGATGCCCAAATAATTAGGTAATAGCTATTTTTTTCGCAGGATATTATTTAAATATCAATTGCATTTTGAGAAAATTTTTGCACCTGAGTATGAATAAGTAATTTTGCTTGAACTCAATTTCGTATAACATTTTATTAATTCAATGCCGAAAACATTGTATTTTGAATCTTTCACACCATTATTTGACTGTGAACGAAGTAAAGTGATTGCATTATGTTGCGAAAGTCATGTTCTGCATACATAAGGTTTTTAATGGTGAATATTCACCATTAAAAGTTGAACTGGGATATAAAGTAAAATGCTGTGCCAATAAGGTTAAATAAGCCGACATACGTTTCGGAAATATCTGGATTTCCATCCTCACTATAAACAAAAGTAGACGCAAACACCCAAATGGGAACTGAACGTTGCCGGCTAAATAGAAAATTGCTAAGTGACCTGGTTTCAATCCAAAATTAATTGGGTTATGTTAATCATTTGCATTCCCATATGGGCCGACGCGTGGTCGAGCTGTCAAGGCGAGCGTTTCCAAGCAATCGTTCGACCGCTGCGTTGTGGGTTCGAGTCCCACGTAAGGCATGGATGTTGTGTTGTTGGGCGCAGTGTGTTCCGCCCCCCTCAGGTACGCCTGGGGCAACGCCCTAGGACGGCTAAATGGTTTACGTTCTGGCCGATGCATAGGCGAATGATGAGAGTCAAGTGCCTGGTCATTTGAAAAAAAGGAAACATTCCCATAAAGAAAACATTCCCATTTTGATAAAGTCATTTTATCGCAGTTGTCGTGCGACCGGACAGACAGGCAGGCAGGCAGACAGACAGAATGAACAAAGTCATAAACACTTTTCACTATGTAAGTGTTAAAAAATCAAAGTCGCGTTATTTAATTTTAGAGTACTCACACTCTAAATAGAATCTTGGTTTTGAAACCCTTCGATTTGTCTCAGCCTGCAGATTGACGGCAAATTCTAATATCTTAAAATTCGAAATAGAAAGAACGATGTGCAGTGGTATTAAAAGCATCAATTCGCGTTCCATTCATCTTAGACTTCAATTCAACGAGAAAATCGAAAATTCGAAGATTCTCAGAAGTAACAAAAGCTCAAATTAATATCATTCCGTAATTGGCAATCGGTAAAATAACACAATTAAATCATTTTGATGCTCTGTAAATAAGACTCAATATACATTCTAAGGCAAAAAGAATCGACGAACCAAGGAAGAATTATCCAAATGAGACAAAATGTGGTATGTGTAATATGGATGTACAGAAAATGAAATGATTAGAATTTCAAAACAATTGGATGATTTATTGCACTAAAAGATTTACACAAAGGGAGCACGTCAATATATACCTCTGGCTTTGATACAAGCTGTTACCCGACGTGTCATTGATGCATAAAGTTGCAGGATGATGTTGTGAGGGATGTCGTTCAAATGACCTCCAATTGATGAGCTAATTCTTCTACATTATGGAATGGTCGCAATCAACACCCCATCTCAGCTCAAATATGCGAGAGATCTGGGGATCTGGTTGGCTAAGGTAGTATGTCGTAAGTACACACCTTAGCCAACCTTAGGTAATCAAAAGTCAGGCATGCCGTGTGTAGCATCATTATCTTGCTGACAAGTTATCCCCTGGTGTCGTGAAAGGAATGGCAATACAATGGGTCGTAGAATGTCGATAACATACCACTATGCTCTGATGGTGCCACGGAGAACTATCAAAGAGGACCGGCTATCAAACGAAATAGCACCCCAGCACACAACTCCTTGTTATCGGGCCGTGTGACGTGTGACAGGAAGAGCAGAATCCTGACGATGTTTGTGTTGCCTCCAAACACGTCTGCGCTGGTCGTCGTGACTCAATTCGAAACGGGACTCATCACTGAAGACAATTTGTGCCCAATCCGAACATTCCCACGTTGATCGAACCCGGCACAATTGCAATCGCTGTTGACGGAGCATACTGGCCAGTGGTAGGCGGCGTAATGTGAGTCGCGAATATAGATTCCGCTCTAGTAGTCTTCTATTAATGGCCCGGGTGATATGTAAATATATAAATATATATATATATATATATATATATATATAAGATTTAAAATGAAAAAAGAAAATATTTAGGTGGAATGATTGTGTTTACAGGGTTGCAGAAAGGTCAAGGGGGATTGCGACCCCTATTTCCTGGTTAGAAGCTAGATTTGACTTCATGAAAACGCACCCAGAGACTCTGCACGCCCGAAACAACAATCGATCATGCCCGTGGGGAAAAATGGCCGAATCCCAGACAACATAAAAATGATCAAAATAATAAAAAAATTGGAAATTTTACTAACTAGCACGACGAGAATCATGGAAGAGTTGCATAAAGCGTATAAACTTCGAATAGGAAAGCATACATAAAAAAGTCGCGCTTAACTTATAGAGCCATCTGGATGTGAAACAATCAGATAATCCTAGGTAAGAGTTGAGTTGTATTGTATGATGTCGGATAAATGAACATAATTTTTATCACAATAATTTCTGCAAAAAACATCATAATAGTGCTGTACAAAGCGGAAGGGATATGATTGCTCCCGAGTTCCGTTGACTAAATGCATCATGCATTTATTAAATTCTGTAATAGATGAGTTTAATAATCTGTATCTGTTCAAGTGATTTACGAATAAATTACGTTGTACGTTTAAACTCAAGTTGGTATTCCAGTGGGTAAAATAATTGATCTTGCAGCCGTATAGATGTCTCTTGTCAAATAATTTATAACATAATTTCTGTTCCAAATTATAATAAATAGTGATGTCAAGGAAATCAGCTGTTCCTACATTTGATGACTCCGATTCGATTAGTTCAAGACACGGCGGGTAGAATGTAAAATCAAATATAGTATATTGATTATCCACTCCAATCATGACGTCATCAACGAATCTAAAGAATAGTATTTCACTAATTAAATGAGTGCCTTTCTCATAATAATGTAAGTAAAAATCCGCAACTAACGAGGAACATCCCCCTCCCATTGAGATGCTTTTGCTTTGTCTAAAAAATGCGATTCCATTATATAGAATATTCTCAAATATGACAATCTTAAGGAGGCTTTTGTACTTGTTGGCTTCCACATGTTTGTGTAATCTGATGTAAAATAAATTTCCATTAAAATATCAAAGAGATCTTGTAAGTTGATATTGTTAAATAGGTCTTTAAAATCAAACGTTCTAAAATAAAATCTTTCTGAATAAGTTTTCAATCTGTCGACCACTTCATAACTATTTTTAATCTTAACTGAGCTATACATATATATATATATATATATATATATATATATATATATATATATATATATATATATATAATAATAGTAGTTTGAAAATCCAATGAACGAAAAGTAAGAAGATGCAACACGATAAACCTAACTTTCTAAAACACCCACAGAATAAAATATAATACAGCAAATTATCAATCAAATGGAAGAAAAATACAAAACACAAGCTATCAAGTTACAGAAAATCAACAAAATTCAAAGGTATGGAAACGAAAAATGAAAAACTTAATAAAACAAGGTATATCGCTATACACGTGGAAAAGGGCTAAGCCTAAACAAATGGAAATGTTCACTTTATATATATATATATATATATATATATATAATAAAATATGAGAATATAATATATAAAAAATGGAATAAGTGAATTAATATAATAGTGTTTTTGCGCAAAGCAACATAAAAAAAGCACCAATTATAATAAAAAAATATAAAAAGAAAAGGGAGGCAACGTAAAGTGCTTACGAAATGGCGGTAAGGGGTTTTGACCTTACTCCCCAGTTATCAACATGCATGTCCCAAATGCCGCCTGTAACTTTTATGAAATATTACATCAGAAATTACTACGGTAAGAATGATGAATATGAATTAAAATTATGTGAATATTTAAGTACTATTTCGACATAGTAGGCAAGGCAACATTTTAAAAACCGAAAATGCTGAACTGTTATCGAGTTGATGTCTTTAAAGAAATGCATCGGTATGGATTTTCCTTCATTCTGCTCCACACGTATAGTAATGTTTGATATCTCTTTCCTCTTGCAAATGTCTTGTGTTAATTGCGATTAGCACTTGGGGGGTTGGCTTCAGACGGTGCTGGCAACCAGGAGTGCAATGCCGAGACATTTGGGACATGTTGATAACTGGTGAGTCAGGTCACAATCCCTTACAGCCATTTTGTAAGCACTTTACGTTGCCTTCCTTTTCTTTTTAACCTTATATATATATATATATATATATATATATATATATATATATATATATATATATATATATATATATATATATATATATATTATATCGGTATATATATATATATATAATAACCGTCATATATCGATATGACATATATATATATATATATATATATATATATATATATGTCATATCGATATATGACGGTTTGAGTGTGAAACACGACATTTTTCATGTCTTCTCGAATTCGTTCTCTTTCGGAAGTCATTTTTATTACAAGGTTTTAATTCTGAATGCGTTCGCACTTTCATGCTGAAAGTGTGGGAATTTTGCTCAGGCAGATGATCAGAAGCTAATTTCTTATTACTTTATTTCATGCCCGGGGCTGCGGTTTCATTTCTGCAGGCGATGGCGCGAGGTTCACCACCGACCGTATGATGCTGAATTCAAAATTCGTGCAAGGAGTTGAAGGTCGATGCGACCTATATTACCATTTTTCACAGTTGTGGGGTCTCTTGGCCCTGAGATTTCTTTGGAGAAGGAGCTCGTGCACTGCGCTCCCAAAAACGTCGGACACAAAGGAATTTATGACCCAACGGTCATTTTTGTGTTTCGGATTGTAACTTTGATTCAGAAGGAATCTTATAATCCGTGTGGGCCAAGACAATTTCTTTTGTTTCAAAATTACTAATTCCTCATTTATTTTTTTCAGATGCACAATTCGGGAAATTCTGTCTATTTGGATTAAAGAGTCGAACGCGATGACATTCTGTAGGACTACATTGTGGATCCGTTCCAAAGAGTCGTTTGGTTACTCCATTTAAATGTTCTACCGTAAAGATGGGTGAATACAGCCAAAGTATTTGGATCATTTCCATCAAAACCTTGGAGTGAATTTTCTCGGCTAGAATTCAACAAGTGTGTGTTCGTTATCATCCTTTACAGTGATGTTAAATTCAGGTATTCAAAGTTAGACATGCCGCTTCGATTTAGAGCATGTATGATCTTGAGAATGCCAGGAACCGATATCTGGTTCTGGTAACGTGAATGATTACTAAAAGAGAAATCTCCTTTATTATATAAATTCCTCAAGATAAATGGTTTTCAAATTAATTTCTATGAAAAATGTTGTGTTGGATGGTGTGAAAATATATTATTGCATCGAGAGATCGGATCAATACATCTTCCATTTAAGTGCAAAGGCCAAATATTATCTAGATATATTTAATACAGAAAATGGCCAAAATTATTTTCTTTGCTACTTCTTTATTTCCATAAGATATATATATATATATATATATATATATATATATATATATATATATATATATATATATATATATATATATATATATATATATATATATATAAAAGAGTTTATTGTGATAATATGCGTCTTGTTTCCCAATTTGAACTTTGTTGTTATTTTACTTTGTGCCAGTGTGTCCAGTTTGGATGTTGTAAGCCTGGGCAGCCGAATCTCGTGGGTTATTGCAGAACAACGCTCAAGTAAGTCACTGTAATTATAATATCAAATTCCTTTCTGTTTGTGTGATCCTTGGAAGGGGGCTTAATTTCACAATTCCATTCCGCCCTCCTGTCCTTGGATACACATTCTGGTGCACATAAATAGAACTTTATTTTCGTCACATAAACCACTGTGTGTCTGGTGCCTCCGTTTTGCAATATGACATATATATATATATATATATATATATATATATTTAAATATATACATATATATATATATATATATATATATGCACACCTTATTAAAACATATAAAATCAATACTCTTCACGGAATCAGTACTGCCTAGGAATCTTCACGATTACTATTCCATACATGTTTCAGGAAACGGAATATATTATAACAGTTGTGCAGATTTTTTTTTTGGTGACCAGACGAGTATTTCCTCTTGCGGAGAAACTATTTTCTCCCAACATAACCTTTAAATTTGAATTTAAAAAACTCTTGAAAAATAAATATTTCACCGTACATAGTTTTCACTTTCCATTTTCTAATGTATATTGCATTGAAAATTAAGTATTTTTTCAATTTGTGAAATAATTTATATGACGATTAAAGCTGAGTGGAGTAAGAATTGCAGAAAAAATCTCATTTTTCTTGAAAATACATTAATTTCTATAAAAAAATAACATACCAGATGTAATAAATATAAATTCAATTAGACAGATAATAGTATTCTATCCCAATGGAATAATCTGTCTTAGTTTGATTGGATTGCCTAGAAATGTTCCATACACTGCACATGTCTTTGCCATTACACATACACACTACATATACAAGATTTTTAATCAGCCCACCCCCTTCTGCAACTGCGCTAAGTATTTGGGCGTCACATTGGACGCCCATATGACTTACGGAGATCACATCGACTCCAAAATCGTATCTGCAAACAAAACTTTCCACGCCCTCCTTCCCATTCTCGGTAGAAAACCCCACATCTCCCATAATAATAAGTTAATTATTTACAAAGAAATATCATTGTACCTGGATTTTTGTACGCCTGCCCAGTATGGGGGGCAGCGGCAAACGTCCATATTAAGAAACTGCAAATTTTCAAAAATAAAGTTCTGCGTTGCATCGTTAGTGCACCTAGGTATGTCCAGAACGAAGTTATTCATCATGATCTCAAAGTCTCGGGAGTTATTGAGCAAATCTCGGCCCACTCACTAAATTTTAACAAGAAAAATTCTAGCAGACCCTGTTTGAGGGACGTAGATCAGACGTACAATCCTATTGCGCCTTCCTATCTTAGGAAGCGTAGACCTAGGCATCTACTGTTTAGTACTATCGGTACTAAATGGAAGAAGCGTCGATTTGTTGTTCCACAACCAGGCGTCTCGTAATCTGAACGCGTTTTTAACTATGGTAGACCAGTACCATCTTCAATCCACGTTTTCCTTAAATTTAAATTGAATAAATTGTTTATTTCTGTGTCACTGAAAGGAGCCTTTTTTATATCTGGAACATATGATTCCCGGACGGCATATACTGTTTAAACTTGTAACTTTTTATCTCTACTTAAATTAACTTAACTTGTCTGCCTTAAAGTTTTTGCTCAAACTTACTTTAAATCTTGCTTAATTTTAATCTTAATTCTAATTTTTATTTTTGTTTGTAACTTATTTTTGTATTTAAATCTTCCTCAGAGCTTGCTCTGTTTTATTTACTTTGCTCTAAAAGCATATTCGGCCCTCCCCTCCCTCCCTAATTACCGACTTGCAGGTTGAAGCCGTCCAAGACAACATCCAATCGCATTTCACCAAACAGCAACTGCCCATCCAGCGGCCTCATTGGAGAAGAGCGTCATGCAGTATTCCCACATATATGCTATATCCAAAGAAAGTGTATGCATTGCTATTTCAGATGTGGGGTTAAGTGCTCCAGCACAGGGACCTCGGAATGATTCGTCTTGGCTCTTGGCTTGGCACTTACACCTTTCTGATAAGTCAGACGGTCTGGGTCTCAACAACATACTCACCACACATATCTTTGTCATTACTTATACTCACTACACATATATTTGTCGTTACTCATACTCACTACACATATCTTTGTCATTACTCCTACTCACTACACATATCTTTGTCATAACACGTACTACACATATATTTGTCATTACACATACTTACTACACATATATTTGCCATTATACATAATCATTACACGAATCTTTGTCATTACACATACTCACTACACATATCTTTGTCATTGCACAAACTCGCTACACATATATTTGTCAATAATATGCCATTCATATTCTAAACGACAGAATTGTCACATTAGCTGAGGCAATATGCTTTTCCAATGCGAGAGAAATTTCTTCTTCTCCGGGAAAGTGCACTTTTTTAAAGACAAATCATTATAGTGAAAAATGCTGTTTGAAATTCCATATTTAGATAACAACGATTTTCATCAATCATTTTTCTATACTAGATTTTTTTCTTAACTGGATTACGGTAGAAATTAGTGGCACTTTTCAGACAGACCGTCTAATTGGAAGGTCAGACTATCAGGGTCGAAAGAAAGAAATATAAATTTACTGTATAGCAGAGTGAAAAGTATCTCTCCTATACCATTTTTAATCTCAATTCACTCAAATTTCACTCTTCACTTTATGCAGGTTCTGCAGCAAAACACAATTTTTGTTCATGCAAATGTAAAACTTTACGAAAGAGATATTGCATTTACTTCCAAGAACAGCTCCTGCTACAGCAATTTGTTTGATTAGGATTCAATTCATGTTCTGAAGAATGATAATGGTACCTTATATGTGTTAAAAATTTTGCTAGTGCTTGTGAAAATATTTCTCATCGTAGAATTTTTTTTTTGTCAGAAATGATTAATATGAATAAGTACATTGTTTCGGATATCATATTTCACATTAAATACAGATTCTGTCTCACACACACACACACATATATATATATATATATATATATATATATATATATATATATATATATATATATATATATATATATATATATCCGACAGGAAAAGAATTAAAGCGTGTTTCAATATATATATATTTATACAAGGTGCCTCAAAAAGATTAAAACATTAAAACACTCTTTAATTCTTTACCTGTTGGAGCTAAGTGGGCAGTACAAATTGCAAAAATGTTGAAATCAAGGTAGGAAATAAGACTACGTTAATGAAATAGTCATCTCATGAATATTAAAAAAGTTAACACTTTTTAAATTTTTATACGACCCCCTTAGACTAATTTGGACAATCAGAAAATTTTTATTTTTAAAGCAACTAGATCATTAAACAAAAAAGATCAATCATGCATAAAGCATTGATTATGAAAAACTTTCAAACTCCAATGCAATTTGATTTAAATATCTCTAAAATACGATATATTCAACGGTAATATTTTTAAAATTATAACAATACTATATTAATTTATTATATTTGAAAACTTAAAACTTCATCGAAAAAAATCTGATGTAGGCAGCACATGACTTTCCTTATATAATGCAATGAATTTACTACTTTTACAATTAGAAAAATGTTATTATTATAGTAGATACTTATATTCTTTCCAAGGTATTGGATTTTCTTCATTTTGTCGCCATTTTTATTGATGTAGCGTCATTTCTATCCATTTGGCGAGATTTTCGCTAATTTGGCAACATTTAAAAAGTCGCCAAGTTGGCGACATTCCGTCAAATCCGACGCTAAAATCTTGCCAAGTGCTATGGACGAAGAAATAAGTCATACTTACAGCAGATAAATGACTACTGGATTTCAAATACTAAAGTATTACTCAAAGTATATTTTCTCGTGAATGGAACGAGTTAGATCCACGAGAATGATATCACAAAATTTATCGCATGATTTTACATATGAAAAGTGAACATGTTTCTTAAGAGTTAAAATTTTTATTATTTTACTTGATTTCTTGATATATTTATTTGAAAAATGTGCAATATCTGGAAAACTGTTAATGCTAGCGTCTAACAGTTTGTGTCAATCGTTTTGTAAGGAAACATTACATTAAAAATGTCTATTTACGCAACGTTATGAAAGGTTTTGATTTTTTGATGATTTTTTTAAATTTCTCTCGAAAATTTAGGGGAGTTCTGAATATTCGATTGTGTTTAAAAACAATAGGCTTCCACTATTTACGGATTGTGATTTTCGTACCAAATGCCATTCGAAACGCTCCATTCGTTCGTGAGATACCGTCTCCAGGACTCACTGACACACACAAACACACACACATACTTTCTCTCACACACACACATACACCATCTCAAATATGTTCGATTCGTGATCAGGGATGCTTGAAATGTGCTCTCCCGTCGAAAACTCGAATTCGAATTTTCGATCCCGTCACAATACTTTTCTTATACATTATGTATAGAAGGAAAGTAAAAAAGAACTTCATTCAAATGACGGCATTGAAATATAAATTGCCTGGTTTAAACATATCTAAAATGCGATACATTTCTCGGTAATATTTTTAAAATTCTCATAATACTACAATAATTTATTATATTTCGAAACTTCATCGAAAACAAATGAACTTTATTGAAATCACGTCTTCGAAATATAACACGCCTGGCTCTATCTATAAAAGTAGCATTTCATTCCTATAATCATTTCATTCATCACAATATTATAATAATTTATTTTATTTAAAAGCTTAAGACCATGGAGGTACAAGTAATTAAACTCAATGATTAAAACTTTAGCGAAAAAATCGACCCTCTCTCTCTGAAATCAATGAATATTCCATTCATATCAGCTATATTGCGGACTCCATGAGCTAAATAATTTTGCATTAAAGAAGTGCAGCAATTCTTATACAACTCATTCTGTATATTTTGCTGTTTACATTTTCCATAAGTGAAAATAAGGCTTCGTTGTAGAAATAATCAAATTTGGATGATCATTTAAACTCAAATAATTTGCAATTGCGTTGTTTCAGTATGTACATGCACATAATTTAAGCAAAAGTAAAGCGGTTTTACGACGGATACAACACTATATATGAATTAAAAAGAATTTTAAAAATCACGATTTTGACCCAAGATGGGTGCCATATTCTATTTTGAAGTGGATCACGTGATCTGTTCATATAATTGTCACGTGATGGCTTCCTATAAAATGTGTAATTACTATTTTAATTTTTATTTAAAAAACTATTGAATATATTTTGCTGATTTTTATATAATTTATGGTATAATTTGAATATTTTCTAAAACTTTCGAAGCAATTTGTTAATTTTAAATCCGCTTAAAAATGTTTGAAAAATTAGGTCCGTTATGGTTCAATGTATTTCATTTTTCAATCCGGGTTCAATCCAAAACTAATTGGGTGATATTATTCATTTATATTCCCACAGGTCCCACAGACCGTCTGAACAACGTACTAAAATTTCATTTTGATAAAGTCATTTTTACTACTGTTATCATGCTAACGGACAGATAGACAGACAGAATGTACAATGTCACAAAAACTTTTCAATTTTGTTGTATAGTGTTATAAAACCCGCATATATATATATCTTTAAAATCAACAGAATTATGATAACGGGAAATATCTGACTTATGTAACATTTCCGTACCATGTGAAAGGCTGTTTCATCAGTGAAAATAGGGATCATAAACAAATTGATAGAAATTATTTATATCAAAAATACGTTAATATGTGTCAGAATTTGTTATCACAAATGCATCTAAAAAAGCATTACAATGACAGAGATCATATAAAGCAGTGGTACTCACTACGCGGTTGAGTAGCCTATGCATTATCATCCAGTTTCATCTTTTTTGTGATATGTCACAAATTTACATTTCTAAGTTGATGTATGATCCTCATGCACAATGTTTAATTTTCAATTAAATATAACTCGCTCAATTTTAAAGATATATATATGCAGTTGTTAACACTTTATAACAATGTTGAAAAGTGTTTATGACTTTTTTCATGCTGTCTATCTGTCTGTCTGTCCGTTAGCACGATAACTGCCGTAAAAATGACTTAATCAAAATGAAATTTTAGTATGTTGTTCAGACGGTCTGTAGGACCTATGGGAATATAAATGAATAATATCACCCTATTAGTTTTGGATTGGACATGGGTTAAAAAAAAGAAATACAATGAACCCTATGGGACCTAATTTTTCAAACACTTTTAACCGGATTTAAATTTCACCAATTGTTTGGAAAATTTTAAGTAATATTCAAATTATTCTATAAAATATATATAAGTAATTTCAGAAAAATATATTCAGTAGTTTTTTAAATAAAGATTAAAATAATAATTACACCTCTTACATGAAGCGATCAAGTCAACTTGATATGAAAACATTACATGACCCACTTCAAAATGAAATATGGCATCCATTTTGCCTCAAAATCAATATATTTGAGTTTAGATGATCATCCAAAGAAGTTTTAAGCATAGAGTTTAATTACTTGTAGCTCCATGGTCTTAAGTTTTTAAATAAAATAAATTATTTTAGTACTGTCATGAATGACATGCATGGGAAAATGTGTTTGAATGAAATGCTGCTTTTATAGAGAGAGCCAGGCGTGTTATTGTTTCTATGACGTCATTTGAATGAATTTCAGATGTTTTCGATGAAGCTTTCAAATATAATAATTTATTGTAGTATTATGATAATTTTAAAAATATTACCGAGAAATGTGTCGTATTTTAGAGATGTTTAAACCATGCAGTTTATATTTCAATTCCTTCATTTGAATGAAGTTCAATTTTCTCGATGAAGGTTTAAGTTTTCAAATATAATAAATTAATGTAGTATTGTGATAAGTTTTAACATATTACCGAGAAATGTACTGAATTTTAGAGATGTTTAAATAAAATTGCATTGAAGTTGGAAAATGTTTCATAATCAATGCTTTAAGCATGATTGATCTTTCTTGTTTTAATAATCTTGTTGCGTTAAAAATAAAAATTTTCTGATTGACCAAATTTGAATAAGGGGTTCGTAAAAAAACTTGAAAAATGTAACATTTTGAAAATTAATGGGAGGACTATTTCATCAACGTAGTCTTATTTACAACCTTACTTTCAACATTTTTGCATTTTACATTGCACACTTATCACGTAAAGAATTAAAGAGTGTTTCAAACTTTTTACAACACCCTGTATATATAATGTTTCGAACGTGTAAAATGCCCTCACTAAAGTCTCTTTTGAAATCCACACAATACGGGTGAATAAAATACCAATACAGGCAACATTTCATATGACGTAAATCTAGCGTTGCCATCTACTGAATTTCGGAAGAGTTTGGCAAACTTGGCTATTTTTCGATGATTGAAGAATCATCTCGAAATAACGAATATTCTGTGAGATAACGAGATATTTCCAGAAGTTGCAAAAGCACGTAACTGGAGTCATAATTCCGTTGAAGAGCAATTGATGTGATTACTAGCTACATTGAATTGTGGCATATGTCGATCATTTGGCAATAGTGCCTTCTTTTTTTGTGAAATGAGATACGCCCTTGTTTTGGAGTAACATCAGCAGTTTTGTGAAATTGGTGGGGTATTTAATTGCAGTTTTACTGTATCTTACAGTTTTATAGTGAGCTTGTGAGATAGTTATGGAGATCTTCTTGTATATTAGTCCTGTTTACACTGTGCTTGTAAATAAACGTCGTAGATATAGACAAATTTGGACTTATTCTTGCATCCTGGGCGTACACAAATGATTTCAGGGAATATATCGTAACAAATAACAATATAAAAGTTTTTACATAAAAACGAAATGTATGTTTCAACTACAGAAATGACTAATAACCCAGCCCCAATATACACGGGAAAAATTATTTGAAATTTGGCAATATATATATATACATATATATATATATATATATATATACATATATATACATATTATATATATATATACACCTATATATATATATATATATATATATATATACTAAAATGCTCTGATCCCTGATCGCTCCGCTCGCGCAACCACCTTAGGGAGTCTTCGCCTCCTACTCGCTGCGCTCGCTTCATATCTATCTTTCTTAAAAATTCTACTTTCAAAAAACTACTTCTATTCCTGCCTATTTTCCTGCCTACAATATAAAAGTTTTTACTTAAAAACGAAATGTATGTTTCAACTACAGAAATGACTAATAACCCAGCCCCAATATACACGGGAAAAATTATTTGAAATTTGGCAATATATATATATACATATATATATATATATATATATATATATATACATATATATACATATTATATATATATATATACACCTATATATATATATATATATATATATATATATATATATACTAAGATGCTCTGATCCCTGATCGCTCCGCTCGCGCAACCACCTTAGGGAGTTTTCGCCTCCTACTCGCTGCGCTCGCTTCATATCTATCTTTCTTAAAAATTCTACTTTCAAAAAACTACTTCTATTCCTGTCTATTTTCTGCAGGAAGAAAAAGCAGGATTTTTTCTTAGCCCATGGAATCCAGAAAATGATTTCCTTGATCATAAGCGCTCTTTGCGAGCTATTTCCTGTCAAAATGAAGTTTAAATTGATTATTTCATCGAGTTCTCCTATTATTTCTCTATAAATGTACTAAATTTCATATTTCTGTATTCTCTAGTTTTTACGGTACGAGACAGAGAAATCGCTAGACGTGCCAATGAGAAAAAAAAAGTTCACTTCAGAAGGGCATAAAAAGAAATTTTTTTCAAAAACTACATCAAAATTCAGAAAATGGGCTCCGTCGAGCAAAATATCACCCATGTAGGTACCTACCTGCAAAAATTCGTAGTCCTGCTATTGTCAGTCTATCCAGGACGCGAAGTCGCAACTCAAATACTTTGACTTTAGATATTTATTAAACTACATTATATATCAAACAAGAAATATCAATCATGCTTAAAGCATTGATTATGAAACACTTTCCAACTTCAATGCAATTTTATTTAAACATGTCTAAAATGCAATACATTCCTCGGTTATATTTGAAAACTTATCACAATACTACATTGATTTATTATGTTTGAAAACTTAAACCTTCATCGAGAAAAAAATGAACTACATTCAAATGACGTCATTGAAATATAAATTGCCTGGTTTAAACTTCTCTAAAATGTGATACATTCCTTGGTAATAATTTTAGAATTATCATAATACTACGATAATTTATATATAAAACAACTGAAATTCATTCAAATGACGTCATAGAAAAAATAACACGGCTGGCTCTCTCTATAAAAGCAACATTTCATTCATAAATAATTTTCCATTCATGTCATACATCACAATACTACAATAATTTATTTTATTTAATAATTAAGACCATGGAGCTACAAGTAATTACACTCTATCCGTAAAACTTCATCGAAAAAAAATCGTCCTTCTCTTTTTAAAATCAGTGAATATTTCATTCATATCATCTATGCAGACTCCATGAACTAAATGATTTTGTGTTAAAGAAATAATTGTAATACAACTCATTCTACATATTTTGCTGTTTACATTTTACATAGGTGAAAAATAGGCTTCGTTGTAGAAATAATAAAATTTGGATCAGCATTTAACTGAAATATATTGTAATTGCGTTGTTTGAGTATGTAGATGCATAGAATTTAAGCAAAAATAAAGTAGTTTTAGGACAGATACAACACTCAATATGAATTAAAAAGAACTTTAAAAATCACGATTTTGAGACAAGCTGGATGCCATATATCATTTTGAAGTGGGTCACGTGATCTGTTCATATAATTGTCACGTAATCGCTTCCTATAAAATGTGTAATTACTATTTTAATTTTTATTTAAAAAACTACTGAATATATTTTGCTGATTTTTTTTATGTATTTTATGAGATAATTTGAATATTTTCTAAATCCTTCGAAGCAATTTGTGAATTTTAAATCCGCTTAAAAACTGTTTGAAAAATTAGGTCCCATAGGGTTCAATATATTGCATTTTTTCAACGCGGATTCAATCCAAAAGTAATTGGGTGATATTATTAATTTATTTTCCCACAGGTCCCACAGACCGTCTGAACAACGTTCTAAAATTTCATTTTGATAAAGTCATTTTTACTTCTGTTATCATGCTAACGGACAGATAGACAGACAGAATGTACAATGTTACAAAAACATTTCAATTTTGTTGTATAGTGTTATAAAACCCGCATATATGTATCTTTAAAATCAACTGAATTATGATAACGGATAATATCTGACTTATGTCACTTTTCCGTACCATGTGAAAGGCTGTTTCATCAGTGAAAATAGGGATCATAAACAAATTGACGATGGAAATTTTTTAGATCAAAAATACGTTAATATGTGTCAAAATATTATCTAAAATTTTCGAAGCAATTTATGAATTTTATATCCGCTTAAAAAGTGTTTGAAAAATTAGGTACCATAGGGCTCAATGTATTTCATTTTTTCAACCCGGGTTCAATCCAGAACTAATTGGGTGATATTATTCATTTATAGTCCCATAGGTCCTATAGACCGTCTGAACAACATACTAAAATTTCATTTTAATTAAGTCATTTTTACCGCAGTTATCGTGCTAACGGACATACAGACATAATGAACATAGTCATAAACACTTTTAAACTTTGTTGTAAAGTGTTAAAAACGATTTATTTCAGCGTATTTCCCAAATCTTTTTCTAAAAGTGTTC
Organism: Amaurobius ferox; assembly: GCA_951213105.1. Classification (NCBI taxonomy): domain Eukaryota; kingdom Metazoa; phylum Arthropoda; class Arachnida; order Araneae; family Amaurobiidae; genus Amaurobius; species Amaurobius ferox. Next base: position 34,651,846 of record OX578144.1, on the reverse strand, counting down.
CAAATTTCATATTTTTATATGCAATAGTTTTTGCGGAAACGAAGAATCTCCAGAAACGAGAAATTTGTCAAACTGCGGCGGCAGCTTTTTCATAATATATATATATATATATATATATATATATATATATATATATATATATATATATATATGTAATTTATTAATTTCATACCTTTAACAACAACTGGCACACAATTTGAAAATTTTTGTATATGTATTTATTTCTATTTGGTTTATTTAATTATTAACAGTCATTTGAAATTAAAATTTTTATTTATAAGCAACATTTTGTGTGATAACAAGCTTAGTTCTAAATATATTTTGCGCTTTTGTTAAAAAGTTTAAGATTGGAGAGATTAATAAATCATTTATCAAAGAAATAATGTGAAAATAAATTTGAATCTGCACGGAAAGTTATATGCTGCACACATCAAATTTTTGGATGTAGTGGCTGAAATAGCGCTATAGATGATCAAAGAGATCGAGTTTTTAGAAACGTATTTAAATGTTGTATTAATTTACAATGTGAATGAATATTTACACTGTAAATATTCAAATATGAATATTTACATTTTAAATTTTCAGTCACATAAGCGTCTGAAAGTTCTTCATATAAATATTATATTCCTATATTTAAATAAAGAACTTTCAGACGGTTAAATAAAAACAAATTGAATCTTCCTTTTTCGTGCAGAATCAGTTCATTTTCCTCTTGTGTATATTTATATTTTTTATTTTGTAGGAAAAAGCATGATGTTTAATGTTTTGTACAAAATTAAAGTTATTAAAAATATGTTTTTATCTATTTAAAATCATTAGTTATTCTTAATTCAAATTATTTCAAACATTTAAAGTTTTCATACATACATGCTAATCTCAAATGTATAGTTTATATTAATCTCGAAAGCATTTGAAACTTTTATTAAAACGCTTTGCTACCTCTGTCTAAGGGAAGGTGTATAGAAACTTGAAGTATGTAGGTTGCCGATTCGGTGGGTTAGATGAAGGTAAGTACGGTCCCTCTATTTACAATCCCTATTTAATCCTATATATATTATGTGAGCTTCCAGGGCAGACGAAAAAATACCTTGTAACTTCGGGTAGATCGGACGGTTTCAATAGAAAGAAAGAAATATTTTAAATAAGTAAACCAATAAACAGAGGCCACATGGGTGATTGAAGAAAAATATAAGAATTCTCAGAACTTTTAAATCCATAAAAATATGAAATTCGTAATTTAGATTCCATTGCAATTGTTTTCCTATTTATATATCATGCATTGCAGAAAAAGTAAAAATGAAATCATTTTCGAACAAATTTTCTGTTTAAAAATGCAGTGTATTTTGAATGAAGTATATATTGCAAAAGAAAATAGATATGAGTTCTATTCCTTTTTTAATTTCCCTCCTTTATATTTGAACGATATTTTCCATGATTATACAAAATAGCCATCTTTACATACGCCGTTTTCTTTCCAAACCCATGTATACTCTCTTTCCCTTTTATGTACTTAATCGAATTCCATTGCGGTAAGAATGAAAGGCTTCAGATTTCTCCATTTCACTGAATAGATTCGATTTTACATAGTAGAAGGCAACTATTTCTACTAATAAGTTTCTATTTCGAATGAAACTTCAAGTTTCTATGCCTGTTTGAGCATTTAAAAAAAAAAGATATTACATTCGAATTCTTTTCAAAAACTATTTGAAAATATCTGAATTTTTTTCCAAAGTGATTTTACTTCATAGAAAAGTGCCATAAAATAAAATTGTGTCATTATGCGCTGTTAAATTTTGAAATGAGCTGGTTATTGAAAAACATGAAATACATCATTGATGAAAAGAGTTTAATAAATCTTTACCAATATTTTAATTTGGGTTAAAAATGTTAGATATGTTTTGGATTATTATTTAGTTTAGACTAGTATCGTTAATATATTTCTATTTTTATATTCTGTATGAAGACAATGTGTGCTTCCTGATAGTCATTCTCAAGTTATTAATTCCAATCAAAATATTTGCAAATACGTGATTAATCTTTGAAATATACCATTATAGATTATAGAGCTTGTATATCTTCAATCTAACCCAGAAATATACAGTTCAAGATAATTCTGTGCACATTAACACTAAATTAATTTCCTCAGAAATTCGGAGTTAAAAACCATGGTTGTAACATAAATGTAAAATATTGGTAATATTGAGATGAAGTTGTGTTTACAGTCCAGGTGGTTGCTGGTATATAATACTACACTTTGTTATACAAGCAAGACGCTTTTCAAGGATGTATATGAGATCCAACTGTTGACTCTTAGAAGGTGATCCCAAATAAATTCCCCTTTGGTAGGATTGAAGATAGCAGCTGTTTCTTCAAAATGGTGACTGATTGCCGTTTCAAACTTTATATTGGCAACATTCTTGGGAAAGGTATCAATTCCAACTAATTCCTGAAGCCGACGGTGACCCGTAAAAAATGTCAAATTCAACATTATCCCTATTTTCTGCTTTTTTCAAAATGGCGTCATATTTTCAAGTTTTCAATTCAAGGCTGCTATATTACCATATGAAACATCATTGCCTACTGATTTGGCACCGATAAATAACATGGTGATCTCAAAATGAATGCAATATTGAAAAAAGTGGCACTTTTTTAAAGGCTTGTGACTGATGTGTATCTAGAGAAATAAAAAGCAACACATGCATCATTACACAGTATTTTAATCTTAACTAAACATATAATTACGATTTGTTCAATAATATAAAGAATAATTGAAAATATAAAGAGTTAGCTAAATGATATAAAATTAGTTAGTGGCAGTATTTTCACTTTAATGCATTGTCGCTTCACCTTCTTCACTTCTGCTCAAGTCGTTCGACAGCAGAACGCCGAACAATCAGAAGCGCATTTTATATGCAATGCATTAAACACTCACTCATCACCTCCAGAAAGGCAAGTTTATATGTATTGTGTGCGGGGTTGAGAGCACGGTAGACCAATATTCCTGTAGGACTTTGCGACTTGCAACCGTTATGGCATCCACACTTCACAAGCTCCTAACATGCGCCAGATATTGATTCTTTTCTACTTTGGAATCTATGCTCCGTCCCCATTTTTTTAACGTCCCTATTCTTGTAACTATGCAAAATAAGATTTTTGATGAATGCTTGACCTCAGTATGTCCACCTGGAATGTAGAGCGTGGGGTGTGCTGCACAATAGCTGCAGAATTAGGCAGTCTGTAAAGTACTTAATCTAATAGGGTCATTGTATGGGTTCCTTTAACTATTTAAACATGTAAGTGGAACATACTTCCATTTTATCTAACGATCAATATTCGACGGAAGAATCATAACACTTAACATATCAACTATTTTATTCCCAGATATCTCACTGTAACTCAAATATATATGATATTACAAAGAAATCTATATACACATCTATTTACACAGCTAACAGTATAAGACTTTCCTCGAGACATTACTAATCTAATTCAAACCTAACTCATAACTGAATTTCACAGACTATAAAACTAATTGATGCCATAACTTACTATATAGCGTCGATGTACATTCCTGATATCCACAGCAGACGATAATTCGTAGCATGGCTTTCCTTAGCCGAATATGCCAAAAGCTCAGGACTTTTGCCGATTCATTCCATCGAACTCTTATTTCCAAATCTCTTGCCAAATCTCCTGCCAACCACGAGAGTGGGCTTGTTCTAAACTGAATTTAACAGATTTGCATAAAGAATACCCACAAGTCAACTTTCGGGAAATCTATTTTTGGATGTAAAAAGTATTTCCTGTGCTTTTGTCAGCGACATACCCATATAGTCAGTGCCATAATGGAAATTAATGAGCACTTATAATATATTTACAATCCTAGGATCAAGATTGTTTGATGGATGACTCATGGATTTGACAGCATCAGTCAATTCTTCAAACTTCAACCAAGCTAACTAAACTATTTTCTTTCCTTTCTGGGAAAATATCGATAATAATAAATAATCATGTCTTTCCTAAAATGTTTTACAATTTTGTGCATAGAAATGTATCGTTTGTTCTTTCCAAACGTTAAATACAACCACGCTTCATTTGGTCCAAGATATTTTATTCTGAAATAAAAGAAAATCGATATGATGAGGACTGTTGTATCCACAGTGCGGATGGCAATGCTTTTCTTGCCATGTGATACTACACCATGAAGTATACTCTCATCAACATCTGTAAAATCTAAGGAAACGAACATCAGAGTGACGTTTAGGTATTGGATGGCTGCACAAACTTAGTTACAATATTGGACACTGCATGTTTAACACTGCATCTTGCGTAAGGACACATCAACATCTGCAAAATCCATCGACACGAATTTTTTAGATGTTTGGTTTTTTGATGACAACATAAACCTAGTTACAATGTTGAAAATGATGGAAGTAGTGCTACAAATACATGTGCTATAGATTGATGGCTTAAAAGTGCAATATTATCGTTTTTGGTAGGCGAATTTCTCTAAACACCAGTCCAATTCTTAGGAAGACTGCACGTATCTCTTAATTGTCGTCTCTCAACTTAGGTTGAACTGCTTTCTCCATCCCTCTGTTTTTTAGGATCGCATCGTTTTCAGCATTAAATTATAATAAATGTTAAAAAAAAGTTCCATATTTACCGCTCCAATTTCTGCATCATGTATAAGAAATGTCCCAATTTCGTTGACATACTCTAGAAATGGTTTTGCTTATCCTGGAGCGATGATGTTAGGCAAAGCAGAGCTGTCATAAAGAAGTTCGTCATACACACCCGGAAAAGTATCTTTGTCAGTTTAATTTTCTCTGATGGAAATGGCATCAGATATATTGCTCACACCTCATTACTCCAAGATAGGGATGAATGGTGACATTGGTTTTCAATAGGTTAGAAAGTAATAATCAATAAGATTGTCTAGTGATTTACCTCTCCTAGCGTGAAAGTAACCTCATGCGACGGAATATCGTAAGAACGTCGTCAAAATCTATCAGAGATTTATAGTCAGAAATAAATGACGAAGAAAAGAAATTAGGTTTTACATAAAATTATTTACTATGAAATATTGTATATAATGAACTAATTCATTTTTTCTTCTAAAAAATTAAAACAAAACCAAAATTTATGAATTCAACATTTAAATATTTTATTAAATATGGAAAAACTAAATAAACTGTACAAATCAAACTGGTATAAAAATGTATCATTCCTTAATATATTTTAAAATGTATCAATTTCTCAATAAAAAATTCGAAACTTTATTAGTATTTAAACTTTTTGACGCATTTTATGTGACTATGCTTATTTTATAAAAAGTGGTTAAGTTCATTAAATAATTTTTCATTTATTTCCTTAACAAAAAATACTCCGATGAATTCATAAACTCGTTAAATTTCCCGTAAAATATGCATATATTGAATATATTTTTAAAATTATATTTAATTAATGCACATTTTGCAAATTAAACACGATGATAATTAATGGCAAAATATTGACTTACTTCCAGCAAAAATTCTTCTGCCAAATATAAAAATTACCTACTCAGCATTTCCTCCCACTCAATTTATGTTTAAACTTTTCTGAAAAATGCTACTTATGCATTTCATTATTTCTCTATATTTAAGTAAATCAATACGTGGAATACGGAAAGAGAGAAAAAAGAAACAAGTGGCAATTTTTAAAGAATTCAACGCGAGATGTCAATTTCAGATAAAATCTGTATCTTCGGTCTTTGATTTATCTAAGAAATAATTTCATTAATTACTTTTTGATATGGTACCAGATGTTACTTCTTCGTAAATTATTTCTTTGTTCCTTATCTCCCCCCCCTGAATGCATTTTTTAGAGATTTTAACATGCTCAAAAGATTTTATGAAAGAAAGCGGGGCATTAATGGAAATTTGGTTTCCGCAAATGTGTGTGACATCTTTCTGATTTCTTAAATATATAAAATTGGCATTTTTCTATATCCGCTAACATTAGAGATAGAATAATAAAAAAATGTGTTTTGTTTGGAATTATCGTCAAAATATGTATCTTTTCCTGGAATGAACTTAATTAATTATTGAATTAACATGTATTAAAGTTCGGTAACAAAAGCACATCCATAATTTTCTGTGAATTAAAATAAGCAATAATTTTATTATGTACGTTTAATATATCAATGTAACTTTTATGGAATTTTCTCGATGAAATAAAAACCAAAACTTGTTATGGCAAATACATGACTTTTCCACACAATGCAAGTGTAATTTCAAATCAATTTGGAACGCAAAATGTATTTCCTTATATCCACGTTAATGTCACACTGCAATGTTAAATGGCATTTATCATTATGTGAATTGAAATTCGACATTTTTGTCAATAAATATGGCAAAACAAAACGCTACGTTTATAAACAATACAAAAGTCGTCTAAAATAGCATAGATACATAATTCATATCACGTAAAATATATTAAATGTAACGAATTTGTTGGTTTTTAAATAGCTAACTATTAGATAGCACATATGTTTTCATGTATAGATCATGTTAAAGCAAAAGAATATATTTAGTCATATGAAAGTTTATGAGGCATACTATATAAACGATATTTATATTTTTTTAATTTTATGTAATGCCGGCATTATACACATTCGTCCTACGGTATGATAAAAATAAACTTAATATTTATAATTACGCGCATATTTACATAGTATTCTAGATGACATTGTTATTCAAAACATCCTATTACAATATTTAATTTAATCCTCCTAAAAGAAGTATAAGAATCTCTGTTCTCATTACACATTTATCTTCACAGGCAGAGATTTCTCAAGAATAGCACATATGAAATTGGATCAATATATGCTAAACTGAAAGTGTTAAAATGATATTAGAAGATAAACTCATGATTGAAAAAATTGCAATAACATGAAGGAATCACCCGACGGAGCTGAAGCTTACAGTAAATGCAAATTATGATGTGGTATGTAAATTAATGTGTGGTATGGAAGTAATTAGATTTTTTGGATCACCGCGCATGTGTGGGCTGAGTAGCGCCCTCTGTACAGCTGTTTTAACAGTATAAATAGAGAGCTGTAGCGGGATGTTGAAAATAGTCTATGATTGTCTGCCAGCAGTAAATGTTTTATGAAGGGTCACTATGTTTCTGCGACGACGAGCAAGTTACGAAAGTTACGACGAGCAAGTTACGGAAGTTACGGCCAGCAAGTTAAGGAAGTTACGACTAGCAAGTTACGGCGCCATACGAACAAGTTACGGAAATTTAAACGAAAACGTATGATCGGCCTTCGAAAAGTGGATTTTGCTTGCTTATCGTGCAATAGCAGATCGCATGGAGCGCAATGCCACGACAGTGATACGAATATGGAAGCAATGGACTGGAGAGAACCTGAAGTGGCTCAAATCCAGCAGTCGACAACGAAATGTTATGCTGGTACGGGATCACAGACACCTCATCCGCATGGCAGTGATGGACCGTGTAACTTCATCTCGACAGTTAGCAGAACATTTAAGCACTGCTACAGGTGTGTCACTGTCTGTTGCAACAATTAGTTGGCTGCTCTATGGACTGTGTGCATTAATTCCTTTGTGCAGGATTTTCTTGACTGCAATCTGCGGCTACAATGGTCTCATCAACCTGGACACTGACGTACCGATTGGAAACAAGTCGTTTTTTCCGATGAATCTCGCTTTTATTTGGGGTATAGTGATGGTCGCATCCACGTTAGACGCTTTAGAGGTGAACGCCACCTTCTAGAGTGCATTATCCAACGTCGCATTGGACGAAAGCTAAGCGTGATGCTCTGGCACGCGATTGAGTATCTTGAACTATCTCAGCTGCTAAGAATTATTGGTAATCTTAGTAGCAACCGGTACATCAGAGAAGTTCTGAAGCTCGAAGTAGTACCCTTCATTCAACGCATTCCTTTATCTGTATTTCAACAGGACAATGCTCGTCTACATGTTGCTAGGAATGTTCAAGACTTCTTTTCAGCACACCAAATACAGCTTCTTCCTTGACCTGCCGATTCATCGGATATGTCACCAATTGAACATGTATGGGATTTCGTCAGTCGGTGCTTCACTCGAGTGAGGCACCAACTGACGAAATCCCAGCGTCACGATCGTGACGCTCGTCTCGTAGCTAATACAGCTACACATTAAGTTCGGATAGAAGCAACCTGGAATGCACTTCTTCGGGTACAAAATCAAAATATGTTTGATTCGATGCCACGTCGTATAGAAACAATCATTGCAGCGGGTGGTGACATCCTCAAACACTGATTTTCAACATATAATATCGTTTTTTTGCTTTATAAATTTAATAGTTTATTTGCATGAATACAGATCGTTTGTGGAATGAATTTCATTCAGTTTTGATGACACCTTTATTATGATAAAACTTTTACAAACAAGGATATATATTAGTACCATCTTTATTCTGTTTCAACAAATGGCTAAACAGAATGTATGAGTTTGGAAAATATTTGCTAACATAAACAGATGACTTCAGAAATTGAAAATGTTAATAATCTCCGTAACCTTTCAAATATAATCCAGTTAAAAATATAATTTCGATGAAATTTATTTTTATATGCTTTTCTTAGTTATTTAAATTTGAAAATATTTTATAAAAATTGTTTTCTGTAAAACCTCTTTGGGTTTTATTCCGTTGCTTAGCACCATACTATCAGTTCCTTCATATAGATTTCAAAAATACCGTTTGCATAATGATCTTTTTATGGAAGGTTTAATTGTGCGTTTTTTTAATAATATCTAGATAACCCTTATTGCTTGAAATTCGAAAAATAAATTTTTAAGGGGTTATTTCCAAGGCTACCCATAATATTTCAGGAAATTCGTTGTAGCCGTTCTCCCGTGATGATGAAACACATAAACACACAAACACATACGCAGACCGTGGACACAGACAAATTTTCAATTTATTTATATAGACTAGCAGCATACCCGTTCTTCGTACGGAGTATATAATATAAAGAAATTTATAATTCGCAATCATGTGCAAATTCTGTTAACATATTAAATTTATTGCTGCTAAAGAGAAGTTTAAGAATATATGTTCTCACTATGCAAAATTATCTTCACGGGCCGATCTGAAGAATAAAACATCCTGGCCCCTTTTGTAAACAAATTTACAAAAAAAAGGAATTGAATCAATATATGCAACCCTGTACTATCTATATTGTCGCAGATTAGAAAATATGACAGTGTGTTAGTAGAAGATTTCCCATATTACAGTATGAGTCTAAAAAATATTTGCCAAAATAAAAGAGATGACGTAATAAATAGAAAATATCAATTATACTCGTACTCTTTATACCAGAAGGTCGTAATTCATTCCAATATATGCCAATATATATCAAAACATATGCCAATATATATGTACTACTTATATTCTCGTAGATTAGAAGATATACCCGTGTATTTGTAGAAGTTTACTCGTACAACGTACAATATATGAGTTTAAACAATTTTTGTCATAATAAAACAATTGCATAATAACTTGAAAATATCAATAATCCCTGAATCAATAATCCCCAATAATATAAATAATAATAACGTTTAAACCTGAAGACTGTAATTAATATTATTCAGGCAAAAATGCTATAAGAAAAATCAAATCGTTCTTATTTAAGATATATTTTTATATCTATTTATTTATTATATAAATCGAAGAAATAATAATTAAAATTAACAGACAGATTTAATTTAATTGCGTTTCTGAGCAACATGATGAAAGATAGAATCTTTCTCAGAAACTGCGAAATTAAATAACCATTTTGATTTCCTTTTACTTTTCATTGTTCAATACTAACTTGTGAGAAATAAACCATGGAGATATATTTCTAATTTAAATCATGTTTCAAACAATTCATGTTTTCAGAAAGGGACTAATTAGAGCAAAAAATCTCCCATCAAACTCAGATACAAAATTTTAATTCACTTTAAAACGATTTTCAAGCTTTTCGTTTGGATAAACCACGGAGTTAGAGAATAGAACTCATAGGAAAAAGTTTCGTTGTTCATTAATATATCGACAATCCCTAGTCATAGATATTCGAAACTTGTGTGAAATTTATGGGGCGATTTTAAGGCTATCCACAAAATTTCAGCAAATTCGGTTCAGCCGTTCTCCCGTGATGATGAGACAAACGAAAATTTCGTTTTTTACTAATATCTCGAGAACCACTGATCATAAAAACTTCAAATATGGACTACATTTTAAGTGAGACTATTTCCAGGCTACTCACAAAATTTCATCAAATTCGGTTCAGCCGTTCTCCCGCGATGACGGGACAGACAGACAGACTGATTTTCAATTTTATTTATATAGATTATTGATGCTTTCTTAAAATATGGCCAATGTATCTGAGATTCATTCATATTACAAATCAAAAACACTGGACTGCATTTTTTAATTATATAAAAAAAAATAAATTAATAATTCAATATGATTTACTGTTATAGTATTTAATACTTTAATGAAGAAAATAATTCGAACATTTGGAGGCTTTTCGAATGATTGTAGTTCAAGTTATTAAGTTCCTCGTATTCACAGGTTTAGATAATCTCAACAAATGCCATTCTAACCATTCAATTGTGTAAGTAGACTAAAAGACAAAACACAATACACACATATGCACGAACTCTATCATACGCATAGCATTCGCTTAGATATTATATTAAATTCATCGAATTATTGAATGGATTTCTCATTTGAGGTATATCGTAACTAAAATATTGATCTCAAAATCCATTAAAATAAATCCAAAACTATCTAGTGAATTTTAGAAAACATTTCCATACTCTGCGCCAAAAATACTATAAGGTAAAAGGTATTTGATACACAGGAACAATTGTTAAATTTAAAAAATTTGCAAACGCCATATCATAATTAACAAAGGTAAATGACAATTCAACATTCAACGATTTTCAGTTATTAACAGACAGATATGTGTAAGATTTGTCTATTTCATTTCGCATGTAGCTACTGAGGTATATCATAATTAAAATACTGAGCTCAAAATCCAATAAAATAAAACCAAAATTATCCACTGAATTTTAGAAAACATTTTCATACTCTGCGCCAAAAATACTATAAGGTAAAAGGTATTTGATACACAGGAACAATTGTTACATTAACAAAACTTACAAACGCCATATGATATTTAACAAAGGTAAATGACAATTCAACATTCAACGATTTTCAGTTATTAACAGACAGAGATGTGTAAGATTTGTCTATTTCATTTTGCATGTAGCTACTGAGGTATATCATAATTAAAATACTGAGCTCAAAATCCAATAAAATAAAACCAAAATTATCCACTGGATTTTAGAAAACATTTTCATACTCTGCGTCAAAAATACTATAAGGTAAAAGGTATTTGATACACAGGAACAATTGTTACATTTACAAAATTTGCAAACGCCATATCATATTTAACAGAGGTAAATGACAATTCAACATTCAACGATTTTCAGTTATTAACAGACAGAGATGTGTAAGTTTTGTCTATTTCATTTTGCATGTAGCTACTGAGGTATATCATAATCAAAATATTGATCTCAAAATCCATTAAAATAAATCCAAAATTGTCCTCTGAATTTTAGAAAACATTTCCATACACTGCGCCAAAAATACTATAAGGTAAAAAGTAGTTGATACACAGGAACAATTGTTACATTTACAAAATTTGCAAACGCCATATCATATTTAACAAAGGTAAATGACAATTCAACATTCAACGATTTTCAGTTATTAACAGACAGAGATGTGTAAGTTTTGTCTATTTCATTTTGCATGTAGCTACTGAGGTATATCAAAATCAAAATATTGATCTCAAAATCCATTAAAATAAATCCAAAATTGTCCTCTGAATTTTTAAAAACATTTTCATACTCTGTTTTAAAAATACCATAATGTAAGGTGATGTGTGTGTGTGTGTGTGTGTGTGTGTGAGCTATTTAATTCACATAGTGGGTACATTTACAAAATTTTCAAACGCTATATGATACTTCACAAAGGAAAATGACAATTTAATATTCAACGATTTTCAGTTAGTAAGAGACTGAGATGCGTTAAGTTTTGTCTCTATGTAATTTTTATGTAACTACTGCGGCATGTCATAATCAAAATATTGATCTCAAAATGCCTTAAATTAAATCCAAAATTATTCACTGAATTTTAAAAAACATTTTCATACTCTGCGTCAAAAATACCGTAAGGTAAGATGGCAGGAGGTAATTAGTACCCAGGGACAGTTATTACATTTACAAAATTTTCGAACACAAATTTCGAACAATTTTACATTTTGTAAAAAAAAATCAGTATTTTCCATTTCAATGAACAGAAAATAATCATAATTAAACACATTAGCATTTTAAAGATATGTTTATTAAACACTAAATATTATATGTTATTATTTACAAGCAACAAATTATGAGATTAATTTTCAATATTTTCTTGAGGAAAGCAAGCATACGTCTGCTTCCTTCAAGGAAGTAAACTTAAACACTTACAAAAGCATCAGTTTTATTTATTGTAATAATTATAAAGCATTATTTTAAATAATACTACAACTTTACATTTTGTAAAATATTTTCAGTATTTTGCATATCGAAGAACAGAAAACAATCATAAATAAACATATCAACAGTTACAGATATATTTTATAAACATTGAATATTCTATACTATCATTATTTACAAACAATAATAAGGAGATTTATTACAACACTTCCTTGAAGAAAGCAGGTTTATTGACATAAATTTGCTTTCATCAAGGCAATCACTATAAGTAAAATTCCCACAAGCACCAGTTTTATTTATTGTAATAATTATAAGGCATTATTTTAAAAAATACTACAATTTTACATTTTGTAAAATATTTTCAGTATTTTCCTTTTTCATGAACAGAAAACAATAATAAATAAACATATCAACATTTACAGATATATTTAATAAACATTGGATAATCTATACTTTCATTATTTACAAGCAATAATAAGGATATTTAGTACAGCACTTCATTAAAGAAAGCAGGTATATTGACATAAATTTGCTTTTATCAAGGAAATCACTATAAGTAAAATTCCCACAAGCACCAGTTTTATTTATTGTAATAATTATAATGCATTATTTTAAATAATACTACAAATTTACATTTCGTAAAATATTTTCAGTATTTTATCAATATTCTAAATATTTACCAATATTCTAAAAATATATTTAATATGTATTGGATATTCTAGTTATTACTTAATGTAAATATTAAATCCATCATATGCAGCATACACATCACATTGAGATGAACACGTTCTTTGTGAAGATTTTCTGCCATTTTTTCTTCCATCACTTTATTTTAGGTAACCGCATACTGCAGTTGCTGAGATATCGTTTAACCCTGATGCTTCACGTTTAACCTAAAAGGCAATCAATCAACGATAGAAAGTATGCTATCCGTTTGGCATTAGTTTAATTGATTGCTCCATGACGCCGGGTCAAGGAAGTATTCAATCTTTTGGCATTAAGATGTTTATCATTTCCACAAGTGTAAGTTCTTTTTAAGAGAGAAATACTAAGGTTGCTGATCTTTGATCCATTAAAGAGCTTTCGAAGCATATATTTGTGATTGATAAAATACGTTGTAAAATGATTGTATTAGTAATATAGTATAATGCGTCATGGGACGGAATTTCAATTGTATAGTGTAATTGTATTAGTGTAATAATTTTAACACATTATAGAATTTATTTATACGGGAACATATGCGCCAGTTTTACGTTTCCTACAATCTGAATTCTGCCTTTTGGGGGATATATACGCTTTGGACACGTTAGAATTCTCATGAAGAAATGTGTTCCCTATATACAATCTCTCGAAAATATAATCAAATTATCGTACTCCTGAAAAAACCGCAAAATTGACGATTTTTTTTTCTAAATAAATGCATTATTTTGTAAATCGAAATTTTTGAAGTAGAGATCCATTTTGTTGCCATCTTCTTTTCGATTACGTTCTTCAGGAACTGTACATAGAAGGTACATAACTGCATAACTGTACATAGGAACTGTACGAAGGAAATTATTGTGACGGAGTTGTAAATTTGAATACGAGTTTTCAATGAAAGAGCAGGTTTCAAGCCCATCTGAATTGAAATCGAACGTTTTTGAAGTGATGTGTGTGTGCGTGTGGTAGTACGTGTGTGTATGTAAGCGTGAGTATATATATGCATATTTATTAATATGTATATAGTATGTTAGTGTCCGTTCGTCTGTGGATGTGATATCTCATATACGAATAGAGAGTTTTAATCGAAATTTAGTACGATTTTTGCGATCAATGAAAACTGGAATCCCGTTTATTCTAGACGCAATCGAATGTTCGTAAGACCTCCCAATTTTCGAGTGAACTTAAATTCATTAAAAAAATTCATTAAAAACTATTTTAAATAAAGAGCAGAAAATAATCACATAAGAAGTAATTTTCATTAGAAAACGAACGACAGAAATATTAGAACGCTAAGATGAACGTTCTAGAGATATTGCATGAATTTCGAAAGAATTTTTGAAAACAAAATGAAAATTAGAACATTAACTCTGTTAAGTAACCATTTCATGCATAGTGGTTTTTATTGTAAAATGAATGACATAAACTTTAGAACGCTAACATAAACCGTTATCAAAATATTACATATTTTCAAATGCATGTTTACATAAATCACACAAAATTAGAAAAAATGATAAGTTTTTTTAAATATGCTCACTTTCCATATGTAATATTACGCAAAAAATTTCTAAACGCCATTATTGAGGATCTAGTCCGTTCCATTCATGACAGCAATTACTTTTGTAAGATAATTTTTTTTTATTTTCAATGCCTAAGATATTTTTCTGTGGATATATTACACCATTATTTCGCGATGAAAGAAGTGTTGTAACGGCCTTCGACTCCGTCACGGGACAAGTGTGTTAAACACGTACATTTATGTAATTCGAGAATAATAAAATAATTATATGCATGAAGATAATAAGAAGCAACGTCGTGAAATTTCCATTTCAAAACCCAATTTCGACAACAACCCAGATTCAAGTTCGAAACACTCCCATCCAGGAGTAAACTTCTGGATGACCTGTCACAATCTTAATGCAATCTATTATATATATATACTAATTGCCAAGTGTCCGTCTGTCCGTCTGTCTGTCTGTCTGTCTGTCTGTCTGTCTGGCACGCTTTTTTCAGGCACTTACCGGATAGATAGGCTTGCAATTTGGTACACGGCTCGGTCGTTCGATAAAACCCCCTGGAAAAATCGAATTTTCCGAAAACGTTCTATAGAGGTGGTGCCGCACACCAAAACGTTCGAAAAGTGAAAAGATGGGAAAGCATACTTTGCAATGAGATAGATACTTCAAATTTGGTGTATAGGTAAATCATTCGAAAGGAAGAAAGTGTGCAATTTCAGATTTCCAATATTTTCTACTTAAGAGGGTGCCGCACACCAAAACGTTCGAAAAGTGAAATGATAGGAAAGCATGCTTTGCGATGTGATAGAGACTTCAAATTCGGTGTATGGGAAGTCGTTCGAAAGGAAGAAAATGTGCAATTTCAGATTTCCAATATTTTCTACTTAAGGGGGTGTCGCACACCAAACCGTTCGATTTACCGAATAAATGAGAAAAGACGCCTTTAAAATTTGATAGAGGCTTAAAATTTGGTATATGGGCTAATAATTTGACGCAAACGCTCAAGACGAATACAGTTTTTCAAAAATGTTCGTTTAAGGGGGTGCTCCTGAGTAAAACATTCGAAAAGTGAATTAATAAAAAACCATACTTTGGAATGAGATAGAGATAACAAATTTAGTGTAAGGGTAGATAGTTTGAAAGGAAGAAAGTGTACAATTTCAGTTTACCAATATTTTCTTCTTTAGGGCGTGCCGCACACCAAAATGTTCGATTTTCGGAATAAAGGAGAAACGCTCCTTTAAAAACATGATAGAGGCTTTATATTTGGTATATGGGCGAATCATCTCATAGAACTCACAAAAAGAATAGAGTTTTTAAGAAATGTATAGTTAAGGGGGTGGGTACGCCACACAAAAGCATTCGAAAGATGAAATGCTAGAAAAGCATGCTTCACGATGAGATAGAGACTTCAAATTTGGTGTACGGGTAAAAAGTTGGAACGGAAGAAAGTGCGCAATTTCAGTCTTCCAACGTTTGTTATTGAAGGGGGTGCCGATCACTAAAATGTTCGATTTGCCGAACAAATGAAAAACGCCTCCTTTACAATGTGATAGAAGCTTGAAATGTAGTATATGGGCTAACCATTTGACAAAAAAACCAAAGATGAATACATTTTGACGAAAATGTTCTTTAACGGGGTACTGCAAAGAAAAACTTTCGAAAGGTGAAGTGATAGAAAAAAACGTGCTTCTCGATAAGATATAGACTTCAAATTTGGTGTACAGGTAAATAGTTTAAAAGGAAGAAATCGTAAAACTTCAGATTTCCAATATTTGCTACCTTAAGAGGTGCCGCAGACTAATATGTTCGATTTTTCGAATAAATGAGGCAAGCTTCTTTTTAAATGTGATAGAGTCTTGATATTCGGTATATGGGCCAATCATCTGAGAAAAAGCCCAAGACAAAGAGAGTTTTTCAAAAATGCTCATTTATGGGTGTGCTTCACAGAAAAAAGTTAAAAAGGAGAAATACTAATATAAGTGTGCCTCGGGATGAGATAGACTTTAATGTGGTGTACGGGTAAATAATTCGAAAGGAAGAAATGCGGAAATTTAGTTTCCCGATATTTTCTTCTATAGGGGGTTCTGCACACCAAAATATTCGATTTGTCGAATAAATGTGAAACGCGAATTATTAAAAAAATTACATTATTCAGGGATTGCTTATTGCGAGACAGTTGATTTTCAACGGGTATTCTGCTAGTTTATACCAAAAACCCTTACCTTGTAAGGCATCATCCCCCTCTGAAAACACCATTATAGATATGCAATTTATATGACTCAATGAACACACCCCTTTAATTCTTTAACAATCCAATACTTTATTAAGATAATCAATCTAGAATGGAGTTACCAAATTATCAGAACAGTAACTGAATATATATCAGTATAATTGTCACTGGACACAGGATCCACGTTAGTATCTTAAACAGCCACAGATTTAATGTCGAAATAATAAATCTTCAAATGTAATAATTGTAGCAAGGCAATATTTACTATTTAATTGACATATATGGTATGATCACGAAACAGTGAGCGAACGCACTTAGAGGAATTACTTTAGATATGAATTTTGAATAGCATGATATAATCAGATTAGAAATTACTCTTTAAATGCAGATATAATTTTGATTCGGAAGTCACACAGTTACTTTATGTTTATGCTGAAATTATAGGTAGTGCTTCCGAAGATTCAGCGTACAGCCGCAGAGTAAACTCAGCTCTCTTACCTCCGGACACGTAGTAGTTGATATGAATCTAGATGCACACTTTCGTCGCTTTGCCCTCGGTAAAACCGTACTAAAGTAAGACCGGCACACCATATACAGGTAGACTAAATAGGTCCGGTCAGGGCTCGGCATCATACAGCATCTTCGTTCATCAACAATCAGACCCAGCAGAAGGACCTCGGGTCAGCACCGGTTCGTCGTCGTCGTAGTCGAAGATACGAGGATATGGAATTAAATCGGCGACGATGACCATCTCTTGACCAGCAGTCGGTGGGATCTTTCTTCGATGTCCTTCGATTTCGGCGACACCTCCCCATGCCCACGGAAGCCAGGATCGACGTAGTGTCGGATCCCGCCTTCAGTCGTCAGCAACGTGAAACACGGTCCAGACCGAGCTGGAGTCGTCGGTTGCTAGACAGGGAAAGGCGCCCAAAGTACTCCAACACTCCGCTTTTACACACAAAATCCATTTTCGGCCCGGTAATCCAAAATCGGACCTCCAAGAGAACAATTTACCGATTTTGACCAATAGAATATAGTTTTTAACTTTAAACTCCTACTCTCGCAAACGGGGTCTCAAAAGATCTTACCCTCGCGGCGGGGCCTCAAAAGATACAACAGCCGTTTTGCGCTGTAGAACCATTGTGTTAAAAATGCAATCCTTGCAGTTAATTTCGTTACCACAGATATGCAGAGAGCCAAGCTTCTACATGAACTCCCGTCTTTTGCAGGCGATAAATGACCCTGAATTTAACGGTCAAAATAATACTTCTCTGTCTGAGTGCGTGCTTTAAAAATTAATATAAAAATGGCGTAAAAGCTATTCTTTTAACACGGATAATTGTAGAACATAATATATATATGTAAGAGCGATAATTAAACAGGGTTAAATATTAAAATTATGTGTAAAATATAGAATATTGAAATATAATGCAGATTTTATAATTTTTACAAAAGTGACGAGATTTATAAAAATCTAATCACGGCACTCCCCTATTGCCTGAGGGAGAAATTTTTGAGCAACGCGAGAAAATTTTTCACCGCAACAGGTAGGTTCAAGTAGGTATTAGGCCCTGGAAGTCCTAGGCCCTTCAAGAAACAAATTTTAGCAAAACTTTTGTGGTTCAGCGCTTACACCAAGGTTTCTTGACAAGAACACCATCCTACATGGGCGCATGTCGAAGAACCAAAGCCAAAAGAAACCTAAAATTGACTGCAATTCAGTCAAACATCCTAATAGCTACAAGACTTTTACAATGTTCACATTATGTGAATTACCAATTATAAGCTGAATTATAAAATTCCAAAATCAAAATAATTGTGTCCACAATATCCCTCAAGTCGAAAAACAAATGTAAATAAATTAAAATTTTTCCGTCATTAAATTGTCAAGTGCAATTATCTATTAAATTTTCAAATGTATAAGTCAATTCTGTTTTTATCAAAATTAAATTTAAATCTTCCAAAATTTTCTTATTTTTTTTTACAAAAATCTTTAGTTAAGGAATTATGTGCTAAAGCGTGGTCAGCAGCAACAATCTTTCAGTTCATGTAATAAAGGCTTAAGTTTTTCAAATATTGTAATTCAGAATTATTTCATGACCACAGCATAAAATTTTTAGATCAGTATCTTTCATTTTAACAAATTAGATAATAGCAATTTGTAATAAATTTCCATGTAGTATTTCAGTAAATAATTTCAATATAATATTGCAGAAAATGATTTCATTATGTAATATAAATATAATATACAGATATAAATGAGAATGACCATACTAAAGTAATATAGAACAAAATTTAAACAAACCTGGTCCACAGATTTACAATTCCATCAAGTCTTTATTAGCAAGTGTCTATTTGACACAATAATATTCTTGACAATTTCCATATCAGGTGTCTACTTGACAATCAGCAAAAACATCTCCTTTTTATGGAGGAACAGCACAGGCAACAATATGACACAAAACATTTCTTACCATTATACTTCAAGGATTCTTTTTTTATGATATCATATATTTTCTGTGTTAATCATTTCATATATTCAATTTGTCATAATGTAATTTCAAAATGCATTTTATATTTTCAATATTACTTCAAATTATAAATTCAAAATAACACATTTCTAATACACAGAATCAATCATTTCTCAATATTCGTCAACACATGTGACAAAAAGGAGAATCAGTGGCCGAAAAACACTTCACTAATTTAAATTATGGAACTAAATTATTTTTTTTCAAATATCAACTGGTGGCAAGCAATTAGTAATAAGGTGACCAGGTGATCGAAATCAAATCGTATATTTCGAAATTATTCTTTGATAGTACTCAATTATCGTTTCTCTTAATGTCAGTGACTCGCCATAAAATTATGTAGATATATAAAGGCTTGTAGTAAATATAAGATGAAGTAAATGTGGATATATATGTAAACAGCAAGTATATGTTTAAGAAAATTTCTTTTTCTTAATTCGCACGTAATATGTAAGGAAATGTCAATAAATCTCTCTTCTTTACAATAATATGAAAGGTAAACAAATGATATTTACATATGAAACATAAATGTAGCAGTAAGGGATTTTGTTCCCTACTCCACAAACACATAAGAACTTGCAAATAAAATCGAACATCCTTAAAACAGTGCAGAAAAAGCAGACATCATGGCACACTGGTATCTGCAAATTAGATATAATTTAGGAGAAAGGTAGTGCATGCTAGATGACACCACCACACCTACAAGATCAGAATGGGATCAGTACTCAACACTTGCAGGGCAAAAGGTCCGAATAAGGCCAAGAGAAAGGATGGCCAAGCTCCACAATCCATGTAATATGTCATAAGGTAAAGTTGTCCTTACCTAAAATTACTATATCAGGACTTACCTTTGATGCCTTCACTAAGGGTGGAGCATGTAAACTCCTGGCAAGTAGGAGAGACAAATACACGAGATGTAAATAAACACACTTATATAAATTGATCAATTTCTTTAATTTTTAAATTCATAGATATCTATTTATCTTGATTATCAAGATGATTCATCAATCCATTTTTATAATACACCTAGCGCTACTCGGCATGCATTTCTTTCAATGCATTTGTAATGTTTAATATTACATCCTTATCTTCAAAGTAGTTTCACTTAATTTTAATTTTATTGATTTTGTTTCTTGGGGAAGTAATTTCATTTTATGTGTTAAGCTTGCATTTAATCATTGGATATACTCCACTTTTGTATGTTCATGTTTTGGTTCCTGTGATGTTTTTTGATTTTTGTCTTTATATGGAATAGATATAAACTCTTTAACAAATTTTAATGTTAATTTATTTGTGTCAATTACGGCATGATGATTTCTGAGGAAGTCAAATCCTAAAATTATTTCATAGGGGGTGTTGTTCAATTGTCTAGTAATAAAAAAGGAATTTTTACATCTTTTGTTTTCGATTTTGAAGCTGGAGCTTATACATTTTGAGAACTGTATGTTTTCTGTAGTCATAGTTTGGATTTCCACTTGTCTGGATGAATAGTTAATTTTGATTTTATTTTTGATTTTTTGAAAAATTTGATCTGACAATAAACTCACACTAGCACAGTGGCGGCTCGCGTATAGGCACTGTGGTACTGTGGGCGCGACAGTGCCCTCTCTACCTCGCGTGCAGCTTCATATATGCGCATGCGCACAACAGTCAAACACCACGCTTCACAGTTCCAACATCACGCTTCACAATTCCAGCGGCATGGTGTTTGAGTGTTGTACGCATACGCGAGGCTGCGAAGGAGAGAGCACAGTCGCTCCCGTAGTGCCACAGTGCCAATACGAGAGCCGCCACTGCACTAGCACCACTGTCTATGAGAGCAACTGTTTTTATATTCTCTAAATTTATGTTTATCATAGGCAGTGCGTCACTTTGTCCATAAGTTTAATTTAGTAAATGTTCTTTGAAATTTTATACATCCTTATTAATTTTGTTTGAAATTTTATGGGATCTCGAATACTTATTTGATGCACTATAATTTTCTATCTGTCTTTTATTTCGAGGTCCATTTTTTAGTTTAAATATCCATTATTTTGATATTGACTATTATTGGTTTCATATTGTCTCCTATTACTCTGATATTGTCTCCTATTATTGCTTTGAAATTGTCTATTGTTGTTTCCTGTCGAACGTCGTATTCCCCGGTTATTTGTGTAACTACCTCTTCTGATATTGGATCTACAATATTGTACATAATTATTCTGATTTTTGGGTCTCTCTTGGTAATTGGTGGTTCCCTTGTTGTTGTTTTCATTCGTTAATGCCCTTTATAGATATTTTTGTACTTTTTGCAGAGTGAAACATTCGGCCATCCAATGATTGTTACGACCGCAAGCTATACAAAATTTCTGTGGCGGCTTTTCTGTAGTATTTTCAATTTTGACACTGTTTATCTCCGCATTATCAATTGTTTTTTATCTACTTCAATAGTATTTACAATATCGTTTTCTTCATCTAATACAGATTCTATTACCTCTGCTGTTCTAACTGCTGCATCAAAGGTTTTTGGGTCATTTTTCTTTACTTCCGTGCGTAAATACTCTCTGAGTATTTGTAAAAATTTTGTAAGTTTTATTTTCTCTATAATTGTCTGTACTTTTGGGTCTATTGTTTCTTGGTTTTCAATCTCCTGTGCTAGCTCCTTTATGGTCATGTTTTAGGTCATGTTTGTCATGTGTTAGGTCATGTCCTCATATGGTCATGTTTGGCAAATGTTTTAGGTTGTTGAAATTATTATGTTTTTGCACTAAGGTCTGCTTCCTTTTAAATTTGAGTTTTAACATTTCCATAAATGTTTCATAAGATTTTTCCTTTTGCAGAGCAATATTTTCTGCCAAAAATTGTAGTGCTATTTCCTTCAATCTAGATTTTACAATAATAATTTATTCTTGTTCTGTCCACGATGTTAATTCTGCTATTTCGTTAAACTGCATTGAAAAAATAGACATTGTTATCTTTTTGCCCATCAAATGATGGCAACATTTGCATAATTGGCAAAGAGGAATTTTGCTGCGTTTGATTTGTCGCTGTTTGTACGCGAACCGTGCTGTTTGTCAAAGCAGAATTATTTGTTACTATGCCATTTATATTGACATCCTGCTGTATTTTATCGTCAATCGGAGGATCTTGCCTTGTTCTTTTATTTGTTTGCCTACTCTTTTTCGCCGCCAAGATTTAATACGCTGTTAAACACTTACTATACTCTATACTAAATATTTATGCTAGTACATACATATATACACAATAATATAATACATATATTTCAATTTATCTTTTTCATGCTCTATCTTAACACTGAATCAACATCTCTTTATTAAATTCATTATTAAATTCAATATTAAATTTAATCTCATTATTAAATTCAATTTTATCTTTTACTTATTATTACTTTCTTTTATTCAAACCATAATCCTCTCCGAGCTCGACCACATACGGCACTAATGAACGTGTCGGCATCATGTCATGAGGTAAAGTTGTCCTTATCTAAAATTAATATACCAGGACTTACCTTCGATGCCTTTACTAAGAGTGGAGCATGTAAACTCCTGGTTCTCAAGCCGGAGAGACAAATACACAAGATATTACACTTATCTTAATTGATCAATTTCTTTAATATTTAATTTCATAGATATCTATTTATCTTGATTATTAAGATCATTCATCAATCCATTTTTATAATACACCTAGCGCTACCAATATTTCATTAATAAACATATTTATAACACATAATATAATTGACACATATATTTAGATACGTTAGTTTAATCTACCGAAACTCAAAATAGTTCTTTTAGTTTAAAATACAAGAACTATTTATTACGGAGATTCGTGCGAACTAATTGTTCATTATTAGATGACCGTTAAGTGTGTGCCTTCCGTAATAACTAGTGACAAGTGAAACACATAAATACCTATCCTCTTGCATTTTGACAATTTTTCGCGCAATCACTATGCTGTAAGATTCTATTGCACATCACACTTTTGAGTCACGCTATCTTTGTGTGCTCACTGTAGATATTTTTTGCACAAACTCAATTAACATGTTGTTAGACCGTTGTCGAAAATTCAAATCTGTCGGACTTTCTAGAACAAACTTTGGGACACTTTTTTATTTCCCCCTTTGGTTTCATACCACTTTTCCCATTTGCCGTTGATGCAGAAGGGGATAAACGTTATTTATTTATGTCTGCGTTCCAATTGGTATCCACTGCTGCATTTACATTGATCATTAGCTTGCTTGGCATCCGTATTTGAAATTAGAAAATGTCGTGCACGCCTTACGACATAATACATATATGAACATTATTACTATATACAGTATGAAATTATATATATGAAATTAATTATATGGATGTGTTATTAGGTCTCACTTTTTGAGAACCGAAACTGTCTCAGATAACTTATACGTTTAAGAAATTATTGTCACCTCCCAGTCAACACAGTACATAGAAATGTTTTTGTAATTAAATGTGCCCCGAAATCAATCAATGCTCTTCTGGCACGGGCTCGAACTTCATGTGCTCTCTGGCACAGAGGACTTTCATTCCTCATCTTTCATTGCAATTATGTAAATATCTAATATATTTTTTTAATGAAGTTCTCAATACACTTTGGCACAGAAAGTAAAATTAAATTTTGAAGAAAATTTTTCTCGACTTCCCAAATCAAAATTAACAATGCCACAAACCAAAGTTTAAATTTCTTAAATCAAAAACTTTCCAAACATGTTGCCAATACTTCAAAATATTCGTAAATAACTAAGTGTCATCTCATAAAGTTTCCAATAAATTCAATATTATTTCACAAAATTGCCTTTTTTAATTCAATAATTTCCTTAAATGTTAAGTTGCCTTTCAAACGTAAGTAAAATAAAGCTGATGTCAAGGACGAAATTTAAATTAGTTGAAAAACATTTTTTACTCAAAGTTTTTCTTATTTGCATCAATTCTCAAAATCGCAAATTTATATAATCAAGTGAAAATATTTCTTTTTAGTAACTCCAAATTCAAATCAATTGAAATCCAAATTATTTTTGTAATTATTCCTTAAAGTTTCAAATCAAATGCTTAAATTCAATCAAAATATTTTTAAAATATGGATTTCAGAAAGTAAATAAGTAAAATAAAATATCAAAAATATTATAAAATTATATTTGTGGAATCTATTTTTAAAAATTCAACATATTTCGTAAGTAAATCTAGAGTTCACTGACTCTTTTCAAGATTTCCACATTCTATGTAAATAAACAATTGAAATATCTGTAATCCGTAATAATCTAATTCTGTGGAACAATTTCTTTCATATTTCCGTAATTGACTTTAGAGTTCATTAACTCTATCAAAGGTTCCACATTACAAGAAAATAACAATCAAATTCAAATGTACGTAAATAAACTGTCAAAATTCAAATATAAGTAATTCAACTTTCGAAATATTCATAATTCGTAATAATATAATTGCGGATTCAATTTATAAAATTCAATTTTATTTTCGTAATTATTTTTCGAGTACTTTGACTCCATTCAGAATATAACCAGTAAACAAGCATTTTCCAGACTCCGAAATTCAATTATATTTTTCAAAATATTTCTCAAATATTTATCATCGTAAGTAACTAGGAGTCGTAAAATATTTTTAAGTTTCGAAAGTATTTGAATTTCAAATAAATCTAAGTTTCAATTTCTTAAATTTTAAATTCTGAATTTCAATTGTATTTTAATTTTATTACAAATCTTAAGTTCCATTTCTTTATCTCGCAGTTAAAAGGTTGAAAATAAATGTCTGTTACTCATTTCATATCTCAATTGTTAGATTTCCATATTGAAGTTAGAAGGTCGCAAATAGATATTCGTTATTCAATTATAGGCGGGATTAAATCTCAATGTTAAAGTCAGCAATCTAGAATAGAATCAATCAAACAAAATTAAAAGACAAGGATAGATATTCATGAAAACACAAAGTCATTCATTCATCGCAATTAATTCCCGCGGATGTCAGCATAAATATTCGCTTCGTTCTTTTCCAGATTGCGAACGGATATTGCGCAATCAGCACAGAATCATAATTCCGTAGAGTGAACACAACTCTCTTACCTCCGGACACGTAGTAGTTCAGATGAATCTAGATGCAAAACCTCCGCCGCATTGCCCTCGGCAAAACCGTACTAACGTAAGACCGGCACACCATATACATGTAGACTGCATAGATCCGGTCAGGGCTCGCCATCATACAGCACTATCATTCATCAACATTCAGACCCGGAAGAAGGACCTCGGGTCAGCATCGGTTCGTCGTCATCGTAGTCGAAGATACGAGGATATGGAATTAAATCGGCGACGATGATCATCTCTTGACCAGCGGTCGGTGGGATCTTCCTTCGATGTCCTTCGAGTCGGAGACCATTCCCCATACCCACGGAAGCCAGGATCGACGTAGTGTCGGATCCCGCATTCAGTCGTGAGCAACGTGGAACACGGTACAGACCGACCTGGAGTCGTCGGTAGCAAGACAGGGAAAGGCGCCCCAAATACCCCAAATACTCCAAAATCCATTTTCGGTCCGGTAATCCAAAATCGGACCTCCAAGAGGACAATTTACCGATTTTGACCAATAGAAATCAGTTTTAAACTTTAAACTCTTACCCTCGCAACGGGGTCTCAAAGGATCTTACAATCGCGGCGGGGTCTCAAAAGATACAACAGCCGTTTTTCGATGCAGAACCATTGTGTTAAAATTGCAATCCTTGCAGTTAATTTCGTTACCACAGACATGCAGGGAGCCAAGCCTCTACATGAACTTACATCTTTTGTAGGCGATTCATGACCCTGAATTTAACGGTCAAAATAAGTCTTCTCTCTCTGAGTGCGCGCTTTACAAATTAAAATAAAAATTGCGTAAAAACTATTCTTTTAACACAGATACTTGTAGAACATAATATATATATATATATATATATATATATATATATATATATATATATATATATATATATATATATATATATATATATCTTTAAGAGACAAGAGGGATAATTAAACAGGGTTAAATATTAAAATGATGTGTAAAATATAGAGTATTGAAATATAATGCAGATTTTATGATTTTTACTTTCCTTATATACATAATGTATAAGGAAAATATTGTGACGGGGTCGAAAATTCGAATTCGAGTTTTCGACGGGAGAGCACGTTTCAAGCATCCCTGATCACGAATCAAACATTTTTGAAGTGATGTCTGTGAGTGTGTATGTGTGTGTGTGTGTGTGTGTGTGTGTGTGTGTGTGTGAAAGTATGTGTGTGTGTGTGTCAGTGAGTCTGTGGAGACGATAACTGACGAACGAATGGACCGATTCAAACCAAATTTGGTACAAAAATCACAATCCGTAAACACTGGAAGCCTATTGTTTTTATACGCTATCGAATGTTCAGAACCCCCCTAAATTTTCGAATGAAATTTTGAAAAAATCGTCAAAAAATCAAAACCGCTAATAAAGTTACGCAAATAGACATTTCTTATGTAATTTTTCATTAGAAAACGATTGGCATAAATTTTAGAACGCTAACATGAACCGTTCTCGAGATATTGAACATTTTTCAAAAAAATTATGAAAAAGTCACATAAAAAAAAAAAAATTCCTATTGAGAAACATGTTCACTTTTCATATGTAATATCATGCGATAAATTGAGTGACATCATTCTCGTGGATCTAGTGCGTTCCATTCATGAAAAAATATACTTTGAATAATACTTTTGTATTTGAACGACAATAGTCATTGATCTAGTGTAAGAATAACTTTTTTCTTAGTGCATAACGCTTGGCGAGATTTTGGCGACGAATTTGGCGGAATGTCGCCAACTTGGCAACTTTTTCGAAATATTGCCAAATTAATGAAAATCTCGCCAAATGGATAAAAATGATGCTAAATCAATGAAAATGACGACTAATTGTCGAAAATTCAATGTTTTGGAAAGAATATTAGTATCTATTATAAGAAAAACCGATTTTTTTACTGTAAAAGTAGTAAATTCATTACATTATATAAGGAAAGTCATGTGTTGCCCACATCAGATTTTTACAAAAGTGATGAGATTTATAGAAATCTCATCACGACAGAAGTATCATTGCATTTTGCAGTAAAAGTCATATGCTGTCCGTATCATATTTTTCGAATGGCGTCGTCGTCTGCATGTGGGTCAGCTGTGTATCGTATGAGGGGAGGAGCGAATGAAATTTTTGGGGTGTACGTTTTCTATTTACCCTACATAATTATATATAAATGCATTCACATGAATAGAAACTAAGTCAATATAAAATGTCTCATAGGGACTTCACCATCCCAGATATATGCCTAAAAAAAACACTGTGAAGCCTTCGTTAAATGCACGGGTTTGACCACGACCTGGTTCCTGACTCGCGCTTAATCGGGTCCCGAGTCCTTCAAATTTTTAGAAACATTTCTATTTATATCTAACACATAATGAATATTGTGTGTAAAATTATTTACGTATTTATAAAAAAAACTGTTTATGCTGTCATAAATAACCTAATACGTATAATAACGTTATATATTTTTCTATTTTTATATACATTTTTTAGGAAAAAATGGCGCCGCAAATATTGCAACATTTTTAGTAATTTTACAAATATTCTAACAACGCAAATATTTCAACCTGCTCTGGAGCCCCTATGTAGCGTCGTTTCTTGAGTCACACCACATAGTCACACCACTGCTGGGGATATAACTTTGATAAATTTAAATGTTAGAAACACACACGGAACTGTAATTTGAAATTCTAAAACGGTATCTAACCATAATTAACTATCAAATCTTGAATGTCTGCAAAAAAATACAGACCTAGTCAGGATTATATTTTATACAAATGAAGATTTTAAAGTGCAGATAATTTCGAATTGGAGTTTCCGTCACTTTAAAAATCTTCACAAGTATAAAAATATTTATTAGTATAGAACATAAAAGAGAAGCGGTAAAAATTGCCCGGAAAATTCTGGAAACGAATTTGACACCTGCGACTAAATAAACATTCTTTGGAGTGATTCTTTCTGTTTGTATTATTCACGAATACACTTGGCACGGATATGTAAGAAGGCACTTAATGCGCTTTAGTACAAATGTGTTTTAAATATGACGTTCTCGTTCATATTTTGCCTAGAAAATGTACCCACGTTGCTGTCGATTTAAAACAGGGGTTCCATGATTCTCTCATTAAATTTTTCAAAGACGATACGGCTGATATAGGTTAAATAATCCCTGGAAAAGTTCATTTGAAAAATACATCCCTTTCGTTCATTAAGGATAATGCCGATTACAAAATTAAATTCAGACTAGTATTAAGAACTTTCAAAGTCAGGAAAACTAAGGCTCTTAAAAATACAGCTCCATTTTTTTAATAAGTTAAATTGTATGCTTAGGGGCGACGATATTTTCAATTGAAAATCTTCCTGTTAGGTTATGCCTAAAATTTGGTAGATTCATAAAATCTAATAGATCAGTTACGTGTTGGTTATCCTGGCGCTGATAAAATTTTGATACGATTCAGGAAAACAAATCTGTTATTTTTTTTTTCAAATTACAAGCAAAGAGATTAAAATATAAAATAAAAGATTATCTATGCTCAAATATATCAATTAATTGCTTGTTTTGTATGTAATTTTTTACGCTAAAAATAATAAAACCACCCCCATTATCCTAGTTTTAATCGTTCTCGAGATATATTAGTTTATCACTATTTTGCTACGTCATCTTTGAAAAGACGTTTAACCTCCAAATGAAAGCGAAAATCGAATAAAATGTACACATTCAGTGGTATTTCAAATAATTAAGTGTGCTATTTTGTGCCATTAAACTCAATTTATTGAATTATTAAAGAAATAAAGATAAATCAATTTGAACCGGCAGGGAAATTCATGTGCTGCCCACATCATATTTTTTTTATACATTTTATTTTACGCTTACGAAAATTTAATTTTAGCGTGGCGTCTGTGTATGTGCGTGTTTGTCTGTTTGTCTGTCTGTCTATCTGTACAATGTGTGTATCCCATCTAACTCAAAATCTGATGTATCGAATTTCATAAAATTCGATACATCAGTTTACATAAATAGGTAATACCTTTGTGAGATACCCTGCTGCTGATTAGATTTTGGACGATCCAAATATATATTTATATATATATATATATATATATATATATATATATATATATATATATATATATATATATATATATATATATATATATATATATATATATATATATATATATATATATATATATATATATATATATATATATATATATATATATATATATATATATATATATATATATACACATATATATATATACATATATATATATATATATAAATATATATATATATATATACATATATATATATACATATACATATATATATACATATACATATATATATATATATATATATATATATATATATATATATATATATATATATATATATATATATATATATATATATATATATATATATATATATATAAATATTTTTATCTAAACATTTATATGATGAGATAGATAATTCTGATGTATATTTATATGTATATATATATATATATATATAGAAAAATAGAAATATACAAAGTGAAAAAAACATGTAAAAAGGAAGGAAGGCTCGGCAAAAAGCTTACATTATGGCGGTAAGGGGTTGTGACCTTACTCCCCAGTTCAACGAGCTCGTCAAAATCGCCGCGGCATTTTCACTCCTGGTCGCCAGCCCTGGCCCAAGCCAACCTCCGGAGTGACTTTGAAATCATCACGAGACCTGGATAGAGATGTGTACGAGAGCCATATCACCACAAATAAAGCCAACTGAATTGCCGACTCTAATGAAATGTAGTTCCAGCCGCGGTCCTGTGATCACAGTGCAGTCCTGTCATATGGAGGGTTCGATGATTTTGTCTCTAATTGAACTCAAAAAATACTTAAGTCTTACACCATATGCAAAATTGTTTCTGTATAAATTATCAATATTTTTAATCATAAAGGAAATTGGATATTTATTAAAAAATGCTTGTTTTAAAAATTCTTGATCAAAATTGATACGTAAATGTTCCTCTTTGATAGTTCTTTTTATTCTGATTAAACCTCCCAAGAAAACATTGCGAAACACATTCAAATGTATGTTGGAGTTCCAATGTATAATTCCAATAATAGGTAGTTTAAATTGTTTTCTTTTATCATATATGGTGAATATGAGAGGGATTTGACTATAGTTGATATTCAAATCCAAAAATTCGACTTCTTTGTTATTTTTAAGAGGGTTTTCCTTCAAGATGAGGTTTGGTGGATAAAAATCAAAGTTCATTGTGTAGTTTTCATTCTCATAGCCAATAATTACGTCATCCACATAACGTAGGTATATGATTTCGTTGTTTATATGAGATCTTCTTTCATAAAAACTAAGATATATATCAGCCAATATGGAAGAACATCCCCCCCCCATGGGGATGCCCTTAATTTGTTGATAAATAGACAATCCGTTGTAAAGGTAATTTTCTTTAATAACTATTTTGATTATAGACTTGAATTTATTGAATTCCAGACTCCTTTTTAAATCATATTCTTCAAACAAGCTGTAAAGTATATTTGTCATGTCATCTAGATCTATGGTATTAAATAGCTCTTGGAAATCATAAGTTCTTAAGTGCAAAGGATGTTTATGATCTTTCAAAATACTGATCACTTGTAGACTGTTTTTTATAATATAGCTTCCTTGGTTATTAAGTTTCAGCAAAATAGGTTGTAAAATCTTCATTAACATATTATTGGCTTTCGTGAGATAGGTATTGCATCCGACAGTAACTGGTCTGAAAGTAATAGGACTTTTATGAAGTTTCGGAATATTAATCAGATGATATATATATATATATATATATATATATATATATATATATATATATATATATATATATATATATATATATATATAAATATTTTTATTTAAACATTTATATGATGAGATAGATAATTCTGATTGATTTTAATAATATCCTCTCTGACACTATGACTATATATATATATATATATATATATATAAGAATACATAGTATTTTATTTTAGATTTTGACGATTTTTGTGGGCCATTTTGCAATATATATATATATATTTTTTTTTTTCCAGAATGGCCCGCAAAAATCGCCAAAATCTAAAATAAAATACTATATTCTTATAATACAGCTTTTATTACTTATAAAATGCATTAATTCAATGCTTGATTTATAAGTAATTTTTGACGATAAAAATAATAAGATGAACCACATTACTCTAGGACATGCTTTTCTCGAGATATTTTAGTTATTTCACAATTTTGCTACGCCAGTTTTGAGAATAAGTCCAGTTATCAAATGAAAACGAAAGCTGGATTAAAAGTGTAAATACAGTGTAATATCAATTAATTATTAAGATTATTTAATGCAATGAAACACAATTTAATGAATTAGCAATGAAATAAAGTGAAAGTAAATTTGAGTCTCGGGTAAAGTCATGTGCTGCTCACATCAGATTTTTTAAATTCGACCGCGTTAAAAAGTAAACTCTGAACTGAAACATTAAAGAGCTGTCCCTGAAAATTATTTTTAATTCCCCTGCAATACATGGCAATGCATAGGGAAATATTGTAATCATACCAAAAATCGCACCTCGAGATTTTTAATGGATCTACACGTTTTGAACGTGTGCGTGTGTCTGTCTTTTGCAATGTATGTATCCACTCTAACTGAAGAATCAAATTTCATAAAATTTGGTGTTGAGTTACTTGTGGGTAACTCTGGTGCTGATTAGATTTTAGTACGA
The DNA here is from genome assembly GCA_951213105.1 of Amaurobius ferox. Classification (NCBI taxonomy): domain Eukaryota; kingdom Metazoa; phylum Arthropoda; class Arachnida; order Araneae; family Amaurobiidae; genus Amaurobius; species Amaurobius ferox. The sequence continues at coordinate 34,619,436 of OX578144.1, read as the reverse complement.
TTCGAGATAGAAGAACCCGGTTTTTTTTATAAACGTAAAATTGCATGTATTCACTGTAGCTAAAAAATCTAATTTTTCAAATTTCACAAAATGTGGTAGATAAAATCTAATCAGCACTTGGTTACCCTGGTGCTGAATAGATTTTGGTACGATTCCGGACAACAAAAACTGCTTTTTTATGGAAAATGGTCCGCAAAATTCATTAAAATATAAAATAAATTACTATGTATGTTCAAATGTATCAATTAAATACATTTTATATGTAATTTTTAACTCTGAAAAAAGTGAGATCAACCCCTTTATTCTAGATCTAGTCGTTCTTGAGATATTTTTGTTTTTTCGCATTTCTTCTAAGCCTCCTTTGAAATTACGTTCAGTTACAAAATGAAATTGAAAACTGAATTAAAAATGCAAATTCAGTGTAATTTAAAAACATATGTGTGTTATTTTGTGTCATTAAGCTGAATTTAATAAATTGTTACAGAAATAAAGAGAAAATAAATTTGAATCTGCAGGGAAAGTCATGTGCTGCCTACACCAGATTGTTTAAAAATGGAATTCGTTCAAATTAACGTTCTTCACGCCGCATTTGCGTTCTTTTTTAAGCTCCAGAAAGAAAGGAGATACGTCCCTAACATTCACATTTGCTTTCCTTTTAGTGTTCTTTAAAAAAAAATTCCGCCACTTATTCGCTTTTACCTTTGTATAGAAAGATATAGACAAGTGAATAAATTATGGAATATTCCTGTTTACATTTTTTGATAATTTAATGAAAATCTTTTGTTATCAAGAAATTCGAACTCATCAATGTATCCTGAGAATACAAAGATTTCAAAGAGCACATCGTAACCGCATAATTTTTTTTCGCTCGTGTTTTTTTGTTCGTATTTTTCATTCCTTTTCTTTGTGTTTTTCGTACGCTCTCCTAACAATGTCCACATACACTTTTTAAACACATTTAATGTAAGTCATCATTTTAATATATATCTTAATAAAAATTGATCACTTAAAAGTTAAGTTTATGGTAATATACTTTCAAACGGAATTTTAAGTTAGGAGAAATTTCAAGATTAATAAGAATATAACTGCTACTATAAAAATTATCTTAAAGTGTTTTTAACAGTTAATTTAGCATTATTCCAAGAAATATTGAACTTCTATGGTACAAATACTATAATAACGAGTATGTTCCAAAGTGATTTTTTTTAACGTTAAAGTCACTGAGAGAAAATACTTTTTCTTGTATTGGGAATTGAAAAAGAATTCCAAAGTATTTCCTAGACTTATTTCCTGAAAAAGGATCACACCTGTGTCTCCATAAATATTCTTTTGTTCCCTTTCTACCCCTTTAGTTTAGTAACACACTTGACGCCATTTTATAAAAACATATATGGAAACTTTTTTTTGAAATTTAAAATTATCTTTTCATTTTCGATCAATGTATGCTTTTCTAATAATCCTTTGATTTTTAATTCAGATATGTGCTCATAAAGAAACTGAATAGACCATTAAGATAATCTGACAGATATTAGTTTTAATGGAATATTTCTTGATTTTAGGTTCGGCATTCTTATTTTTAAACATTTTATATTTCGTACCGCAAATATTGATATTTCATCTAGAAATTTTTAATTTAAGTCAACATATTGATTTGATATACGTTTGAATTTTTATCTTTAAGTAGTGTTTTTCATTCATACCAACCATTTCAAAAGCGCTTCATTCGTTCTCAATAGCTAATGAGCACTAAATATGACACCTACGAACTTAGTAAAAAATTCTGAATAACAGTTTCAAAATAACGCATAAAAATGGAATGTTGCACATTTTATATAACGTGTTGTTTGCTAATTTTTGGAGTCTGCACTTCTCGTCTTCGTTTGTCAAGATACCCCTTATTGCCTCATAGTGTTTACCCCTATTTCTCCTCATAGCTGATATCACCCACATGCATATTTTCTATGGGTGTGTTCTAACTCTATTTTGGATTGCTAATAGCTTGCTTTGCCGTAGATAGTTCTTAGTGGTTGTTAAGTAGTCACGCTGCTCTATCTGTTTTCTAGGGCTCAAAACGGGGGCTTATAACACACTAACAATGCTTGTAGTCATATAACTCACATATGACTGCTTTTATCAGAGATGTTCCGTAAAAGTTTATCTTAAAAGTAACAGTTTGCTTTTTAGTAAACTTGTAATACTGTAATAATTAACCTTCATACGTTGTGCAAGTTTAGTATACACCTAAGTTGTTCGGGTCAAAAATGACCCATGTTGTAATTTTCAATATTATTGAATTGAAGTCACATTTTTTAATATTAGTAATGTAAATATATAATATATGTAATGTAAATATATAATATATATAAATGTAATGCAATATATAAATATATAATGTAATTCAATCATTCATTCCTGCAAATCACTGTAAACTTTCAAATACAATACAATGAAGTATTTTTCCTGTATTTATTACATATATTTATTTTTATATTTTACAACGCTCGTTTGATGAAAGCAAAATTACACAGCACAGACTAAATATTTTTGAAATATTTAGCTTACCGCCAACAATATAATTCTGGAAGTTGTCCGTTTATATACAATTGTTACACACTTGAATGAAATGTTTCTTACAAGTGAACTGTCCACATTTGAAACACTTTACATAACTTGTGTTGTCAGTCTGTGGGTACAAGTGACATCTTCCTCTTTTGCCAGCAGTTGCTACACTTCCGGATGCTTCAGGTCGGGATTCAGGTTATCCTGAGTTTAGAATATTCACCACCAATTCTCGGGCTACCCTTGCCCACGGCACATGTTTTCTTCCGTCAATGTGGCGGGTTACTAAAGTCATGCCAAGCTTCTCAATGAAGATTCTCCTTTTGCGAAATGACCTCATCTTCCATGCTGGATTATTCTTGATAAACAATAGGAATGCATTATATTCGGAAATGTCCAGGATGTTGGAGAAAACTACAATGGGCCATCTGTTTGTCTTCCTCCGACAGGAATAGTAGGAGACAGTTTATCTAACGTGTCTACCCCTCCTTTGGTGATGTTATAGTCCAAAATGATTTGAGGTTTCTTTGTATCTGTGTCTACTATTTTACTGTCATGGTGAAGAGTGCTCTGGAGAACCACACACTTGCCTCTCTTCGGCATGTACGATACAAGATTTGTATCCTTCGTGAATGCAAATCTCGATGTGTAGTTTGGGGACCCTTTTGCAACCCACTGTGGAGGAATTGTTGGCTTATTCTTTCTCATTGTTCCAATCATTGTCAGGTTTTTTTTTCAGAAGAAGCTGTTCAAGTTCATACGACGTGAAAAAGTTATCACATGTTACATTATGTCCATTCAAACCTTGAACGAGATCGTTGACAACCCTGAGATCTTGGTTTCGTTCTGGTGCAGAACCAGGCTTCTTTCCAAGGTAGGGCTGTATATTCCAAACATAATTAGTAGTGTTGTCACAAAGTACCCAAAATTTTATGCCGTACATGGCTTGCTTCATGGGCATGCACTGGCGGAATGAGCCCCTTCCTCGGAAAGCTACCAGTTGTTCATCCACAGTAAAGTACATTTCAGGGTTATACAATTGTCACAGCAATAATAATTAATAGAGACATTGTCACAGCAATAATAATTGAATAATATATAGGATTTTATATATTTTATTTTTCCTATGCATTAAAAATTCAACACGGGTCAAAATTGACCCGAACGACTTATGTGTTACAATTTTTACTGTAAAAAAACTACCATTTGAAAAAAAAAATTACACATAACTGAATATTTACTATGACTATGAAAACAAAGTCATAAAATATTTTTGAAAAATTCCCAAAAATAAAGTAGATCTATACGAAATAAATTTGATATGGGTCAAAAAAGACCCGAACACTGTAGGAAGGTTAAAAGGTCATGAGTATTGCAGCTGAATGTTTTTTATTTACTCTTCAGTGAAATATTGGTAGACACGATATTTTGTTTGTTTTAGAAAATTTAGAAAGTTGGATCAACTAAGATGTTTAATGATTAAGATATTTAATGATTGATGAGGTTTGAACATATTTATGTGCTGCCAGGGAAGTGTATAGCTTAAATTGAATCAAAAATCTCGTCTGAGATATCAGATGTATTTACCACCAGCAAGTCAGTGAAATAATCTTATATTTTGGCGTGCAGTCTATGGTTTAATATACGCAAAAACTCGTAAGCTGTAAGAGAAACAAAAGAATCTAAAAATACTGAAACGTATTAACTTTTATTGGAGTTTATTTATAAAATGTGATTTGTTAAAAAACATTTCGGCTCCATCAGACTGGAGCCACCGCTGATTTGTTCAGTGTTGTTGGGACTCATTTAATATTCTTCGAACTTCTCTTTCTGGACTTATATTTTTGTTTTGACACAATCCTTGCGTTAGCTATTATTTCTGATTGGCTGTCTGGTTCCCTTCAGATTCGACCCTTCTGCTGCAGCTGGTAGCAGTAATTAACAAATAATTAGTAGCAAATTGGTCCATAATTAGTCAATCTCACATCGAAGTCTAGTGGTCCCAGGTTGTGTGAATTGTATGTTGGAAATTCTGGTAGCTAAACCACCTCAAATGCTTTACTTGAATTTATGAGTTTTTTTCTTTTTACTTTCCTTATATACATAATGTATAAGGAAAGTATTGTGACGGGGTCGAAAATTCGAATTCGAGTTTTCGACGGGAGAGCACGTTTCAAGCATCCCTGATCACGAATCGAACATTTTTGAGGTGATGTCTGTGTGTGAGTGTGTGTGAAAGTATGTGTGTGTGTGTGTGTCAGTGAGCCTGTGGAAACGATATCTCACGAACAAATGGAGCGATTCGAAAGAAATTTGGTACAAAAATCATATTGGAAGCCTATTGTTTTTTAAACACAATCGAATGTTAAAAACCCCTAAATTTTCGAGTGAAATTTTGAGAAAGTCATCAAAAAATAAAAACCTTTCATAAAGTTACACAAATAGGCATTTCTTATGTAATTTTTCCTTAGAAAATGACTGACGTAAACTTTAGAACGCTATCATTAACCGTTTTCGAGATATTGCATAGTTTTCAAGAAAATGTATTAAAAAACCCTAAAAAATTAAATGAAAGTATTAACTGTTGAGAAACATCTCCACTTTTCATATGTAATATCATGCGATAAATTTGATGACATCATTTTCGTGGATCTAGCTCGTTCCTTTCATGAGAAAAGGTACTTCGAGTATTTCTTTTGTATTTGGACGCCAATTGTCATTTATCTGCTGCAAGAATAACTTATTTCTCAGTCCATAACGCTTGACGAGATTTTGGCGACGAATTTGGCGGAATGTTGCCAACTTGGCGACTTTTGAGATGTTGCCAAATTAATGGAAATCTCGCCAAATGGATAAAATGACGCTAAATCAATGAAAATGAAGACTAATTGAAGAAAATTCAATATATTGGAAATAATATAAGTATCCACTATAAGAATAACCTATTTTCTTTTACTGTAAAAGTAGTAAATTCATTGAATTATATAAGGAAAGTCATGTGCTGCCCACATCAGATTTTTAAAATCAGGATCGTACTTTCAAATAGATGAAAATAAGGAGTTCTAAAAGGCGATGGTAATATTTCAATCTGATCAGGATTCCTTACATAAAACCAAACTTACAAGCTTGTAGATATGTATCAGCCAATGACAAAATTACAAATCTAATTTTCAAAGTTTGTAAGTCTAACTTTGCAAGCTATGTGGCTTTCTCCCACATTTCTTCCATCCCCTCTTTTGCCATTAATCTTTTCAAATTTGCATTTTTTGAATTTTAAGTTTAAGTACTTTCATATATTATATCTCAATATATAATTTTCGTATTTCTCAAACTTTAACTTTATCTTTACATTTTCGTCAAATTTGTGTCCATTCAAGGAACTATTATTATTTTCCTTATATATAATAATGTATAAGGAAAGTATTGTGACGGGGTCGAAAATTAGAATTTGAGTTTTCGACGGGAGAGCCCGTTTCAAGCATCCCTGATCACGGATCGAACATTTTTGAGGTGATGTCTGTGTGTGTGTCAGTGAGACTGTGGAGATGATAACTGACAAATGAATGGACCGATTCGAACGAAATTTGATACAAAAATCATAAGTCGTGACTACTGGAAGCCTATTGTTTTTATACGCAATCGACTGTTCAAAACCCAAATTTTCGAGCGAAAGTTTGAAAAAATCATTATAAAATCAAAACATCCAATAAAGTTACGCGGATAGACATTTCTTATGTAATGTTTTATTAGAAAACGATTGACACAAATTTTAGAACGCTAGCATGAACTGTTCTCGAGATATTGCACAGTTTAAAAAAAATATCAAAAAATCATGTAAAATAACAGTATTACCTATTGAGAAACATGTTCACTTTTCATATGTAATATCATGCGATAAATTTTATGACATCATTCTCGTGGATCTAGCTCGTTCCATTCATGAAAAAAATACTTTGAATAATACTTTTGTATTTGAACGCCAATAGTCATTTATCTGCTGTAAGAATAACTTATTTCTCCATCCATAACGCTTGGCGAGATTTTGGTGACGGATTTCGTGGAATGTCGCCAACTTGGCGACTTGTTTAAATACTGCTAATTAACGAAAAACTCTCCAAATGGATAAAAATGAGGCTAAATCAATGAAAATGAAGACTCATTGACGAAAATTCGATATCTTGGAAATAATATACCTACTATAAGTAAAACCTATTGTTTTTACTGTTAAAGTAGTAAATTAATTGCATCATATAAGGAATGTCATGTGTTGCTCACATCAGATTTTTTAAATTTCCCTTGCTGAGATTACTTAAAATGTTCCATAATTCCAGAAGTAATACAAATACCACATACCGGACGTTATATACGTCTATTGCGGCTGTTGCTCTTTAGATCCTAGATATCTGATGCTGATGAGATTTGTGCCTATTTCATATTTCTATTAACAATATATTTAAGAATATATTCTTAATGGATATATTTAAGAATATATTTAAGAGTATATTCTTAATAGATATATTTAAGAATATATATATATATATATATATATATATATATATATATATATATATATATATATATATATATTTAAAAATATATTTAATATTATATTTCTATAATATTTCATGTGCCTATTTCATGACTGCGGATTTATTGGTTTTATATCACTGACGAAGGGAATCCAGTGCATCTCCAAAACAGCTATATGATGGGATTTTATTTTATTTGTAATTGAACACATTTCTCAATTTTCCCGTATTGTAGCCGTTATTCTTCAAACAATGTATTATTAAACTTTATAAAATGAAGTATTGGATTTGTATGCATTTTCTGGAAATGTATTGGCTTTAAATGGGAAGAATTTGAAAACTCTTTTCTGAAGTTTTCGTTCTTTAAACCTGAAAATCAGTTGGAGAAAAGACTTATCGTATTGGATATAAGAGAAAAATGGTAAGTATTTACTGTTCGAGCCTATTTCTTGAAACAAATCTGACACCTGAGCCTTTATAAGCATCCTTTTTGTGGTGTCTTTATGTTCGTTGTGTTTAGATGTACACTTGACAGAGATATTTTTGAATTTATAAAAGTAAAATTTATTTTCTTTTGATATTTTTGTGACTATATCATTTGATTGTATTACTATTATTAAGTACACATGAGTAAAATTTAATATGTTTTATTCAAAATATATAATTATAAGATCAATTTCCTCAAAGACAACGAAGTTACAAAATATTGTTTGTTTTAATCATGCCAAGGGAGGTCATTTTTTAAGAAAACTGTAACTTTAGAAAATTAGGTAATCATCTCAGAAGCTGAATGGATATCCCGTTGACTGTAAAACAATGATCGAAGATTCGATTTCATGTAAAAAATGCGTTTTTTTAAACAATGCTTAAATAGGTATAGCTGAATGAGAACAGACTGTGCTCATTTAGCGTATCTCCTAATGAGCACAGACGTTGCTCATTGAAGTGTTTACACATTAAAGTGTTCACAGACTTGTTGCACTGAAGAAAGAAATCCAATAATTGTCGAATACCATGATTGTGTACTTATTTTTATTTGAGCTGCATGTTATGTTGCTATCGAGTTTATTGTTGCTTGTGTAAAAAAATCAAGCTTTCTACTCATTTTAATAATACATCAAATGTTCTTTATTTTATTTTTATCACTAAAATATAAATATTAAAATGTCTTCATGTATCTATATTGATTCGTCTTTTGTTTATATAATAATCAGATGACTGAAAATAACCATAGGAAATTAAGAACTTTCCTAATTCTTTGCTATATCTCTATAGGTAAAAACAATGGTAAATTCGTTGTTCGGCGAAAAAATAGTCAGAATTGTTAATTTATATTAACTATAAACGGTTGTTCATAAAAATATATAAAATTTAATATTCCACATTTCCTCTTCAATTTCATATTTGCTCTAAATTTGTTTAGAGACCATGGTCAGGATGTTTTATTTTTCAGATCTGCCTGTGAAAATAATTCTGTATACCTAGAGCAGATATCTTTAAACTCCTTTTTAGGAGCATAATGTAAATATTTTAATAAAATGTTTTGAATAACAATGTCATTTAGAACGCTGTAAGAAGCTTCACGTAATCGAGAATTTAAAGTTTTTTTTATTATTATTTTGCATATCCCGTACGAAGACCAGGTATATTGGCAGTATTCATGCAATATGAACTGAAATGGCTGACCTATTGTTGCTCATATCAAAAATATCGAGCACTTTACTATAGCTAGAATTTAGGTTTAGGTCTTCATTGATCTGTCTCGGCTGCAAGATCAATGGAAAAGTTTACTATTTCGAAAATTCGAATTAAGTAGAATAATCCAAAAGGATATTTAAAAATCTAATGTGGGCAGCACATGACTTTCCTTGCAGACTCAAATTCATTTTGCTTTATTTCTTTAATAATTCATTGAGTTTAATTGCACAAAATAGCACTGAATTTGCATTTTTAATTGAATTTTTGTTTTTATATGGTAATTGGACCTTTTTCCGAAAGCAGCCTAATAAAAATACAAGAAATCTAAAATAGCTTGAGAACGGCTAGTCCTAAAGAAATGGAGTTAGTTATAGTCTTTTCCTCGCCAAAGATTGCGTATAAAATAAGAATTAATTTGAAACATTGGAACATACGTAGTCATTCTTTTTTAGAGTTTCACGACTTTTGCGGGCCATTTCGTAAAAAAAAGTAGATTGTTTTTTTCCGAATCATACAAAAATCAAATCAGTACAGAGTATCCCACAAGTAATTTATCTACCAAATTTTGTGAAATTTGGTCAATTAGTATTTTAGCTAGAGTGGACATATGGAATTTCTACTGGCCATTTCGCAAAAAATGGCCAGTTTTTATTTTCCGAATCGTACCAAAATCTAATCAGTACCAGAGTATCCTTGACGTAACTTATCCCCAAAATTTTGTGAAATTTGGTCAATTAGTGTTTTAGCTAGAGTGGATACATGACATTTGTACTGCCATTTCGCAAATAAAATGCGGGTTCTCTTTTTCGAATCATACCAAAATCTAATCAGCAACAGCATCACATCCAAGTGACTTACCTACCAAATTTTATGAAATTCTATCCATTAGTTTTTGAGTTAAAGTGGATATATACATTGCGCAGACAGACAGACAGACGTCATACTAAAAATATTTTTTCGTATTCTAGAGGTCTCAAAACTTGTAGATCCGTCGAAAAGTCGAGTTGAGATTTTCGGCATGATTTCAATAGTTTCCCTATACACTACCATGTATTGTAGGGGAAAGTGAAATATACCAAAATTGTTTAATACTTCCACACTGACTAGGCTCATTAATTTGGTCTCAATTTATATATACTTCTCATATTTTAGATCAAAAACAAAATCAGAAATTTCGAAAATTTATATTTGGGGTTGGGATTAAATAAAGAAAATGTAACAGGTACCTCCAGTTCGATGGAACTGAAATGGTGTAGTGTGAATAACATTTGGTAAAACAAAACTCCAATAAATTTATTCGATTTCTTCGGACCCATCTTTCGCCTACAGAATTTTGAAGCGCTACAAATTACTCGCTAGGTATTTGTAACACATTTAGTTTATGCTTTAATTTCACAGAGATACCCAGGCTCTAGACTTCACATAAAAATATCAACTTATCTTAAAAAACTTCAAATTAAAGACAATCAAAAATAGGTTTAAAAGTCCTTTAATAAAATCTCCTCGACGTACAAAAATTACACTGCCAAAGCGCTTTCGGCCATCACCAACCCCTGCATTAGTGGCGAAGTGAAAATACGGTGCAACCAAGTGCTTACATATAAGCCATAACCGCCAGGCAAAATTTACATATCATAAATTTACGATTTTACAATCGTTACATTATTTTTAAACAAGAAAAATCAATCATGCATAAAGCATTGAATATGAAACACTTTCCAACTTCAATGCAATTTCATTTAAACATCTCTAAAATGCTACACATTCCTCGGTAATATTTTAAAAATTATCGCAATACTACATTAATTTATTATATTTGAAAACTTGAAAGTTCATCGAAAAAAATGAACTTCATTCAAATGACGTCAATTAAATGTAAATCGCCTGGCTCCTCGGTAATGTTTTTAACATTATCATAATACTACAATAATTTATTACATTTGAAATTTTCATCAAAAACAACTGAAATGAATTCAAATGACGCCATCGAAATATAACACGTCTGGATCTCTCTATATATACAGCATTTTATTCATAAACATTTCCCCATTCATTTCATTCATCACAATACTATAATAATTTATTTTATTTAAAAACTTAAGAGCATGGAGTTACAATTAATTAAACTATATGCTTAAAACTTCATCGAAAAAAATCGTCCTTATCTCTATAAAATCGATGAATATTTCATTCATTTCAGCTATGCAGACTCCAGGAGCTAAATAATTTTGAGTTAAAGAAATGCAGCATTCTTATACAAGTCATTCTACATATTTTGCTGTTTACATTTCACATAAGTGAAAAATAGGCTTCGTTGTAGAAATAATCAAATTTGAATGATCATTTAAACTCAAATATATTGTAATTGTGTTGTTTCAGTATGTAGATGCACAAAATGAAAGCAAAAACAAAGCGGTTTTAGGAGGGATACAACACTCAATATGAATTTAAAAGAACATTAAAAATCACGATTTTGAGACAGGATGGATACCATATTTCATTTTGAAGTAGGCCACATGATCTCTTCATATAATGGTCACGTAATCGCTTCATATAAGTATAATTATAATTTTAATTTTTATTTAAAAAACTGCTGAATATGTTTTGCTAATTTTTTTTTATATTTTTTATGGGATAATTTCAATATTACCTAACATTTTTGAATCAATTTGTGAATCTTAAATTCGCTTAAAAAATGTTTGAAAAATTAAGTCCCATAGGGTTCAATGTATTCCATTTTTTCAACCCGGGTTCAATCCAAAACTAATTGGGCTATATTATTCAATTATATTCCCATAGGTCCCACAGACCGTCTGAACAACATACTAAACTTTCATTTTGATTAAGTCATTTTTACGGCAGTTATTGTGCTAACGGACAGACAGACAGACAGAATGAACAAAGTCATAAACACTTTTCAACTTTGTTGTAAAGTGTTAATAAAAACAAGGCACTTAAATTTTAGATAATTAAAAAATACAAATTACAATAAAGCTGAAGGTTTATAGCCAAAATGAATGTCGTCGGAAATCAAGTTACATCAATTGCTAAATTTTCAGAAAATCATCTAAAGGTTTGACACGCAAGAGTTTTTTATTAAAGGACTTTCAAACCTATTTTTAGTTTTCTTTAATTTTAAAGTTTTGAATTAAAATTTTTAAATTTGCTTTTCGGTATGTAAGTGAAAAATATGCAATATATTTGACGAAAATTTATATTCACAGTTAATCTATAAACTTACCTGGCGTATTGTAAATGCATACTTGAAAACGCCAATTTCCATCTATTCTTTTCAAACCTCATCAATTATTAAACATCTTTGGCATCTTCTTGTTCTTTTAAACTCCTAATTTTTAAACAAAATGAAATACCGCCTGCATACGCACCAAAATTAGACAAAGAGTTGGGAAATGGATGGAAATGCAACAATTCTGACACTTCCCGGTATATAACACTTTCATATACGAGGTGTTATTATTATTTTAATTTTTATTTAAAAAGCTACTGAATATAGTTCGCTGATTTTTTTTTATATATTTTATGAAACAATTTGAATATTACCTAAAATTTTCGAAGAAATTTGTGAATTTTAAATCCGCTTAAAAAATGTTTGAAAAATTAGGTCCCATAGGGCTCAATGTATATCATTTTTTCAACCCGGAATCAATCCAAAACTAATTGGGTGATATTATGCATTTATATTCCCAGAGGTCCTACAGACCATAAGTCATTTTTACGGCAGTTATCGTGCAAAAGGACAGACAGACAGACAGACACAGACAGAATTAACAAAGTCATAAACACTTTTCAACTTTGTTGTAAAGTGTTAGAAATATTGAAATTACAACCACTCTACTTAAAAAACTAAGAGTGATCCAAAGTGCAATTAAATGCAATTGTAGGGCTTTTAGAGAGTTACAGATTCTTGTTTATTGTTTAAGGCATAGCTTGAGCACTTTTAATTTTTGAAATATAAGCATTATATACTTGAAATATGGAATTTTTTCATTCTTCTTCAACTTAACAAACGAGTGCTCGAAAATTATAAAAGTTGTTTCCAAATCTATATTTATTTAAAAGAAAAATTACAGAAAGTTTATTTTGTCGTTTGCTACTTATATCTATGTGTCATAAGGTAAAATTGTCCTTATCAAAAATTACCTGTATAGGACTTACCTATGATGCCGCCACTAAGGGTGGAGCATGTAAGCTCCCGGTTCTCAAGCTCGGAAAACGAACACACAAAACATAAAGAAATACACATGCTTAATTGCTCAATTTATTTTAATATTTTACTTAATAGATATCTATTATATCTGGAGTAACTATGCTATAATTAAATCAATTATTAAAAGACACATAATACTGACAATATTACATTAATATCTATATATATATTTACACACATAATATCTTTGACTTAAATTTCTTAAAAACAGTTCCCTTTAAACAATCGATAAAGAATAGTTCTTATAGTTCAATATTACGAACTCGTTCATATGGTCTACTCATACGAACTGGTAGTCAATTAATTTTAATAATCGTTAAAGGTGTGCCTTCCGTGCTAATAGTGACAATTGAAAGTTGGTTACCTTTTCTCTTTGTGTTACGTGCATATTTGTGCTTTTTTCAATGATGTAGGAAAACCGTTACACATCTGACTGCACTCGCTACCATTTTGTTGCTCACATTCTATAGACACTTTTCACAAACCCAAGAAAACATGATGCTGACTCGTTCGAACGTTTTAAGTCGACTCACAAAACTTCAGGTGCGTCTAGGACGCTGTCGAAATTGCATCTCTCGAAAGTTCTAGAACATTCTCTCAAACCTTTTTCTTTTCACATTGTAGTGTCGTTGTTGATTCGTTGAAGTGAAGAAGGGGATGCGCTGCTTATTTATGTTTGTATTGCCATTGGCTCCCTCCGCAGCATTTAAATAGCTCATTAGCTAGGTTGGCATCCGCAATTGGAATTGGAAAATGGCTAGGTTGGCATCCGTAATTGGGGTGTAACATGTAATACAAATATTGTGTTACACTATGTTTTAAAACTTCGAAGTGGTTCTGTCTGAAAGTAAGAAAGATAAAAAAAACATAGAAACACGGCCGGACAGATGAGTTTATTCAAAAAAATTGAAGTTATCAAAATCAATTTTACATATTCATTATCTGCACCCTATTTTTGACAAAACAAGGAAAGTTATTTATATATTTATTTAGTAGAATCGGGGTGTACGCGTTCAGAATATTTACATTTTTGGTATCTCTACGTTTTCCGCCACTAAAACCGCAAGTAATGCCTTTTTCTGTTTTTTTTTAACAATGGCCAAGTGCTTGACACCATCATTCGCCTATAGATTGGTCAGAATCGTGAACTATTTAGCTGTCGCATGACGTTTCCCCGGCGCACCAGTGTGGTCGGAACACGCTGCAACCAACAACACAACACCCATTCCCGCAAGTGGAACTCGAACCCATAACCCGGCAGGCGAGCGAGAACGAGGAAACGCTTGCCTTAACAGCTCAACCGTCACATCAGCCTCAAAGCAATGTTATTCACATAAAACTATTACACGAGTTTATTCTCATAAACAAATAAAACACGATTTGATATCCTTTCGCTGTCAATCGGAAATTATATATTCAAAAAAGTTATCAACAATTTTTTTTAAGTATGTGGATGTCACATTTAATGACTATTAGCCATTAGGAATGTGCGAAGCGAAGGTGAAATGCCTAGTATATCAATATAGCTTAAATTATATTAGTGCTTGTTACGTACAAGACAGACATATTTCATTTACATAAAATGATTAAGAACAAAAATTTTAAGCAAACATTTTTAATGACAAAAGTATTTTAAACTTTGGTCAAAGCGTTCGGAACACAAGTCACAATTTCGAGAAATATGAAGCGTTCTTAGGAAACCCTATCAGGAATTAAAATCTAAGTAAACTGTAAGATACTTTGCGCTTAAAGTACCCTCTTAAAATAAATCTGACACCTGCGTCTAAATATGTTAAATTCCACCCTAAATCTCCTTCTTTTTTAAAGTCGCATTAATACAAGGAAAATGTTTTAAATAATATATTCTAGAATAGTTTTATAAGAACTTAAAAAATATCTATATTATTTTCTGCGCTTCGTTGTTTAAAGAAACCCATGTATATCGTTTAAAGACTATAAAAACTATTAGTACAACTTGGAATTATCACGTGTTGCCGACCCTCTATCCACTAAACTACTGAGACGATTATTTCCAATTTATATTTGTAGATTTTACACTCCGGGTACGGGGGGCCAACGGCCGTGCCGTGCTGATAACACCGGTTCTCGTTAGATCACCGAAGTCAAGCAGCATCGGGCGCGGTTAGTACTTGGTGGGTGACCACCTCGGAACACCGCGTGCTGTTGGCCATCTCGGGTGCGGTATCCCCGTGGTTTGCGCGCTAGATTTGCACGCTACCACAAATGCCGCCGTGTTCATGCGGAGTACGATCACGTTAAACATGTGGGTCCGTAAGTCCTTCCGAGAGGTTGGTGGTAGGGGAAGGAGGGTACGGTCCCTGTGGATGCCTCCCCCACTGGGTTCCGGTCTAAATTGGGTGGCACTTCCCGGCCGTCCATACAGTTACCTTACACCATTCTGGTAGGTCGGACGGTCTGGGTCTCAACAACAACAACTCCGGGTACGGGATTGTTCAAAATAATCCCCGTGTCTATTCGGAGTATGGGCACGCAAAACCTGTAGGTCCGAAACTCCTTTCGAAAGGATGGTGTCAGGGAAAGGAGAATGTGGTTGGTCCCTGTATTGGGTTTCGGTCTAAATTGGGTGGCATATGTCCGCAGAAGGCCAACCTCACCTTCTTTGTAGTGCCCCCTGCAAATGAGACAATGATAAAATCCCTTCTATGATGAGTCATGGACACGATATCACGCAACCACCCATCCTACATTCTCACCCTTCATATTCGGTTATAATTACAATTTATGTGATGTCTTACCTTCTTATTCCTCTGCTTTATTATACAGAATAACATCTTGTTCGCCGTATATCTCCAAAAATTAAAACCGCGTCTCGATTAAGATTCTGCAAATAATTTTCTTTTCGAATTAATATTAACATATTGATTAGATCATTGCATTGAATTAACCTGTCGAGTTGAATGTCATCCGTACCATTTTATATATCTCTTGCTTCAGTGTGCTGAATAGTGTAGACAACAGCAGTGCTACGAATCCTCACTACGACATAGATTCTTTGCAATATATTATTTGTACTTATATTTTTCATGCAGAGTATTATTAAGAGTACTACGAAAAACATGTGTTCAGCACATAAATTCCCTTGTATAATGCAATGAATTTACTTCTTTCACAGCGAAAATATATAAATAAGGACTACCGAACAATGGTTTTAATGTTGAATTGTGCATTTGGCCCTTTTCCAGACGACAACTTGTAAACCTATTTCGATGTACCTAATTAAATTATACAGGGTGGTTAAAAAAAGATGGGCCAAACTTTACGAGGTGGCACACAGCAAACCAAGTATTTTTCATCCCAGTTTACCGGGTCAGAAATGAAATGTAAAGGGGCCAGTGGGTGCTTAATGGTGAAGCAGATGAGGTGAAACGAAAACACAAGAATGTCTTAGAACTTATAATATTACATTTAATGAATAATAATTACAGTAATGGTTCAAAAGAGCGACCGCCAACCTGAATCTCAAAGTTACGATGGTGGGATTGGGGAAATCTTTTGAACAAACAGAATTCACGTGAAAGAGTTAGCACGGGTAATATTGCACGAATGACTTGCACAACTGTCGGATTTGAACCCTGTGAATTTCTTCCCCTGACATTATCTGTAGAAAATACATTCTTAACAGATCTCTGCGTGCTCATGGTATATTCCGACATCGTGGAAACTCAGATTGTGGGAGATGTCTTAGCGCCTCTACTTAGAATTGTGAATGTTACCCGAACAGACGGAGAATTGGTTTCAGTGAATTATGACAGACCTCACTACCTACCGGTGTATCGTAAAATGATTGATACTTTGGAAATTGCTATAAGGAACCACACGGGCGCTCTAACGCTATTTGAAAGTGGACCCTTGTACGTGAAGTTGCGCTTTCGACAAAAGTACTTACCATAATGGTGTATGTACTCTACCAATGCTGTACAAAATCTTTTGAGGAATACTATGTTCACCAAACAGGTCATAAATTGAACTATTACCAAGGGCGTAATTTTTTAAAAGGATATGGATTCGGTGGCTTGTTTCGGTCTTTCTTTATAACTACAGTACCGTTCCTGCAATCTACTACCAAGGCCTTAGGCAAACGAATGTTGCAGAGTCGCCTAAACATGATTCAAGACGTGTCGAAGGTGGACAATCTGAAGGTTGCGGCCAAACGAAACCTCAAAGAAGCTGGTCGCGATTTAAAGGACAAAGTTGCCACTCAAGTAAAATCGATGATTGGTTCAGGTCGTAAAAAAGTGAATAAAATGAGAAAACGTTCCAAGAAATGGATAACTTCGCGATAGATCAAGAAGGTGAAAACCACGCGACATTTTCTCTAAAAGATTTCATTCCCCATTCATAAAAATTCTGCGGCTTGTGTCAAATCCGAATTAGATTTATTCGTTATATCTCCCACACAAACAGCTATTGAAAAATGACAATTTGTAGAATTCCATCCCCTCTCCAATATACGAGATGGTGGACCTGTGGAGTTTAACATCTCGGGTAGTGGTGACGAGTATTTGGATTTAAGATCCTCGTACCTTTCGTTAGTTTGAAAGTTAGTTTGGATCAGATAATGCTTTGGTGTATATGTATTCACGGAGATATTTTGATATATCATAATGCTCTCCTTTAAGAGTGTCCACTTGCTTACATGTTAATGATATGAAGTTGGGTTTCAGTGAGAATCACCCCTGTAGACTTTTACAGATTTGCTGTAGAACACACATTTGATCGTCGCTGAAGAGAGAAAGTTCATTATTACACACCGTACTCGTATCTACGTAGACTGTGTTGAATGCGAAAATTTTACACGTAAAATCATACCTCATACTTACACCATTTGTCGTGAGAGATCTTCCATGAATACTGTCCTTGTATTAGCGAATAAGGACGTTGTGGTTGAGACCCAGACCGTCCGACCTACCAGAAAGGTGTAAGGTAACTGTTTGGATGGCCGGAAAGTGCCACCCAATTTGGACCTTAACCCAATGGGGGAGGCATCCACAGGGAACGTACCCTCCTTTACCCTACCACCAACCTCTCGGAAGGACTTACGGACACACATGTTTAACGTGATCGTACTCCGCGTGAACACGGCGGCAGTTTTGGCAGTGGCTGGAATCGAACCCGGGCCTACCGAGTGCAACTCCAGCGCGCTAACCAATGGGCTACCGCGCCCCAGCGAGTAAGGACGTGTAGCATATTATTGCACATGGTTATAGAAGCACAGAAATTCTCCTCAATATTCCAAATCGCAAGATCTTTTTAAATTTGTCTGTTCTGAGCAATGTTTGACACTGGGTATTTCAAAACTTGTCTGAGTGGCGTTTGATCCGGCACCGGGGGCAATTATGATAATTCAAGCAACCATTCTGAAGGCATGGCCAAAGGAAAATCGCTGACGGGTCCATAGGTGGTTGGTGGCAAGTGCAATGCTTCGCAGGTGGTGGATGGTGGAACTCTAGAATATACTGTAGGGGCTTGTGGCCGGTCAGTTATGGTTGGTGGCGTGACGGTGGTTGGAAGAAGTAGTTCTGAAACAGTTGTAGGCGTAGAAGGTGTTTGAACACAACGTTTTTTTTTTGTCCTATCCCAGGAATCAATTTTCTAAATGTGAGGCTAATTCTAGCCCCAGTCACTTCAGGTGCAGTGGCTGTAAAACTTGTTCGTCGAAGGTATCTTTGCATATAGACTTCCGTGATGTATATCCTGTGATATTGATGGCTGGTCAGGACGTTCAAATATCATTGTACGTTTGGCTCCAAAATTCAAAGCAGCAATTGGAGTTTGTGCACAAAGTCTCAATTTATTAATTTATGCTTTCCAATTTTACAATGTCTATTTTCGTACAGGTTGATCAACACATAGCTGTATGAGGCATTCAGATGTTGCTTCATTTGCGATTTTATTTGATCAGAAGGGGAGTCCAAGCCTTTGCAGATACCGATGTACGGAAAAATTCGTTCGACAATCCAGTTTCATCATAAGCGTAAATATTGCAGGCTGGAGTGTATGTCCGTCCACGAAACTTCACAATATTTTGCTCGAAGGGTAACTCTTTCAATGCTATAAAAAGCCTATCAGCCTCACTTTCTTCTATAATGTTCTGGACGTAATACACATTAAAATGTTAAAAGGCCATGTCGTTCTTTTAAATGTACAACGCAGTCCTTTAACAGAACACAGATTATCGCACTGAAGTTTGCCCGGCGAGGGGTCGCCCTTTAAACCAACCTTATCAGTTTTCATCTGCGACGTTGGCAAGTGCTGATACTAGTAATCTATGAGGTGCGTTGACCCCTATTGGTGAATCAACCCCTGCTAATCTGTAGTCGCAACTCATCATTACTGTCTCTGACCTCGCCCAGTTTGCACTGATTTTTTTTTACAGTTCCATAAATTATATTTTGATTGCATTTAATATCAATTTTAAAACTTGATTGGTATTTCATTTGAAGATAATGTCATATGACACCTTAAATAGACTCCTTTGATAATCCTAAATAAGCAGGCGGGGCAAATGGGGGATGCTAAACATTCTTAAAATCAACTATCGGTTCATCAAATGAAACGATTAAAAATGTTCTATCTACAAATGCATCAAATACTTCAAATACTTAAAACTAAATATAATCCTAGACACATACATCATTTTTAGAACTTTACAACGAAGTTGAAAAGTGTTTATGACTTTGTTCATTTTGTCTGTCTGTCTGTCCGTTAGCACGATAACTGTCGTAAAAATGAGTTTATCCAAATGAAATTTTAGTATATTTTTCAGACGGTCTATGGGACCTATGGGAATATAAATGAGTAATATCACCCACTTAGTTTTGGATTGAACCCGGGTTGAAAAAATGAAATACATTGAATCCTATGGGACCTAATTCTTCAAACCTTTTTAAAGCGAATTTAAAATTCCCAAATTTCTTCAAAAGTTTTAGGAAATATTCAAATGATCCCATAAAATATATAAAAAAAATTCAGTAAAATATATTCAGTAGTTCTTAAATAAAAATTAAAATAATAATTACACCGTTTATATGAAGAGATCACGTGACCATTATATGAAGAGATCATGTGACCCAATTCAAAATGAAATATGGCATCCATCTTATCTCAAAATCGTGCATTTTAAAATTCTTTTTAATTCATATTTAGTATTGTACCCGTTCTAAAAGCGCTTTATTTTTAATTCAATTATGTGCATCTACATAAAAAACCAACGGCATTGCAATATATTTCAGTTTAAATGATCATCAAACTTTGATTATTTCTACAACGAAGCCTAATTTTCACTTATGGAGAATGTAAATACCAAAAGATGTAGAATGAGTTGTATAAGAATTGCTCTATTTCTTTAACGCAAAAATGTTTAACTCATGGAATCTACAATATAGCTGGTATGAATGAACATTCATTGATCTTACACAGAGAACCAGCGATTTTTCGATGATGTTTTAAGCATAGAGTTGAATTACTTGTACCTCCATGGTTTTAAGCTTTTAAATAAAATAAATTATTCTAATATTGGGATGAATGGAAGGAATGTTAAAATGTTTATGATTGATCTTTCTTGTTGTATATTATCATTTATTTTAAGTACCACCGAATACCAAGAATGCGAGTAAAACCACCACATTGCAAACTGAAACCCCACTTTTCCTGACGTGCGCATGTGTCGAAGAGGGATAATTTTCGGCCTCGCTGTTTACGGAAATACTGAGTTTAGCTAAAAAATTTACATTACAAGAGTCATAAATAATGAGCTGATAACAAACATTTTTTTAGTGTGTCGTATATATTTCAGTACCTGATAAGTTATGAAGATCGTGTTGTTAGTTGACTTTCCTATCGAATTTTAAAATCGATTACTTCTTCGTATTTCGAAAAATATGTATTTTATACAAAT
This sequence comes from Amaurobius ferox, assembly GCA_951213105.1. Classification (NCBI taxonomy): domain Eukaryota; kingdom Metazoa; phylum Arthropoda; class Arachnida; order Araneae; family Amaurobiidae; genus Amaurobius; species Amaurobius ferox. The sequence continues at coordinate 34,598,483 of OX578144.1, read as the reverse complement.
TCAGGAAAATTTAGCTATTTACAGTACGGATTCCTTTTAAAACTTTTTAAAGAGCTTTTCGATCTTTCCAGTGGTTTTGAAATGGAAATACTTCAATAATATTTTCGATAGCTAAAAAACCGATTTATTGACAATTCAACCAAATCGGCTATTAAACATTAAATAACTAAAAACTAATTCGAATTTTAAGAAAATCATTACTAGGTGTGTTCGGATTAGGTCTGAAATAGCATTGTACGTATTTAGTACCTGCCGTGTGTCTCTTAAATATTCTGCTACGCGAACAAACATGTCCCATCTTCTATTATTATACAATATAATCTGAAAATGAAAATCTTCGTTAATCACACCTTATGATAGTTGAATAGGAGACTGTGGATGTTTAGAAACCCATACATATCTCAAATCACTTATTTCAGATCTTTGCATAATAAAAAAATCTGATGTGGGCAACACATGACTTTCCTTATATAATGTAATGAATTTACTACTTTTACAGTAAAAAATTAGGTTTTTCTTATAGTAATATTCTTTCCAAGATATTGAATTTTCGACAATTAGTCGTCATTTTCATTGATTTAGCATCATTTCTATCCATTTGGCGAGATTTTCATTAATTTGGCAACATTTCAAAAAAGTCGACAAGTTGGCGACATTCCGCCCAAATTCGTCGCCAAAATCTCGCCAAGCGTTATGCACTAAGAAAAAAGTTATTCTTACAGCTGATAAATGACTATTGGCGTTCAAATACAAAAGTATTATTTAAAGTATATTTTTTCATGAATGGAACGAGCTAGATCCACGAGAATGATATCACTCAATTTATCGCATGGTATTACATATGAAAAGTGAACATGTTTATCAATAGGAATTTTTTTTTATGTTACTTTTTCATAATTTTTTTGAAAAATGCGCAATATCTCGAGAACGGTTCATGTTAGCGTTCTAAAATTTATGCCAATCGTTTTCTAATGAAAAATTACATAAGAAATGTCTATTTGCGTAACTTTATTAGCGGTTTTGATTTTTTGACGATTTTTTCAAAATTTCATTCGAAAATTTAGGGGGGTTCTGAACATTCGATTACGTATAAAAACAATAGGCTTCCAGTGTTTACGGATTGTGATTTTTGTACCAAATTTGGTTCGAATCGGTCCATTCGTTCGTCAGTTATCGTCTCCACAGACCCACTGACACACACACACACACACACACACACACATACTTTCACACACACACACACACACACACACACACATACAGACATCACTTCAAAAATGTTTGATTCGTGATCAGGGATGCTTGAAACGTGCTCTTCCGTCGAAAACTCGAATTCGAATTTTCGACCCCGTCACAATACTTTCCTTATACATTATGTATATAAGGAAAGTAATAATCCAACTAATGCCGTTTAAAGTCGATGAAAAAAAATTCAAATATTTCCAGCTGTAACAAACGAGTTTTAAAGTTTTGTTTGCAAGGTATTTTTATAAGGTTCTTTTACATTTTAAAATTCGTTTACTTAAAATGAGATTTTGTGCTGTCACTTTTCATAGAACATGCTCCAAGCGAAATATTTTTTTATATATTCGCACGAAACTTGCTACATGCATGTTGAATAAGATTGATTACGGATTTAAAAACAACTGTGTAGCAAGCGGGTATTCTGCCCGTAAATAAGTTAAACAATGGTGTGTTTTTCATGAAAGATCTACTGTAATAAAGTATATCACCCAATCACTACACCACAAACCAATAAAAGGTATTATTATATCAATTTTTGTAAATAAATTAAAAACGAGTACAATATCCAACTTCCTTTTCAATACCTCAAGCAACGTAAAGCCCCGGAATTATTCATTGTTATAAATAAGTTAAAAATGAGACCAATATTCAGCTACCTTCTCAATAGCAACTGATGTCATATGCAACGTAAAGCTCCAGAATTCTTCATTGTTGTAAAGAAGTTAAAAATGAGACCAATATCCATCTTTGTTTTCAGTATATGATGCCATACACAACGTAGAATTCCAGAACACTGATTTGTATATATAGATATATATTTAATTTACTAAATAATATGTAGAAATTAGTTCTTATTATAAAAATACAAATTTATACAGAATATATATTTTTTGCTTTAACTAATTATTCAAGTTCAAAATCCATATTTTATTTATCACAATGTTATAGTAAGACAAAAAATATTATGAAGATATCTACAAATCTCGTTGATATCTCGTTGAGAAAATTTATATTAATTTTTCAGCAATATTGAAGAAATTAGTTTTAAACGTCCACCTTCCTTGAATGTATTAACCAAGTTTAAAGGCCAAACAGAACATTCTTCGTTACAATAGATGAAAAATTATATCCTGACGTAAATGACAGTTTTTACCTCCAAATCCAGTTAATAAATTCAAGTAACTAGAATATGATGTATTAAACAAAACATTTGAAAATTCACTATATTTAAAACTGTGATATGAGATGCAATTTTTATAAGTAAAACATCAAATTTTAGCTATAATACTGATTATCGCGGGCAAATTAAATAAAACAAGAAAGATCAATCATGCATAAAGCATAGATTATGGAATACTTTCCAACTTCAATGTAATTTTATTTAATCTTCTCTAAAATGCGATACATTACTCGGGAATATTTTTAAAATTATCACAATACTACATTAATTTATTATATTTGAAAACTTAGCTTCATCGAAAAAAATGAACTTCATTCCAATGACGGCATTGAAATATAAATTGCAAGGTTTAAAGTCTCTAAAATGCGATACATTCCTCGGTAGTATTTTTTGAATTATCACAATAATTTATTATATTTGAAAGCTTCTTCGAAAACAAATTAAATTTATTCTGATGACGTCATCGAAATATAACACTCATGGCTCTCTCTCTATAAAAGCAGCATTTCATTCATAAATTTCTTTTCATCCGTTTCATTCATCACAATACTATAATAATTTATTTTACTTAAAAACTGAATAATATGGAGGTACAAGTATACAAGTAATTTAACACTATGCTTAAAACTTCATTGAATAAACGTATGCTTCTCTGTGTAAAATCAATGAATATTTCATTCATATCAGCTATATTGCAGACTCCATGAGCTAAATTATTTTGCATTAAAGAAATGCAGCAATTCTTTACAACTCATTCTACGTATTCCATGTATTTACATTCTCCATAAGTGGAAATTTGGCTTCGTTGTAGATATAATCAAAGTTGGGTGATCATTTAAACTCATATATTGTAATTGCGTTGTTTCAGTATGTAGACGGACAGAATTTAAGAAAAAATAAAGCGGATTTAGGATAGATACAACACTAAATATGAATTAAAAAAGAACGTTAAAAATCACGATTTTAACACAAGATGGATGCCATATTTTATTTTGAAGTGGGACACGTGATCTCTTCATATAAAAGGTGTAATTAATATTTTAATTTTTATTTAAAAACTACTGAATATATTTTTCTGAATTTGTTTTATATATTTTATGGGATATTTTGAATATTTCCAAAAACGATCGAAGTAATTTGTGAATTTTAAATCCACTTAAAATATGTTTGAAAAATTAGGTCCCATAGGGTTCAATGTATTTCATTTCTTGAACCCGGGTTCAATCCTAAACTAATTGGGTGATATTATTCACTTATAGTCCCATAGGTTCCATAGACCGTCTGAATAACATACTAAAATTTCATTCTGATAAAGTCATTTTTACGGCTGTTATCGCGCTGACGGACAGACAGACAGACAGGCAGAATGAATGAACAAAGTCATAAACACTTTTCAACTATATTGGAAAGTGTTAAAAACGGTTTGTTCATGGGATATCTTCTACTATAATCGCAATTGCGTACCCGCAACAAAAGTATAAGTATAACAATATACATTGTTACATATAAATTAAAAATTAGTTCAATATCTAACTTCCATTTCAGTATCTGATCCCATACGCAAAGTAAAGCTGCAAAATTATCCATTTTTATATGTATACAAGTTAAAATTGAGTCCAATATCCGACTTCGTTTTCAGTATCTGGTATCATGCACAACGTAGAACTCCAGAATACTGCTTTTTATATATAGATCATGGAGTTAGGAAGGAGATAAAACTCTTAAAACGGATGAAACGCTTAAAAATGCCATAATAGTTTGAGAATTATATCTGGGTGTCACTAGTGTTAGTAAAGTAGCTGCTATTGTTAGTTGACACAATAGAAGGGCGTAGTATTTAGTATATGTATTTTTCATTATTTGTAAATTTAGGCCTCCCTAATTATGAGTATATTTACCCCGTATTTTTTCATAGTTTTATGATAGAGTACAAAATATAGAGAGATAAAAATAAATTGAAAGGTAAAATAATTTTGAATAAATAGAAACATTCTTTATTGTTTCAGTTCTAATCAGCATTGCGCTAATAATTTATTACTTTCCTTATATACATAATGTATAAGGAAATTATTGTGACGGGATCGAAAATTCAAATTCGAGTTTTCGACGGGTGGTCACGTTTCAAGCATCCCTGATCACGAATTAAACATTTTTCAGGTGCTGTCTGTGTGTGTGTGTGTGTGTGTCTTTCCTTAGAAAACGATTGACTTTAACTTAAAAACGCTAGCATGAATCATTCTCGATATATTGCACATTTTTCAAATACATTTATCAAAATATTCCATAAATTAAAAAAAATATTAACTCTTGAGAAACATGTTCACTTTTCACATGTAATATCATGCGATAAATTTGGTGACATCGTTATCGTGGATCTAGCTCGTTCCATTCATGACAAAAGTTACTTTGAGTAATACTTTTGTATTTGAACGCCAATAATCATTTATCTTCTATAAGAATAACTTATTTCTCCGTCCATAACGTTTGGCGAGATTTTGGCGACGAATTTGACGGAATGTCACCAACTTAGCCACTTTTTGAAATGTTGCTAAATTAAAGAAAATCTCGTCAAATGTATAACAAGTCCGAACCTGAACGCCAAAATAAGTGTTTGTGCTGATCAAACAAATAATGTTTAAACGGCAAAACCCTATACAGTAGCGCTACCAAGTCTGACGAAGGGGAAGTTAAACAAGAAAAAAATAGACAAGAAAGATCAATCATGCTTAAAGCATTGATTATGAAACACTTTCCAACTTCAATGCAATTTTATTTAAAAAAGTCGAAAATGCAATACATTCCTCGGTAATATTTTAAAACTTATCCCAATACTACATTGATTTATTATATTTGAAAACTTAAACCTTCATTGAAAAAAATGAACTTCATTCAAATGACGGCATTGAAATATAAATTGCGTGGTTTAAATATCTCTAAAATGCAATACATTCCACGGTAATATTTTTAAATCTATCATAATACTACGATAATTTATTATATTTGAAAACTTCATCGAAAACAACTGAAATTAATTCAAATGACGTCATAGAAAAAATAACACGCCTGGATCTCTCTATAAAAGCAGGATTTCATTCATAACTTTCTCCATTTCATTCATCACAATACTATAATAATTTATTTTATTTAAAAATTAAGACCATGGAGCTACAATTCATAAACTTTATGCTTAAAACTTCTTTGAAAAAAATCGTCCTTCTGTTTATAAAATCAATTAATATTTCATTCATATCAGCCATGCAGACTCCATGGACTGAATTATTTTGTGTTAAAGAAATACAGTAATTCTAATACAACTCATTCTACATATTTTGCTGTTTACATTTTACATAGGTGAAAAATAGGCTTAGTTGAAGAAATAATCAAATTTGAATGAGAATTTAAACTCAAATATATTGTCATTGTGTTGTTTTAGTATGTAGATGTACAGAATTTAAGCAGAAATAAAGTAGTTTTAGGATGGATACAACACTCAATATGAATTAAAAAGAACTTTAAAAAATCACGAATTTGAAACAAGATGGATGCCATATATCATTTTGAAGTGGGTCATGTGATCGTTTCATATCATGGTCACGTGATCGTTTCATATAAGATGTGTAATTATTATTTTAATTTTTATTTAAAAACTACTGAATATATTTAGCTGAATTTTTTTTATATATTTTATGGAACAATTTGACTATTACCTAAAATTTTCGAAGCAATTTGTGAATTTTAAATACGCTTAAAAAATGTTAGAAAAATTAGGTCCCATAGGGCTCAATGTATTTCATTTTTTCAACCCGGGTTCAATCCAAAACTAATTGTGTGATATTATTTATTTATATTTCCATAGGTCCTACAGACCGTCTGAACAACATACTAAAATTTCATTTTGATTAAGTCATTTTACGGCAGTTATCGTGCTAACGGACAGACAGACAGACAGACAGACAGACAGAATGAATGAACAAAGTCATAAACACTTTTTAACTTTGTTGTAAAGTGTTGAAAATGACGACTAATTGCCCCAAATTCAATATCTTGGAAAGCATATAAGTATCTACTATAAGAAAATCCTATTTTTTTCTGCAAAAGTAGTAAATTCATTGCATTATATAAGGAAAGTCATGTGTTCCTCACATCAGATTTTTTTAAATAAAATTACAGTTTAAATAAATATTTTACGCCTTTCGCCATAAAAATGCATAGAACACAGAGCTACTTATCTTATCCCAGCGCCACCTGAACTATTGTCTCAAACGATATTGGTATTTGCTTACTATGAAATTTTTACTCTTTATTTTTATCTCCATGATATAAATGGTATATACTTTATAATTTTACCGTCAGTGCAATTTAACCTTAAAAAATATATCCATCTAACAGTTCTAGTTTAACATAGTAAAATTGTTCTTAAATTTTAAGGTTGTCTATTCTTAGAATAAATTTTAATCCAATACCCAACTCGGAATATTATCCGTAACAGAATACGATGTTTTGTATACTTCCAGCTTTTGACTAATTACTTTTTGATCTGTTGCCAGATGCGATGTTCCCATCAATGCTAGAGGAAAGCTTCAGGAATAGTTTGTGCAGAAGTTTTGCCGAACTTTGTTTTGTTTCATGCAATGGAGCATTTTAACACAGGTTAAATCTATTCTGTAGAAAAATTTTGAAGAGAAGTTTTTAAATAAACTTTTAAATTGTTATTAATGGTGATCCAGTTATTTTAATTATGGGAATAAATATTTTAATGTTCTCATATTAACTTTCTCATGCTATTGCATTTTATATAAAATAATATTTTCACGAAAATTTTAGATTTCGATATTTTGATGCCAATATGTGTTTTAGGACCTGCTGAAAACGTTTCGACTATCTTTAGAGTAATATCCGGCTGTCCGTCTGCGGTCAGTTTCTTTTGTGAAAGATAGCAGCCACATATATCTATCACAGTACTTTATATTCGATTTAATTATCGAAAAATCTAGAACTAGGTATAATTTCTTAAAATTCGAGCGAAATATATGCGAAATTTTGTATTTTCTTAATATGGAAGTATGGGACAAAATTTGACATGATGGTGCATAAAAGGGGTATTTTATGCAATCAATGATCACGAAACTTAACAGTTTCAATCATTGTAGTGAAAACCAGCCATGGTAAAATGTGTGTATTCGTGAAGCTATTAGTCCCGCCCCCTTAGAGGGGGGAGTTACTCCCTCGATGGGTACATTATCAAACTTTGTATCAATTGAAATATTTTTTCAAGCCCTTTAAAATGAAAGGTAACATGTTGTCATTATATTATTCGGACTAACGTTTCCTATTTTTCAAATTTTTTCTTGCAAAATGTACAAAATTTGCTGGAAAAAAAAATAGCATGCTACTTTAAAATGGATTTTTATGGTGAAGTCGAGGTGAGCTATACTCCAGCTAATATAGGGCGCGGCAGCACAGTGGTTAGGGTGCGAGAATTGCACTCGGTAGGCCCGGGTTCGATTCCCTCCGCTGCCAAAACTGCCGCCGTGTTCACGCGGAGTACGGGCACGTTAAACATGTGGGTCCGTAAGTCCTTCCGGGAGGTTAGTGGTAGGGGAAGGATGTTACGGTCCCTGTGGATGCCTTCCCCACTGTGTTCTGGTCTGAATTGGGTGTCTTTTTCAGGCAGTCCAAATAGTTACCTTACACATTTCTGGTAGGTCGGACTGTCTGGTCTCATCAACAACAATTCCATTTAATATTATCGTGTGTTTCCGGAAATTATAGAATTCGCGATTTTGCCTCCAAAAAATCATGTTTGAGATATATTGCACTCTAATGAACAGTGTAGGGGTACAAATGTATTTAAGACAAATACATTTTTGGATACGTAGGATTATTTTTCATTGTTTACGTTCTAATTTGCATTGCTTTAATAAGTGGTTTTTTCTGCAAAATTAATTATTTAAATAAATGCTGTTTTATCAATACAGGTATTTTGCCATAGAAGTACATACTGTTACGAACATGTAAAATAGGCCTTTACTAGTTGCTCTTTTGGGAACCATGAAGGAAAATACCCTTACAGACAACCATTCCAATTACGTGAATGTGGGGTTTCCATAATCAAAAACAAGATGCCGGGTTGGCATATATGACAATTTATCCCCAATTTGGCGACTTTTCGAAGATATTCGAACGTTCTTGGAGGTACCAGCACCTTCTGGAAGGTTCTTCGAAGAGTATATAAATGGTGTCGTCCCTCAGTTGAAGGACAGTTTGCGTGATACGAGCTACATTGAATTGTGAAATGCGTCAAGAGTAAGAATAGTTTCAGTTGTTTTGTGAAATTAGTAGGGTATTGCTGTTTTACTGTACCTTGCAGTTGTCAAGCGGTCTTGTGAAATAGTTATCGAGCTATTTGGTGCATATTGTTCCTGTTTACGGTGTGCGTGTACATAATTGGGTAAGTTATCCAGAAATTTAGACTCATTCTTTTATCTTGAGAGTGCACCCATGATCCCAGAAGATATGTAGTAAAAATACATCGCAGTGAGACTTATTTTACCCTAGTGCCATCTGAAATATTGATTCAAACGATTTTGGCGTTTTCTCAACATGGGATTTTCACTCCTTTATTTTACTATAAATAATCTTATTTACATTTTGGAAACATTTGTTCACACTAATATTTTGTGGCTGCTCGAATATTTCGTTGAGGCAACGCCAAATAAATCAAACCCAAATGTAATTGCAGATCCCCGTTGGCGAAATTAAAACAATGCCACCGATTTGGCGCGATTGCTTTCACTTGTTCTGAACATACGTAGTTGTCAGAAAAACGTGAGAAGATATAATACGCATAATAATAAAACACAAATCGATGAAAGTACAAGTTTAAATGCATTAATTGCAAAACAAAATTAGCTCATTTCAATAATACAGTGCAGCAATGAGAAAAACTTAAAATTTCAAAATCTTTGTTAACTCTTCCATAATTAATAATTCAAAGACATCTGCTTATTTTTCAGTAATTTAAATTAAAAGAAAATACTCTTTATTGCTTAGAATTTCAAAAATAGTTTGTTTATTTTTCGATAATTTAAATAAAAATAAATGTCATTTACTTTTCGATCATTTAATTTTTAAAAGCATTTTTATGTACAATAGTTTACATTTCAAAATGTTTTCGTTTACATTTGATAATTAATATTGGCAAAAATCTTCACTCATTTGAATGTTTAAAATCCGTTACTTAATTTATTGTATTTTTTAAAAATTCGTTATTTTTATATAATTTAAATTTTGAAACTTATTTTTACATTTCAATATCTTCAATTTTGAAAAGTTTTTGTTTGTTTTTGAATATTTAAATTTGAATACCCACAATTTACATTCAATAATTTAAATTTCAAATGTTTTGTTTACCATTACAAACCATTGCATTATGAGAAAGTAACCTTCTTGAACCCCAAAACTTCAAGCCGGTAAAATGACATATCATAATTGGCTGATCAGCTTTTCATTTGGCTACAAGAATTTTGGGATAGGTAAACTACATAAATACAGAAAATATTTATTAATTTACACCATGGTTTTGTAATATGTAAAATGAACGACATTCAGCTCAACAGTTCAGTTTTTGGAAGGGCGATGATTTAAAAACTTGCAAGAATCCCCAACGCCATAAGCACAACTGAAAATCCACCGTTTCGCCATAGTTCACTAACTATCTGTTTACTTAAACTGTTCCATTATATTAACATGCCTAATGCATTAAACGAAGTCCAAATTGATCGCATTAGAACCTATAGATACGACAAAGCTAATAGCATTGTAAACAATTGGTGGATGAGTTATGAGAAATTCAAGCATAGTGTGGAGTATGATTGGGAAGAAGCCAGTAGAAAAGGTGAGTAGAAAATGAGAAACACATTTATTACTTAATATCGTAACCAGAAAATTTTTCTGGGGAAGAATCGTGTTGGTGACTAAATATTCTCTTTTTCATTTCTCCACATATCTTTTCTTCAATATTCAATATATTCAATATGTTACTGGGGGGGGGGGGTTATAACTTTCAAATCCCCTCTCCCCCTTGGCGACACAAGTGTGATGTCTCAAACCACCCTTAATGACCTTTATTTCCTAAACCGTCCTCATACTTCCAAATAAGAATAAAATGTTATTTCACTTATGACAATTTTAAACTGATAAACGTATATGTCCATAAAATACGAAACGTATCTTTGTATATGGTCCTGCAATCCAAAATATATCCCAATTACTAAGAATTTCTTCATATATGAACATGTAGAGCACAAGAAGTTTGATTATTTTACGAGCAAAAATTTACCGGAATATTGCAGCTCAAGTTTGAAATAGAGCTGATAAATTAGAGGTTGTACACAATTTCAATTGCGAGTCCTGACCATCTGTCAGCAAATAGCCAATGTTATGCACACCTATAGTTCCCCTCTCAACCAGTTTATTAGGTGTTTGAGTACTTTTTGTTACACTCCATCAAATCATGTGCCATTAATTCAGGGGTGAATTGGAATTATCAAACTAAAACGCTTATTTGTAATTTCACGGGCCTTGATAATTCAATTGTATACAGAAGGAAAGATGTTTATCTGAAGGCAAAAATGTTGATGCTTTTAGGAGAACTTTTTTTATAATTTATTTATTGTTTTTTGCGCTCAGAATACACATTTAATTTTTATGGAGTATGTTATATATGAGATAAATAAATAATAACTTTTCTTAATTTATATTTTTAACCTCACTGCTATCCGTACGAAATTGAATAAGTGTTTAAAATATTTCCTTTTTTAGCATCTTAGAAGCCTAACTGACTTATGTGATTTTTACCACAACAAAGATCATAAGTTTCTTATATCGAATATGTTATAAGAAAAATTGGAATGTGATTTTTCCCGCCTCCTCTAGAAATAGCGTTTTAAATGAACCATTTTGATGTAAATAACATCTATGCTTGGAGCTTCTGTAGCAGAAATAGGATCGTTACAAAAATAGTAACAAATTTGGTCCCTTATACCTCTAAACCTGATAAGTAAAAATAGTAAATAATGTTTCTTGTTTTGTAGTACATATGGGTCACATTATGAATATATAACAATAATTTCAATATTTTACTATTTTGAACTCTTTTAAGTATCATTCCGATGAGTGTTTTTTTTTGTTTGTTTGTTTGTTTTATTTTTCTAAATTTCACTCAAAATATCTTCGAAATTATAAACGATAGATATAAATAGTAAACGGCAAAAATATGCATTAGCAAATTTAGTTTCTTAATCTGTATTTATTTAAAAGAGCCTCTTATAATTTTCGAGTAATCGTCTTGTCAGTTTGAAGAAAATTGAAGATTTTCCGCTTTCAAGTTTGTAGTGTTTATTTTTAAAAAACTAAAAATCCTAGCTGTAAATAATAAACAAGAATTTATAACTGTGTAAAAGCTCTGTAAATACGTGTAATTGGATTTTGAATTGGTATCTTGGTTTCTTATGTATACCGGTTATAATTTTGTTATTTTAGTATTTTAACTTGGGCTTTCCAATAGGTGCGAAAGCTATAAACGATTGTTATCGCTTATTCTGTTTCCTTACTCTTTGTATATTATTAGTGCATAAGCACGAAATATTTTATTTTGTTTAAAAAGTAGGAAGTTAAATGACTCTGGGAAGACTGAAGATGTTTAATGGTTCGTGAGTTTTAAATTGAATAGATGGAAATATACGCCTCCGAGTACGTATTTTTGTGCCGTCAGGCAACTTAATAGATTAACTTGAATCTAAAATTTCCTCAGATATAGTGTATAAGTTTAACTTATATACCGCAAAGCAACTTTTTAAAATAATTAAATATTTTGACATATTATCTATTCGAGAGTACCCATATGGAATCGAGGTAAAAACTAAAAGTTCTAGCTAACCGTAAAACGTGCTGTTCTTTAAGAGCCTGTATATGAAACAAATAAGTCTGAAAAGAATTGAATAATCTCATTGAAATTTCATGTAATTTTATCTTGCAGAATGTTATTTACGCAAATTAATTTCGGTTTCATCCGGCTGGGAGCTACTGTCGATTTTTTTACATATTACTGGTTTTCAAAAGTGACTGGTTAACACGTTATAATATGAGAGAAAATGCCATGCTTATTGCTGAAGAGTACTACTTTTTTAGCTAGAGATTTCCCTATTACTGGTAATGTTATAAATTTAATAAGATTACGTAGACTTTTATATAAAACATATTGTAGTTTTCCAAGATTTGTTTTCTGAAAAATTAAAGAGAGAAAGATAAATTTTTTAACATGCCACCAGTATTCAGTCGGATCAATTAGTACAGGTCTGTTGCTAGTCAGATCCTAAAGTGAATGAAATACTAAAGAAATATCCTCAAATGTTTTATTTTTATGTGAATAGCATCTAAGGTTGAGGTTTCTGGGGCAAAATTTCCGGAATTACGATAAATGTAATCACTTTGAACACTTATACCTAAAAAAAATGCAAATATTTTTTCTTGTTTTTAAGAAAATATGAGTCAGATTATGAATATATAACAATAATTTCAATATTTTAACATTTTCAAATTTTTTTCAAAAAAATGTTTTAAAAGTATCTGTGTACACAAGTGTTTTTTTTTTTTATTTCAATTTTCATACTTTTACTCGAAATAATTTTGAAACTATAAAATATAGGTATAAATAGTGGCAACAAAACGATATATCAGGAAATTTAGTTTATGAATCTGTTTATTTTTTTTAAATGCCGGTTTAAGTTTTCGAATAATCGTCTTGTTCAGTTGAAGAAGATTGAACATTTTCTGTTTTTTAATTTTTTAATTTTTGTATCTTAAAAACAAGATTTTGTATCTTAAAACTATTAACGATAAGAAATATATATATATATATATATATATATATATATATATATATATATATATGTATATATGTATGTATATATGTATATATATATATATATATATATATGTATATATGAATATATGTATATATCTATATATATATATATATGTATATATATATATATATATATATGTATATATGTATATATATATATATATATATATATATATATATATATATATATATATATATATATATATATATATATATATATATATATATATATATATATATATATATATATATATAATAATAATAGAAGTTTGAAAATCCAATGAATGAAAAGTAAATATATATATATAAATTGGAAAATGGAAGTAATTAAAGATTTTGAAGTGTTATAGTATATATGCGCAAAGCAGCTACAAATACTATACACGATATAAATATAAAAAAGTATAAAAAGAATTTTAGAATGGAAAAAGAAGGAAGGCTTAGCGAGAAGCTTACTTAATGGCGGTAAGGGCTTGTGACCTTACACCCCAGTTGTCAACAAGCTTGTCATAAATGCCGCGGCATTGCACTCCTGGACGCCAGCCCTGGCTGAAGTCAACCCCCCGGAGTGACAATAAAAATTATCACAAGACCGTTAAAAAAGAAAAGTCCAATGGTAATATGAATACCTTCACTGGATGAGCAACTAGTCCTTTAGACCACAATGACCTGTATACAACTTTGTGTTATCGTTCTGCGGTCCTGTTATTCATATTATGCGAACCTTCATTTGCTAAATGATATAGAATAGATTTTAAATTTGAACAATAATCCTGATTTTTACTGCATAAATTATCAATATAATGTAGCATAAACGGAATGGGGTATTGCTGTAGATATGCTTGCTGTAGAAATGTCCGATCAAAATCAATACGGATGTCTTCATCGTAGATAATTCGCTGAATTCTAGCCAATCCCCCCAAGAATACATTCCTAAATATATTCAAGTGAAGATTGAAATTCCAATTGATCAGACTGTTTATAGGTATATTAAAACTTTTTCTTTTGTCATATATAGTAAAACTCACAGGTATTTTACTGAAATCTATACTTAAATCTAAAAATTCCACTACATTTTTAAGTGCAGCAGGATTTTCTTTCAAAATTAAGTTTGGAGGGTAGAAATCGAAATTCATACTATAATCTTCATTTTCATATCCAACTATCAGATCATCCACATAACGTAGGTACATGATTTCATTAATAAGATGTGATTGGTTTTCATAAAAATTGAGGTACAGATCAGCAAGTATGGAAGAACACCCCCCTCCCATGGGGATGCCTTTAATTTGCTGATATATAGAAATTCCATGAAAAAGGTAGTTTTCTTTAATGACAATATTAATTAAAGTCTTATATTTAATGAATTCTATTGTTTTCTTCAAGTCGTATTCTTCATATAAAAGGTTTAGGATATTAGATAAGTCTTCAAGATCAATATTGTTGAAGAGTTCCTGAAAGTCATAGGTTTTAAAGTATAAAGGATTTTTGTGATATTTTAAAGACTTTATAACTTCTTGACTGTTCTTGACGATGTAACTACCTTTATTATTGATTTGATGCAACAGAGGTTTTAAAAGTTTAAGTAGAATAAAATTAGCTTTTGTAAGATAAGTATTACAGCCGACTGTAACTGGTCTGAAACTAGTAGGGCACTTAAGCAATTTAGGAATATTAATTAAGTACATTATATACATATATTAATTATTACATTAATACATTATAAGAATATTAATTAATACATTATAAGCTACATTATATTGATAATTTATACAGTAAAAATCAGGATTATTGTTCAAAGTTAAAATCTATTCTATATCATTTAGCAAATGAAGGTTCGCATAATATGAATAACAGGACCGCAGAACAATAACACAAAGTTATATACAGGTCATTGTGGTCTAAAAGACTAGTTGCTCATCCAGTGAAGGTCTTCATATTACCATTGGACTTTTCTTTTTTAACGGTCTTGTGATAATTTTTATTGTCACTCCGGGGGTTGGCTTCAGCCAGGGCTGGCGTCCAGGAGTGCAATGCCGCGGCATTTATAACAAACTTGTTGACAACTGGGGTGTAAGGTCACAACCCCTTACCGCCATTAAGTAAGCTTCTCGCTAAGCCTTCTTTCTTTTTCCATTCTAAAATTCTTTTTATACTTTTATATATATATATATATATATATATATATATATATCCAAATTTTAAAAAACAACCACTATGACTTGAATTTCAAACATTAGTTTTGAATATATAGTTTTTAAAGGATTAAATAACCACGAGTGAAGTAATTTCATACATTAGTATTTATATGATGATAATGTTGCCAATAGGTCTTATATCCAATTTTTAAAATAACTACTCAGACTTGGATTTCATTAGTCTTGAATATATTGATTTTAAAGTATTAAATAACCACGAGTGAAGTAACTTCATTCATCAGTATTTATATGGCGATAGTGTTGCCAATAGGTCTTGTATCCATATTTTTAAACATAACCTCTCTGACTTGGATTTCAAACATTAGTTTTAAATATATATTGATAATAAGGTATTAAATAACCACGAGTGAGTATTTAATACATTAGTATTTTATATTAATTGTTATATTTTTATAGTGTGTTTTTTGGTTTGTTTTAGCGTAGAATAGTAAACTTTTAAAGATTTACATGTCATTGAAAGTGCATACGGATGCATGTAATTTTTACGGTTTTATAAGAGTCATGAAGAAAATAGTGTAGGGAGTTTTGGCTACCGGGAGCGTTTGTCATGGCGGAAAAAGCTTTAACCGGAGTGTTGGGGGTCGCAACTCCCTCGGGCCGTTACTTCAGTCACTCTTCTAGAAACTTTACGAGTACAATGTTACTTGTCCTATTTGGGAATTTATTTATATATATATATATATATATATATATATATATATCATACCAGAAAAGTATAAAAATGAAAGAAAGCAATATATCAAAGAATGGCTGGGGCCCCCACTCCCCGGTTAAGCCAGCTTTGCGTCTAGACAACACTCCCGGAAGCCGATATATTGCACAAATATATATATATATATATATATATATATATATATATATATATATCTTTAAATGCCCTATAAAGGTATGTAATTAGATTTTGGATCAATCCCTTGGTTTTCAATGTTTAGGGGTTATTGGATCACCTTGGACTTTTCTGCATTTTGGGATTCCACCATTAAATTTAATTTCAAAAATATTCCGCGACCAAAACAGTTTTAAGGACATTGTATTAATCTAATGAAACTGAATAAAGAAATAAATGAATAAAGAATACAAGAATTTAAAAAAAAAAAATCAGAAAATGTCGGGACCTTTTCTGGGAACCCTACACCACTTTCACATACAGTACACACTACTAACCTGTTTGTTCCCATTCGGAATATGTGCAAAACCTGATGTTTCATATCAATCTATGACGATTAAAAGATTTACTCGTATAATTTTAAATAACTAAAATACACAATGTGCACATAAAATACAAATTAATACAACGTACGTACATTACAAATTCCACAGCATGCACATAAATTACTGATTACACAACATACATATAAATGAAATAAATATGCAAAACGCATGCATCTCTCTAAAATATTATCACATTTAGAAAGTTTGCAAAATGAGAAAAAAATACGCTGGACTGCACTCAAGTGTTCTTTATAATGTTTGTCATTCTTACATGTCATGATTAAATAGATCATTCAGGATATCCCAAATATTTATTAACATAGTAAAATAACAATATTAACATCAACTTTATTTAGAATATATATATAACCACGTTTAACGTATAATCTCTACGATATATAATGACAAAATTTTATAAAAGAGATGTCAAGAATTTTCAAACATTTTTAGATTTATGGAAGCAATCGTGTGATTTTTATTACTTATAAAATCAGATTCAAGAGAATTTAATCAGCTTACATAATATCACAGTATTTAAAACTTAAGCACTTTATACTTTTAGCACAGTGATATATTTTGACGGAGATAAAATAGCAGAAGTAAGGGAAATAAATTATTTGTGTAATCCGTCTGTTTGTAGGAATTTTGAAGTTTGGGTATATGTATTTTCATTCATATCTTCTATAAAGCATTTAAACTAAGTAAATGCCTTTCAGATCTATAATTAACTAGAAAAAAATACATTTTAACCATATATTCGAATGATAATAAATCTCCAAGAAAAATCTATACAATTTTAGGCCATTCTCGCTATTCCTTACATTGTTTTGCTTTTTTTTTACAGAGAATTTGAAGTACGAGCCTCCAGTCTACGACCGAAAAGTACCTCCAATGGTTACTACCACTACACATCGTCACGACTATCCGGATTACACCAGGATGTTGTGTCCACCGAATTATAAGTTCCAGGTTATAAATTGCTGCAGGAGACCTTCAACATGATTTTTATTCTGCAAAATGTGCTGTGGATTATAATTGTTATTTCTCGAAATGAACTATCAAATAAAATGTGCCAAAATTATTACAAATTATAATTAACAACAAGTTTTTCCTGTGCTAAATCTAGTTTGTAAATAAAATATAAAACAATAAAGTCGTGTAGAGTCCCTTTACATTATTAAAATGTATGAATACTGGTTTTGCAGGTCAATGGCTAGCCCTGGCCAGGTGAATATCGGCGTTTCGAATTCTGGTTAGGACATGAGTCTGAATAACATAACAATCTAGGTAAAATGCAACAGATCACTGTCGCCTAACAAATACCTAGTTTGGATTTTTTTCAAAGACCATATGACCTGATTACCACCAATGGTACGAAGAATGAAATAATTTTGTAAAAAACCCAGAAAAATGAAGAAATCATGAGGATCATAAAATTAACGTCGATTCAAAATCTGATGGATGATTATCCACTTCCACTATGAAATATCAACGTATCCACCAAATAGCAAGACTGATAATGCAACCATTGTAACATTCTAATAAGGGTATCCTAATAACGGTTGCATTATGGATCTTTTACCGACTCTTAGCAAATTATTGTTTATGGCGAAAAGATATTTATTGTTTCGACTTTGGTAAAATTAGTAAAAAGTATCGTATTCGCGTACATTATCGAATGTGAAAGAAAAATCTAAAATGTTCATTGAGAGATTTTTACCGAGAAACAACACACCTTTTCCACAACTCGGAGTCCGGGGCGCGGTAGCCCAGTGGTTAGCGCGCCGGAATTGCACTCGGTAGGCCCGGGTTCGATTCCCTCCGCTGCCAAATCTGCCGCCGTGTTCACGTGGAATACGATCACGTTAAACATGTGGGTCCTAGGTCCCTTCGAGAGGTTGGTGGTAGGGGAAGGAGGATACGGTCCCTGTGTATGCCTCCCTCACTGGGTTCCGGTAAAAATGGTGTGGCTCTTACAGACCGTCCAAACAGTTACCTTACACTTCCTGGTAGGCCGGACGGTCTGGGTCTCAACAACAACAACCCGGCGTCCACCTAAAAATATATATCTCCTAAAGATAATATTAATATACAAAATACTTATATCATAACTGTTTTTAATTACTTATTTCTCAAAATATTATTTATTCAATAAAAGTTTCAATTTTTCATTCAGTATTGTTCTTTTGGTTCTAATCTTACATGAACTGATCATAAATCGTGATTTTTGTGAAAATTCAAATAATATATCCTAAAAATAAGACCGCATAAGTAATAAATGGGGGCCTGTTATTTTATCGTCTGTACATTCGTCTGCACGCATGCTTTGTCTGGGTTATTCTTGATGCGAGCACATACTAAGTTCTCTTTGGCAACACCTTTCTTATTTCTATCTCTTTCTATAGCGTGCTTCGCCATTTCTTGGTCATTTATTGCAACTTTCATTTCTGATTTTTGTTAGAGTCTTTAAATATGTATGGTTGCTTTTCCCTTTTCTTCTAACCCTTAAGACTTTGAAACGAATGGCTGGAGTTACCCTTAAAGATTTACCCTCATTAGCCGGAGAGATACTGTAATATATCTGCTCGTAGTTGTGGTGGGAACCGTTTCCGTAAGGATTTGTTGAATTGGTCGAATGTGTGCAAAATTTGTTATTGCCTATATAAATTTATCGAAATTTTTGCGTCAACTTTGGAGCAAGTTTGGGCGTATTGTTTGAAGCGATCTAAAATTTATTGTCTGACACACTGCTACTTGTCATTTTGTGTCAAAAATGTTCAGTAAGAAGCAAAAATCCAAAATTCTAAAATCACACAATATTTATCATAACTTTTAATATAAAAACAATATGAATAACATGTTCCATCTGTAAACCAGCAATATTCAATTTTATAAGAACACATTAAAATAATTTCATTTTATAGAATTATATCTCGTTGAAAGAGCACATGCTTATTGTTGTTTCTGATTAAAAATAAATTATACTAAATTTCATGTAAATTTCGTATTTTAATTTCGCATTCCTCTGTGGAAAGTAAACTGTGTAGTATCTTGAGCGTGACTTACTAAAACACCTAAAATGTTGTGTTAATTCATTTCTTTCTAAAATGCGTATTAAATATTCGAGACAATTTTATAGTTGGTAACATATTTAATAGTTTAATTCTCTTTAATAGAATAATAAAAAATCTGATGTGGGCAGCATATGACTTTCCTTATATAATGCAATGAATTTACCACTTTTACAGTACAGAAATAGATTATTCTTATACTAGATACTTGATGAATATAGATGAGTATAGCAGAATGTAGATATATACATGAATTTTCGTTAAATAGTTGTCATTTTCGTCGATTTAGCGTCATTTTTATCCATTTGACGAGATTTTCGTTAATTTGGCAACATTTAAAAAGTCGCCAAGTTGGCGACATTCCGCTAAATTCGTCGCCAAAAGATCGCCAAGCGTTATGGATGAAGAAGTAAGTTATTCTTAAAGCAGATAATTGACTAATAGCGTTCAAATACAATTGTATTACTCAAAGTACCTTTTCTTATGAATGGAAAGAGCTAGATCCACGAAAATGATGTCACCAAATTTATCGCATGATATTACATATGAAAGTGATTATGTCTCTCAACAGTTAATATATTTTTTTTTAATTTATGGAATTTCTTTGTAAATGTATTTGAAAAATATGCAATATCTCGAGAACGCTTCATGCTAGTGTTCTAAAGTTTATGTCAATCGTTTTCTACGGAAAAATTACATAAGAAATGTTTATTTGCGTAACTTTATTATAAGTGAAATGCGAAAAACTTTATTATAGTGAGTGTTTTGATTTTTTGATGATTTTTTCAAAATTTCACTCGAAAATTTAGTGGTTCCGAACATTTGATTGCATTTAAAAACAATAGGCTTCCAGTATTCACGGATTGTGATTTTTGTACCAAATATCATTCGAATCGCGACCTTTCATTCGTGAGATATCGTCTCCACAGACTCACTGACACACACACACACACACATACAGACATCACTTCAAAAATGATTGATTCGTGATCAGGGATGCTTGAAACGTGCTCTTCCGTCGAAAACTCGAATTCGAATTATCGACCCCGTCACAATACTTTCCTTATACATTATGGATATAAGGAAAGTAAAAATTTAGTATATGCTTAAATTATTTAAAGGGGACAATTTAGAGTATATTAAAAATACATATAATTACCAGAAAATTTTAAACGTAAGAAAAACTCTATACATATGAAATAAAATGTTCATTTGTATATAAAGTTCATTTCGAATCTTAGGTAAGTGATCTGAAGCGGATTAGATCATTTAAACGAAATTTTTGAAAATGATTCGGGCCCCTGCATTTGTCGATCTTCGTTTTCAGGCAGTGCTCTGCTGCGAGCTTGAGAACTGTGCTGAGCTCGTGTATGCTTAGGCTCCGAAATATCATCGAATTTTTTCAAATTGTTCGACATATAGCACTCCTTGCGGAAAAATAAAATTTTTAGTATATCGCAAAGTGCTAGGGATAATTCCTACACAATGGTTTTCATGTCCTTCCGAGAGGTTGGTGGTAGGGGAAGGAGGGTACGGTCCCTGTGGATGCCTCCCCCACTGGGTTCCGGTCTAAATTGGATGGCACTTCCCGGTCGTCCAAACAGTTACCTTACACCTTTCTGGTAGGTCGGACGGTCTGGGTCTCAACAACAACAACAATGGTTTTCATGTATTTATGGTCAAAGAATTTCACAGCATTCCTTTATCGGATAATGCTAAGCATATTTTGTGACATTTTTCCAGATTACATAAAACTAGCAGTATACCCTATATTCGTACGGATTATAGAAATTAAAGTAACTTATAATAATATATAAAATATTTTATTAACTTTTTACATTAAAATTTACACTAATTTCCACAGTATCCCATAACAGCACAAGTTACTGGCCTATAAATGATATCATTCATTTTTAACATTTTACAACATAGTTGAAAAATGTTTATGACTTGTTTTATTCATTCTATCTGTCTGTCTTTCTGTCCTTTTCGCACGATAACTCCCGCAAAAATTACTATCTAAATGAAATTCTAGTATGTTGTAGAGATGATCTGTGGAACATACGGGAATGTAAATGAATAATATAACAGAATTAATTTTGGATTGAACTCGGGTTGAAAAAATGAAATACATTGAACTAACTCTAAGGGACCTGATTTTCTCAAACATTTTTTAAGCGAATTTAAGTTTCACAAATTGTTTTGAAATCCTAGGAAATATTCAAATTATCCCATAAAATATATATAAAAAATTCAGCAAAATATATTCGGTAGTTTTTAAATAAAAATTAAAATAATAATTGGTCACATATTATATGGAGACATCACGTGACTCACTTCAAAATAAAATATGACACCCATCTTGTGTCAAAATCGTGATTTTTAAAATTATTTTTAATTTATATTTAGTGTTGCATCCGTTCTATAACCGCTTTAGTTCAGTGTTCATCTTTGCATCTATATACTGCGCCTATGGAAATACAATAATTTTGAGTTTAAATGATCATCAGACTTCGATTATTTCTATAACGAAGCCGAATTTTCACTAATAGAGAATTTACATACATCAAACTGTAAAATGAGTTGTATAAGAATTGCTGAATTTTTTAACGCAAAATTATTTATCTCTGGAGTCCGCAATATAGCTGACATGAATGAAACAGTCATTAGTTTTACATAGAGATGCCGACGATTCTATAGTGTTGCCTTTTTCGAGGAAATTCTAACCATGGAGATAGAAAGTACTTTTAACTGCATGGTTTTAAGTTTTTAAGTAAAATACATTGTTATAGTATTGCGATAATTTTAAAAATATTGACGCTGAATGACAGGGATGTAAAAAAGTTTATGAATGAAATATTCACTGCTTTTATATAAAGAGCCAGGCTATTTATTTTTCGAAGATGTCTTTTGAATAAAGTTCATTATTTTTCGATGATGTTTTCAAATAAACTAAATTACTATAGTATTGTCGAAATTATTTATTGTGATAATTATAGAAATATCACCGCTGAATGGATCGCGTTTTAGATATGTTTAAATAAAATTGCATTGCTGTTAGAAAGTGTTTCATAAACAATGCTGCATGCATGATGAATATTTCTTGTTAAATAATGCATATGAAATATATTGCTACATGTATGTAAAACTTTTCTCTGCGCATTATCTTCTCACAAGGAAGGAACCGTTTACAGGCAACCATTGCAATTGCGTTAATGTGTTCCAGAGATTGGCAACATTTTGAGGCATTGATGCCAGATTTGGCAAAATATCGCAGAATTGAACATTTTTCGAATCCACTAGAACTTTTTCGAAACATTCATTAGTTTGGAAAATACGAGCACATTTTAGAAATTTCTATAGATGGAGAGTATGTAAGGGAATCATTACTCAATTGGAGAAAGAACTGATTTGATACGAGATACATTAAATTGTAAAATATGTCAGTGTTTCGCAAATAGAATCTGTTATTTTGTGAGAATTGAATTGCTATTTTATTGTATCTAACAGTTGTTTCGGGATCTTGTAAGATAGTATAAGCTATATGCTGTATATTGTTCCTGTTTATGTTTTTTAGTGCTTTAAATAAAAGCGTTAGTTATCTTGAAATTTGGACTCAATTTTGTGCCTTGAGAAATTACCTTCGATTCAAGAGCATATGTCGTGAAAATATGATAATTTAAAAACAATTTTAGATATGTGCTTATAACGCAGTTATTATTGTAGAGGAAAACTGTTCAGATTCTGCCGTTAGTATATACCGCCTAGAATCAGTAGATCACTTTAGTTTACCGACTGAAATAATAATACCAATTATTATTTGAATAATTTTTTGTTAGAGCTACCTCGCCACGTCAAAGTTACCATTTTCCATGTGTTGCAGTGACACAAATAAATAAATTATTTAAGGTAACACATTTTTATAAATATCTAAGGGAGGGAATATACAGATTCAGCTTAAAGACAATACCGATTCATACCAATTCAGATAAAAGACATGCTAAAGAATCTTTATAAATATAAAATGATGCCGTCAATAAATACATAAAGGCAGGTTTTAACCTAAACTCAAGATTTCTAATTGTCCATTTTAGAGGAGTCAACCATGAATTCCACAAAGATATTTCCGAACTGCATAATTGTGATAACACAGTGATTCTTTTAGTCATTCTGGCTGGATATATGATGATCCTTGTTGATTAAAATCGGCATGTTATACATGTACCTGATCCCGGTCCTGTCCTTGCTACACGAACTAAGATTGCATATAACACATCACTCAATAAATCTTCGGTCTGACACATATATGGCAAAACTGTTGACAAACCCATATGATTTCTGGATGGTACCAACCTTCAGTCGACTCGTGTCAAAATTTCATGACTTTCTGACAATTAGTTTGTAGGTTACATTGGTTTTAGTGACCCCAGTTTTGTAATTTTCAAAACAATGGATAAAAAAGAATTTCCTATGTTGATTAAACATTGTTTTCTGATGGGGAAAAATACTGTTGAAGCCAAACAGTGGCTTGATAAGAGTAATGGAGACTCTGCACCAGGAAAATCAACTATTATTGACTGGTATGCTGAATTTAAACGCGGTCGTACAAACACCGATGA
The DNA here is from genome assembly GCA_951213105.1 of Amaurobius ferox. Classification (NCBI taxonomy): domain Eukaryota; kingdom Metazoa; phylum Arthropoda; class Arachnida; order Araneae; family Amaurobiidae; genus Amaurobius; species Amaurobius ferox. Next base: position 34,574,010 of record OX578144.1, on the reverse strand, counting down.
TGCTGAACGTTCTGGTCTCCCAAAATCAGCAGTTGTTCCGGAAAACATAAAAAAGTCCACAGAATAGTTTTGAAAGACCGTAAAGTGAAGTTGCGTGAGATAGCTGACACCTTAAAGATATCAGAAGGTAGTGTCTTTACAATTTTACACGAAAATCTGAGCATGCGTAAGTTGCTTTCGAAGTGGGTGCCGCGTTTGCTCACACGGACCCGAAAAACAACAACGCGTCGACGATTCAGATCGCTGGAGCTCTATCAAACGAGATAAGAAGGATTTCTTGCATCGGTATGTGACAATGGATGAAACATGGATCCATTACTACACACCTGAATCAAAAAGATCGTCACCTGAGTGGACTGCAGCCGGTGAAAGTCGTCCAAAGCGACCCAAAGCCCAAAAGTCAGCTGGCACTAAATCCGTATGGCATCCGTATTTTGGGACGCGCATGGTATTTTTTTCATCGACTATCTTGAGAAAGGTAAAACTATCAACAACGAATATTACATGGCACTATTGGATCGATTGATTGTAGAAATCAAGAAACAACGACCTCACTTGCAAAAGAAAAATGTGCTGTTCCACCAAGACAATGCCCGGTGTCACAAGTCGATGAAAACGATGGTTAAATTATATGAATTACGCTTCGAATTGCTTCCTCATCTACCGTACTCTCCAGATCTGCCCCCCAGCGACTACTGGCTTTTTGCAGACATCAAAAAGATGCTCCAGGGAAAGAAATTTGGCTCAAATGAAGAAGTGATTGCCGAAACTGAGGCCTATTTTGAGAGCAAAGGCAAATCGCTCTACAAAAAGGGCATCGAAAAGTTAGAGGAGTATTGGTATGAACGTATCACACTTGAAGTAGTGTATGTTGATGAATAAAGTCGAATTTCTAAAAAAAAAATTGTTTTTCTTAGTAAGACCGGAGACTTATTGGTGTGATGTGGTATATATTGCCGTCAAGTAATTGAAAAAGCAATAGCTCAAGTATGATACACACAAGAAAGAGCTTAAATCCCAGTAAGGGATATAGTGATAAAGAGAGAGATAGAGAACAGTAAGGGAGAGAGAGAGACAGACAGAGAGAGACAGCTAAAGTCCCAGTAATGGAGGGTAAAAGGGCTCAAATCCCACTAAGAGGGAGAGAGAGAGAAATGACGCACCCATTTAAGTATTTAATTCTTGCTGATCGATGTACGGCCTCTAGCGAAGATAAATGTTAACAATTGGAAGACAAAATGCAAATCTGTGTAACCTCTGTGATTCTACGAAACTAGAACGATAGCTAGAAAACCCACAACTGATTTGATACAATCTTTCAAAAGCAATTAATACGAATTTAGAGATATTTTAATCTTACTAAGAGTGGCGACACGTCACGATTCCAAATAATAATTACTAATAAATGACAAATCATACTGATCTAAAAACCATTTCATGTTAAAATCATCCTACAGATGTAAAAACATCCTACAGATGTAAATGTCGGACATCTTACAGGTCCATCCTCAGTGGCAATATAATGATACAATGATGTCACCGTGCTTAAATGCAATACATATACCGTCAAGTAAAATTTGCGTATCCTGATATTGACAATTGCACAAAATGGTGGATTATGAGTCAGATTATGCGGTTGCACGATTACATACGGTTGGTATCCGTTTGTCCCAACTTGCAAGAGACATAAAAAATGGTAAATTCAAGACTGCCCTCGAACAATTCGTAAATAAAGATAATTTTCGCCCTCTTTTTGAAAAAAACTTTTCTTTTAATTAGTTGCAATAACCCCAGTTCGATCTTAATTTATGAATTCATTTTTAACACTTTACAACAAAGTTGAAAAGTGTTTATGAGTTTGTTCATTCTGTCTGTCTGTCTGTCTGTCCGTTAGCACGGTAACTGCCGTATAAATGACTTAATCAAAGTGACATTTTGTTATGTTGTTCAGACGGTCTGTAGGACCTATGGGAATATAAATGAATGATATCACCCAATTAGTTTTAGATTAAACCCGAGTTGAAAAAAGGAAATACATTGAACCCTATGGGACCTAATTTTTCAAACATTTTTTAAGCGGATTTAAAATTCACAAATTGCTTCGAAAATGTTAGGTAATATTCAAATTGTTCCATAAAATACATAAAAAAAAATTCAGCGAAATATATTCAGTACTTTTTAAAATAAAAATAAAAATATTAATTGCACCTCTTATATGACGCGATCACGTGACCATGCTATGAAAAGATCACGTGACTAAATTCAAAATGAAATATGGCATCCATCTTGTCTCAGAATCGTGCTTTTTAATGTTCTTTTTAATTCATATTGAGTGTTGTATCCGTCCTAAAACCACTTTATTTTTGCTTTAATTCTGTGCATCTACATACTGAAACAACGCAATTACAAAATATTTGAGTTTAAATGATCATCCAAATTTGATTATTTCTACAACGAAGCCTATTTTTTCCTTATGTAAAATGTAAGCAGCAAAAAATTTAGAATGAGTTGTAAAGGAAGTGCTGTATCTTTTTAACGAAAATTATTTGGCTCATGGAGTCTGCTTAGCTGATATGAATGAAATATTCATTGATTTTGCAGAGAGAAAGACGATTTCTTTCGACAAAGTTTTAAGCATGGAGTTTAATTACTTGTAGCTCCATGGTCTTCATTTTTAAATAAAATAAATTATTATAGTATTGTGATGAATGAAATGAACGGGAAATTGTTTATGAATGAAATGCTGCTTTTATAGAAAAAGCCAGGCATGTTATTTTTTCTATGACGTCATTTGAATGAATTTCAGTTGTTTTCGATGAAGTTTTCAAATATAATAAATTATCATAGTATTATGATAATTTTAAAAATATTATCAAGGAATGTATCGCATGTTGGAGATGTTTAAACCAGGCAATTTATGTTTCAATGCCGTCATTTAAATGAAGTTCATTTTTTTCGATGAAGGTTTAAGTTTTAAAATATAATAAATTAATGTAGTATTGTGATAAGTTTTAAAATATTACCGAGGAATGTATTGCATTTTAGAGATGTTTAAATAAAATTGCATTGATGTTGGAGAGTGTTTCATAATCGATGCTTTAAGAATGATTGATCTGTCTTATTATTTATTTATATCCTTCTTCAATTTGCAATTTTGACCCCGTTCAGGTCCTAAATTATACCTGGCGACTGGTCCTCGATTCCCTGCAGGTTAAGCCTTTGCATAACTACATTGATTCATAATTTTTATAATTTAAAAATGCTTATATCATCAAACTATTTTTTGAAATATTTGCCTTTGAACTTTGTATAAATTATAATCTGACTCATAATCTACCCTTTTTGTGCAATTGTCAATTTCATGATATGCAAATTTTACTTGACGGTATATGTATTGTATTTAAGCACGATGACATTGCTGTCTTATTGCATTACCACTGAGGATGGACATGTAAATTTTCCAAAAATGCTATGGTTTTGTTTTTACGTCTGTAGAATGATTTTAAAGACTCTCCCTTTGTAATTATGAATATTTTTTACAGTCAATAAAGGGTCTGAGTCAATTAACCAGTACATCTAATAAGTAGACGCTTATGTGCATACTCTGTAATGATATTAATTACAATTTACATTTTAATGTTTAAAAGATAATAGTGCAATTAGTTAGTTTTTATTCCCTGATTTTCAAGCCTCATAGATTTAAATATTTTGTTTATCAGGCAGTATTAGATTTTGTCGTCGAAAAAGTACAATTTGCATTTCTGGAACTTAATTTAGTACTTACTTTATTGACTTTTGAAAGACTTTGTATAGAAAATCGAAGAAAGTTTTAAGTTATCTAACGAGTTTATGTCAGAAACCTTGATTGATTAACTGCGAACAAATTAAGAAACAATTAATCAAGACAGCCTGTATTTCAACAGCTTTTAGAAAGGATACAATTAAGTTTTCTAATTCTTCTGAATAAAAGTTTTTCAAGCGAGGTAATCGAAAAATATACATCAATAAATATAGAGGGTTTTTTTTTGTCATTGTGCTAATTAACATGTTTTCAAAATATTTAGGTTAGATTCGCATGTATGTTTATACCTTGAGTGCTGGTATAAATTGATTTGTAAAAGTAAAAGGTAAACTTTAAAATTATCAATGCCCCCGTTTAAAAAAATAAGAAAGTTTTTTCAAAGAACATTTTAAAATATACCAAGCAATTAGATATTTTAAATTTAATAGTTTTAGTGGGAAGATAACTCTTGACAGCAACAATTTATTTATTTTTTTGCCGAAAATGTATAAAATCCAAAAATGTATAAAGTTGATAATCATGAAAACTGGACAAAAATTTTTAGATCCGAATATTCCAATCTTTATCTGTATGTTTATTAATTTATATATATATATATATATATATATATATATATATATATATATATATCGTAAGACTGCGACATATATAATTATGAAAACAATTATTATTTATATAAATATATTTTAGAAATAAATAGCACTAATTTAAGAACACTGTCGTGAAGAATTATTGTGATATTCAAAATTTCTAAATTGATGTATAAATAAAAAAATGTTTTGCAATATAAAATTTCACTCAAACTGTCGTCTAAATTAAACTGCAATAACAATACTTCGTTAATAACAGTATGAAATTTTGATAAAAAGTATCAACAGATTTCACAGGACAAAAAAAATGGATTTATGGTGAGGAAAGGGAGACAATTAAAAATTAAGAAAGTATCTGTCTCTAAGAGACTTGCGTACATTTTTTACACTGTTAGCAAGGAACATTTTATTGCAGTTCATATTTTACAAATTTTAAAAATATTTTAAAAAGGACAATACTTAACTGCATCAACCGCTCTGTTAATTAAGTCTTGAATACGTGTACAAGAGATGAGGTTTTATAGGAAAATTTAAACATTAAAATTAAACAGTTTGAACAGTTTAACAGTTTGAATAGAACTATACAGTTTAAACAGAAAAGAGTTTAAAAAGATACAGTTTAAGCAGTACAGATACAGTTTAAGCAGTTTAAACAGATCTATACACACCCATTCAATTCCAATTCAAAGAGTTTAAAGCCAATGTCATCTTCTTTGTATCAATTTCATGCGCATATTTTAATATTTGACAATTGTGTTGTTTAATGTCTCGATCTAACACGTCATGTTAAAATTTAAGAAGTGCTGTTTCAACAGAAGTTCAACAGAAGTTCAACAGAAGTGTTGTGACAGTATCATAATCCTCCAGATATAATATATCATTTTTATGATGTTAAAGAAATCATTTAATATCGAAATATTAGGAAAGCCATGCGGAATAGTATCATATTTTTTCAATGCTGAAATTACAACCTACGTAAAAGCTTTCAAACTATCTGTAATTACATTTGCTTTTTTCGCGAACACAGCAATTAACGCAATACTGCGGGAAAACTCAAGTGGTAAATTTGTTGGGCTACAAAAGTGAAGTGAAATGAAACTTTTTGTTGGCATCAGTTCTTACGCGAACAAATGTAGCAGAAATTCAATCCTACACTAGTTATTTCTTTGAAAGGATTCCTTTTCCTTTGACATGAACAAAAAAATATTTTTTTCTAGATCTCTTAAAAGAAATAGAAAGGAAGAAATGACTCTGAATGGAACAGGTGACTTATTCCCTTAAGCTTCTTTCCCATGATGCTGTAATAGATTTGGGGGTAAATAAATGGTGGAAGATGAACTTTTGAATTAATAAGTGACTGAAAATAATACTAGAAAACTCGGGCGAAAATGTTTATAAACACAATAATTTTCAATATGTAATATGAGTTATATAATGACACAAGCAATTGATGTTGAGCCAAAAAATAATCTTAATAATACCAACTTACAAATAATAATAATAATAATAATAATAATAATAATAATAAATCTGATGTGGATAGCACATAACTTTCCATATAAAATGCTATGAATGTACAACTTTTACGGTAAATAAATAGGTTATTCTTATAGTAGATACTTATATTCTTTCAAAGATATTGAATTTTCGTCAATTAGCCTTCATTTTCATTGATTTAGCGTCATTTTTATCCATTTGGCGGCTTTACAGTATAGAGAGAACAATCGACTGCAGACTATCGTCGACGTACAAGCAAGCCGTCAAATTGGCTTGCAGCATAACTGGTGGAGATCGGCTGTGACACGAAATAGCATCGCAGACTGTCACACTGCGTTTGATGGCCGTGCGCCAATCGACAACAAATGCAAATTCGGAATACTGTCTAGTCCTCCTAAACACGTATGCAGCGGTCATCAGCATTGAGAGAGAAGCAGGATATGTCGTTAATGACATCATGCCTCCAATCGGACACATATCTAGACTGACCAGTTAGGAGCCAATCCAAACGGCTCGACTTATGTTCAGGGTAGGCGCCTTATCATTAGTAGGCACCTTAATGGACGCGCCTTAATGGCACCTAATCCTACCTTCTGCCAGCAAAAATATATATGCATCCATAAAAATTGAGTAGCACTCGTCATGCCTATGTCATTTTAAGAGTTACACAAATGATCAAACTATCAGTGCCAATGATGTTATGAGGCTTATGTAAAATGCATGAAAGCGACACATCGTTCAACGTTTAAATCGACCGGTGTTCTCACTAACGTAAATTGCGGCTGGGTTTTCTTCTTTGATACTGCAAATTGCGTGCAAAAATGCCTTTGAGCTGCCTTTGAGTACTGGACGGTCCTACAAATGATTGTCGAACCACAGCCCTAAGGGGGAGTTGGTTGGTCCAACTGACGTATCAATCGTCAACTTGGTCGGGGCGATATAGTAGTTACTCGGTATGAGCAACAGTATATCACAGAACACACATATAACCGTTGCAGAGTCTCAGGACGCGCCAGCAAGATAACTGCTCAAGAAGATCGTGCAGTCAGGAGAGGAGCCACATCCACACGAATAGCGTCACTATCAGGAATTCGAAGAAGGTATTTGCAATCCTCCATGCACCCTGTAACAAGGGATACTATTCGGAGACGACTGACAGAAGGTGGGATCAGGTCTGAATGTCCATTAAGGCATCCATCACTGTCCCCTCATGATAGGTAGATAAGTCTGAATTAGTGCTGAGCTCGTTCAGCCTGGACAATGTTCGATTGAAATAGTGTTGTCTTCATGGATGAACCCCGCTCCTCTCCCCGGTGCGGTGGTGAACTGACTACAGTTCCGATCCCGCATTTTTTGGCGAGCTGCACACGGCCATCAAACGCAGTTTGACAATCTGGTGAGCAATATTGTGCCACGGCAGATACCTATATTTGTGCTGAAAGGCAATCTGACAACTCGCTTGTAAGTCGGCGTTTTTCTACAGCCGATTGTTCTGCCTATGGTGTCAAGCCATTCAAGTTCCATTTATCAACAAGACAGAGATCTATCACATACTTCACGACTTTTTCAATATTATCTTCCAGGATTTAATACCCTCTCATGGCCATCAAGGTCCCCAGACCTATCACAAATAAAACACGTCTGGAACTTTCTGGTGTGGAAATAGCAGCCTTCTTAGAATGCCACTGAATTAGCTGACCAGTTGCAACATTTGTGGCTGTATCTAAAGCAAAGAGTCATGAGCAACTTTATTGACTCTATGTTGCACCAAATATCGGCTTGTACGCCAGTCTGCAGTGTGAACGCAATAACTCATGAATCAGGGCACTAATAGTACTAAATGTTTTATGTGGATAAGTTGTATACAACACTAAAAATTAGCTTGTATTGTAATTTCCATAATCAATATACGTAAATAATTCCCAGAACTGTCGTGGTAATGCAGTTGAAGTGGAAAAAAGATAGTTTTCTCTACGCTATAAATTTAAGTGTAATTGGCATAGTTTTATTATGGTAATTGATCCTAAAGAATCAACTTTAGCAGTGCGATAGACCTATTAGAAAGTTAGGAAAAACTTTATATAGCTTTTGTCAAACATTTGCGACAGAACGTCAAGTGTTTTCCTATTTTGTCGTCTGATGCTGATCATGATATTGGGCCTAACCAATTTGGAAATTGAATGTATAGGAAAATAGTGAAACCTCATATATTTTTATTTGATATTTGAAAATAATTATTTAAGAGAATAAATAGTAAAACGCAATTAATAAAGTAAAATGAACTATATATTGAAAGAGTTTAATATCAAAAGTTTGAGCAAACACTACTTATAAAAAATTATTTGCTGTAAAACTCATGCATTATAACAGTTAACTGTAATAACATTATAAAAGTCGGCACTCCTTTACTTCCAACAAGTCATCAAAGAATGTTCTCAAAACATATTTTTGCTGTAAAGCTAGAACAAAACTACATTAGAATCCCTCTGAGAATAAGAACATTACAAGCCTTCTGCTTTGAAGATAATTTTACAAGCTATAACAAACAGCACGAAGAAAAATATCAAGATAATCTTGCACAAGATTCTATTAGTCCTCTTGGGCTAATAGATTTTCTTTGAAAATATGAGATTGTGGAAAGTATTTTCTTGTTTTTCTTGTATTCGATTACTTATCGATAAGAAAGGAAGCATCGTTAGAAAAAGAAAATTATGTGCAGTCACGCGCAAGTCTTTTTCTTTTCTATACTATTTTTGCTTTCGGATACAAAAGTATAGGGAAAGTATTGCTTTTTTTTAATGTAACAGAACTACATGTTTGACCATCCGAAAAACATTTAGAAATGTTTTGGATTGATGATCATGTGTGTGTTGAGTGTGAGTGCACGTGTGTGCTTACGTGCAATGTGTGCATACGTTCAACTTGTGAATGTGTTCAGTGAGCACATACGTCCACTCTATGCGTGTGTTCAATGCATTCATGGCGTGTTATGCACCCGAAAACTAAAGAAAAAATCTGACGTGGGCAACACATGACTTTCCTTATATAATGGAATGGATTTACTACTTTTACAATAAAAAAATAGGATTTTCTTATAGTAGATACTTATATTTTTTCCAAGATATTGAATGTTCGTCAATTAGTCGTGATTTTCATTGATTTAGAGTCAGTTCTATCCATTTTGCAAGATTTTCGTTAATTTGGCAGTATTTAAAAAGTCGCCAAGTTGGCGAGATTCCGCAAATTCGTCGCCAAATTATCGCCAAGAGTTATACACGGAGAAATAGCGATTCTTATAGCAGATAAATGACTATTGGTGTTCAAATACAAAAGTATTACTCAAAATATATTTTCTCATGAATGGAACGAGCTAGATCAACGAGAATGATGTCGCCAAATTTATCGCATGATATTACATATGAAAAGTGAAAGGTTTCAGCAGTTAATATATTTTTTTAATTTATGGGATTTTTTGATAAATTTATTTTTAAAATGTGCATATCTTGGGGACGGTCCATGCTAGTGTTCATGTTTATGTCATGTTCATAAAGTTTATGTCAATCATAAAGTTTATGTCAAGTTTATGTCATGAAGTTTATGTCAATCGTTTTCTAAGGAAAAATTACATAAGAAATGTCTATTTGCGCAACTTTAATAAAGCTTTTCATTTTTTGATTTTTTCAAAAGTTCACTCGAAAATTTAGGGGGATTCTGAACATTCGATAACGTTTAAAAACAATAGGCTTCCATTATTCACGTATTGTGATTTTTGTACCAAATGCCGTTCAAATCGATCCATTCTTTCGTCAGTTATAGTCTCCACAGACTCACTGATACACACACACACACACACAAGGGCATCACTTCAAAAATGTTCGATTCGTGATCAGGGATGCTTGAAACGTGCTCTCCCGTCGAAAAATCGAATTCGAATTTTAGACCCCGTCGCAATACTTTCCTTAATCTTTATGTATATAAGGAAAGTAATAATTGAATTAAGAAAGTTTATAAAAAGTCAGAATTAAATAGTATAATCTGTCTCTCTATATTAAAAAATGTAGCCACTCTGCAGCTATTTCACAAATTTATAGTTCCTGGAACTTCTTTGATCCATACCGCAAAAATTATAGCATAAAAAATATTAAATTTGGTACATTTATAGAGGACGATTTGAGAAATACTCTGAAATAAACCGTTTTTCGATATATATATAGTAGTTTAAGAAATATTTAATGTCAAAATTAAAGAAAAGTATTTAAGCTGCAAGTTCGTTTCCTAGATAGACTAACAATAGCAAGAAGACAAATTTTTGCAAGTACCTACATGGTTACATTTTGAACCCTATTTTTAATGTCGATGTAGTTTACGAGATATTTTACGTTTTATGCACTTCTGGAGTGAAAAATGTTCTTTCGTATCGGCACGTCCATAAATTTTCTCTATCTTGCACAGCATACAAAACTGCAGCATACAAAAATATGAAATTTCGTACATTTATAGAGAAATAGGGTACGAAGACGAAATAAACCGTTTACCGATGTAAACTTTAGTTTGGCTTGAAATAGCTTCCAGAGCAAGTTATGGGGGTTTTGAGACCCAGACCGTCTGGCCAACCAGAAAGGTGTAAGGTAACTGTTTGGACGGCCGGAAATTAAGGGGTGTAGTCGAAGCGTAGCCAGCGAGAGGCAGAGCCCCCAAGTAATATAAATTATTACACCAGCCTTAATTTGGAGATTACTATTTTGATATCATTTATTATACTTAATATGCATTAAAATATGCATAACACACATCCACCAAAATAACTTCTTATAAATCATCTGTATGATTCATTCACTTTTAACTCGAAAAAATTTAAAAAGAGGTAAAAGCAAAATAAAAATGTTATTTTGAAGAATACCCTTGTATAATTTTTATGTATCTTAAGTGTATTAGAAATACATTTATTAATTTCTATATAATTTGAATTTGTGAAATACGACATATGAAATGTTGGATTTCTAGCTGCTACAGTCCTCAAGTTATTCTCCAAAATCCGAACATTCTTATGGCGGGTCCAGGACGGGCTGGCTTGATAAAGTTAAAATCAATAGAATTAAAATGTACAATAAAAACCAACGACATAACACATTTCATATTACTATGATTAATGGGATTTGATTACTTAAGGCCTTACAGTTTTGCATCACGCTGATATATAAACAATTAACAACAGTCCAAGTTAAATAAAGGGTTATAAACATACTGATTTGAGAGAAGCAAACACTCATGCAGTAATACAAATTTGAGGATTGGGGTCTAAGAAATTTACATTATAATGGTTCGGCCTCTTTTAATTTGCCGGATATATAAACACAATAAATTCAACTCTGTTTAATATCTCCATAAAGTTAATAAAAATTAATATATGACTTTTTAGACATAAATACATAATACAACTTCACTTCAAATATGTTTTCATCAGCTGTATTGTCAATAGCAATGGATTAATTCATTTTGATAACAAGACTAATCCTTAATTAGTGCACAGTTAAAATATTTTAAATAATATGCATTAAAAAGCGTAGAATGCGTAGAACATTGACTATTATGCATTAACATTATAACAACTTGGTTAAAATTGAGTGCTCTGTTGAAATTCGAATATTATTACATATGCCCAGTACTGAGCAATAAACGTTCCTTTCTGCATAGTGATATTCTTCTATCCCAATATAAATACTTCCAGATTTGTATTGCAAACTCAATAGTATTGTTATAGAAACATCTTGAGCTTTTAAAGAAGTATACAATGATTATTTGCCATCAAATAATCTAAACTAGAAGACATAGATTTTACGCTGAATAACACAAATTAATTTGCAGCAATGCTTGCGGAACGGAATGCTTGCAGCCATCGCTTCAAATGTTTCGATTAAGAGATTAACATTATATTGGACTAAAATATATTAAATATAAAATAAATCCTGTGGTGCAATTTATTATATAAATCCACAGGTTGCGCAGATGACATGCAGTTTGTATTTTTTCGACAACTGTTAACCGAGATCTAGAATCTATATAAATAAATTGGAAATTTGTCTGTCCCTCTCTGTCTGGCTGAATGTATGTTTGTCTCATCAATACACGAGAACGGCGGCACCGAATTGGATGACATTTTCGGATTAGACTTGAAATAGCCCCTCTTAAAATTTAGTCCATATATGGAGTGTCTAGAACCAGGGGTAGTCTAGATATTAATTAAATACGCAGAACTAAACCTTCTATATAGATAGCATTATGCAGACGATATTTTTTCAACCAATTTATTTGAAGAAAGTGATATCATCTCGCTTGGTCCCTGCTTTAAATCCAATGTGTTTATGCGGCAGACGATTTTTATTAAATCATTTCCGAATTAAATGATAAAGATATGTATATAAAATAAATTTTATTGACATTACATGTTGGACTGGATACAATCAATTACGGTATTCAAGTTTAAACTTTGTTATTAATGTTTTTGGGGATTATTGATAATTTCGGTTTATTGCATTATTCTTTTATTTTGGCAAAAATTGTTGAAAGTATAGGTGATCTTTTACAAATGCAGGGAAATACAAATGCTACCAGACTGAAAATATTACGAGAATATAAGTAGTACAGTATGTTGGCATATATATTGGCATATATTGTAATCAATTAAAGTCTTCAACTTCAAAGATTAAATGTTTATTTATATTTTCATTTTATTTGTGTAATCTACTAATACAGGGTCGTATATAAGTAGTACGTGTTCCATACAATTTTAGAGCTTTTATTTTGCATATATTGATTAACTTTCTTATTTTTTGTAATTTTGTTTACAAACGGTGCCAAGCTGTTTTATTCTTCAGATCTGACCGTGAAGATAAGGTTGTATTACAAGAAGACAGATTCTTAAACTTCTTTTTAGGAGCACTAAATAAAATATTTTTATAGAATATTCTAACAGGACAATAATTATTATTAACAATGTCATTTTGTATACTATAGGAATATGCACATGATTGTGAATTTTAAGTTTCTTTAAATTATATACTCCGAAGAACGGGTATACTGCTAGTATACAATAAAATAGATTTCAGAAATGTAGATAACAATTTAAGTAACAATTTTAATTAAATAATTTTCTTTACAGTGTAAATGAATGAGATACAACCTGATTAAATCCTGATATTGTAATCAAGAACATCAAGAGAAAGAAAATATTTATTAGTACTGGTAGAAGGTGGCGTAAAAGCAATCGCTGCAGATTCCAAATCTGGACTCCGGGCTAGATTTACCTGAAATACAAAAGAAGAGTGAATATATATATATATATATATATATATATATATATATATATATATATATATATATATATATATATATATATATATATATATATATATACATCAAATTTTTTACAAATTTCAATACAGATTTTTAATAACAAATCCTGAAACCATCTATTTCATTAAAAAAAAAATCTTATTTATTCTAAACTTTAACCAAAATCCATAAAACATATACACGAAGTTACAATGAAGTAAAGCACCACGCTGCTTCGCAACAAGGAACAATATATATATCCAAAAGGAAATGCCCAAATCTGAAATTCTAATATGATACAAGAAATAAGAAAAAGAAAATGTACCAAAAATTGGCAGAGGGGGGGTTGTGACCCCCTCACCCCGGTGCAGCATGCTTCTTAGGTATAATGGCCTAGATGCGGAATGGTACCGGCATCCGGTAGTGTGGCCATGGCGTAAAGCAGGCTGAACCGGGGTGAGGGGGTCACAACCCCCCCTCTGCCAATTTTTTGTACTTTTTCTTATTTCTTGTATCATATTAGAATTTCAGATTTGGACATTTCCTTTTGGATATATATATATATATATATATATATATATATATAATTATCTATCGTGCTTAGCAGGTTTCTGTCTTTTTGGCTTTGTGGACTCAACAGAAGCCTGCAGGTTCCTAGAAGATTTAATCTTTGCATTTTCACAGTATGGATTAGAATTTAGAATCTAATGGAGCTGAGTTTTGATCTACCTGAGTGTAGAGAACCTGGGGTTTAGAAATGACTTGAAAATTATTTTTAGACCCTCCAGAATCATCCCTGAAGATCAAGATGGCCAAATATTTGCATAAGACCTAGAAGACCAAATGTTTATAATATCGACTATCGGACAGCAGTCAACGTAGTAGGAATTTTGACACCCAACTAGGTAGGGCCAACGGCCGTACCGTGCTGAAAACACCGGTTCTCGTTAGATCACCGAAGTCAAGCAGCATCGGGCGCGGTTAGTACTTTGTGGGTGACCACCTCGGAACACCGCGTGCTGTTGGCCATCTCGGGTGCGGTATCCCCGTGGTTTGCGCGCTAGATTTGCACGCTACCACAAATGCCGCCGTGTTCATGCGGAGTACGATCACGTTAAACATGTGGGTCCGTAAGTCCTTCCGAGAGGTTGGTGGTAGGGGAAGGAGGGTACGGTCCCTGTGGATACCTCCCCCACTGGGTTCCGGTCTAAATTGGGTGGCACTTCCCGGCCGTCCATACAGTTACCTTACACCTTTCTGGTAGGTCGGACGGTCTTAGTCTCAACAACAACCCAACTAGGTAGGATATTATGGTTTCTTTTAAATGTCTGTTAAAACAATCAAGCAGCCTTGTAGTGGCTTAAAAACTTAATATTTTCTCACTTACAATATCGATCACTAGACCGAATCTAGAGGAGCCGATTTTGTTTACTTTCGATATTTCCTAGAAGTGAACAAAGGGGATGGGGAGTGTTAAAACTCTAACATACCTCCCGATGCCCCTATTGGGGATATAAATTCTGAAACTCGAACATTGGACAGAGCCTAACTGGACAAATCGCCTTACATTGCTAAGCAAAATGAAACTTAATCCACGTATTGTGCCCGAGGAATTGTATTTAAAAGGATTTCCGCGGGCATTCTGCCATGTAAGTAATAAACAGCAAAAACACAAGAACATATCCTACTTTTGTTGTAAGAAACTTGAAATATTTTGAATGTTAAACCAAGACCTAAATCTATTCCGTCCCTCACTCTTGCATAGTTAAGCCTTGGTAACGTAATGATCGTAACACTGTAGTATCTCAATTACAGAATTATAATGATAAGAAATAATATAACACCATGGTTTCACTTTTAGTATCTGATGTCACCAGCTACGTCTCCATGATTGCATCATAATCTTGCTGTCAAAGCAATATAGTCATTGCAATACATAGAGAACGGGCTACCAGCATCATGGCCTAAATTTCAGTATCTGATGTCATACTCTACGTAAAGCTCCGGAGTTCTGCTTTTTATATATAAAAGTACATACAGTTTACAATAAAAATAACCCCAGTCAATGACTGTATAACGAACGTATAAATGTTTTCTCAAATAAAATTCTGTGTTTAATCTCTGCACATTCACCGTCTTTAGTATTTAGGATAACAAAAATAATATAGCTTGCTTTTTTTTAGTGTTAGATTTTAAAGTTAGTGTTCAAAGTGTTAAATTGTCAAATTTCGCATAATTGCCTTCAATGTTACAGAAATCTCAAAATCTATCAATCTAAAAAACTAGAGACATACAAAATTATATTCAAAATACATTTCTTTTAAATATTTTTAAAATATTTCCCTTACAGTTAGTTCAGCTATGACCATGCATCTGGTCTTTTAATTAAATTGTGCTAAATAAAATATTCAATACTGTTTAATTTTGCACTATTTTCTATTAGTCTAACACTACTTTGAACTATTTTCACACAGGTACATTTTAATTATTTTACATAATATAAAAATATGGCTGTGTGTGTGTGTGTGTGTGTGTGTATGTTTGCAGTCCGTCGCATTAAATCTAAGCATCATACGGCCACGAAATTTGGTACACAGATACTTGAGGACCCGGAAAGGTGCGGCTTAATTTTTATATAATTTTGAATTCGTTTTTTAGTTATTTTGTATTTTAGCCCAATATACAAATAAATTCCTTAATGACCTAAAATGTTATCACAGAGTACCATTTTAACACCATCGGAAGGACCAAAGAGTGTTATTTTCAACAATGTTTGAATCAAATCCGTGGGATAATTTAATTTTATTTATGTTTCTTAAATATATCGAAATTTGCATTTTTTACAGGATCTGTGATATATATCGTCGCAGCTGGTTAACCAAGATAAGCACACTTCTATAATTTGGCTAAAAATTTTCATATATCTCAACATTCTAACGAAAAAATTCTAACACAGTAGTTTTAATTTTTGAAATGATTTAAGTGAACGCATTTAGCCACTACAATGGACTGCCTTGAACTTCAACGGGAATTCCTCTCTTAATTATATCCATTTTAATGAGAGGTTAGCGGGTTGCTCTTCATGGATGGGTTGTTGGCAATCGGAAAGAAACTTCTGGATATATGTTTTGAATTTTTTTTCGGTTTCGTGGAGAACGTGCTTTTGAAACTATACTTGGTGAATTGAGCAGTAATGGTATTTTATTTACGACTCGGAAGACTCCGGGAAATTCGTTCTATTATGTAAATAAAGCAAGCAGGACGTCTATACAAATTCTTTGCACTTCCTTAGAAGAAGCAGGGAAGAAAATAAAATGATTATATTTCTTTAAAGGACGTTGTGAGCCCTCTTCATCAGGAACACGTGCCAGTGGAAAGCGATCGCGGTTAATTGGACTAGGACATCTCTGCTCCCCTCCCCAACCTTATTGTACCTAATTGTTCCTTTCGTCGCCGAACCCTCCCCCCCTCTCTGAGCAAACCGGATTCCCATGGTCCACTGCCATCTGTCCTCCCCATAACGACGGCTTATTAGGTACGAAGTGTACTGATCAAAAAGTCAAACTTAGCTACGAGATAACAAGTTTCAGAAATATCTATAATTGTGAAAACATCCAGATAGGGATTATTCTACGGGGGTATAATCCCTATCTGGGTGTCAGTCATCGAAATCAAATTTACTTTTATTTCAGCTCAGGCCGGCAAAACTTTAACCTCCCACGCCCCATATATAAAGCTAGACGAAAGGCTTAGAACGACAAAATTCAAATATAGCTACGAGATAATAAGCTAAGAAATATCTATGAGAGCGAGAACACCTATAGAGGGATTTTTCTATATGGGGGTTTCGGTTATAGAAATCAAAAACAACGACTAAATATTTCAGCTCAGGCCGATAAAACGTCCCCCTTCCACATCCATATATAATGTTAGACGAAGGAACTTCGATATGGTTATAGATGAGAGGAAAAAAAAAGAAAGAGAATGGCATTACCACTAAACGCACCATGACTGGTCAAATTATGACTGAATGGACCATGACTGATCGGTTGTAAACTTTTGATTAGAAAATTCGCATATAATGTTATCGCTTTTACACACTTGACTTCATGACTTTTTCTATTAAATGCATACAATCAATTTTCCAATATTTATTCCTCCTCTTGTGTTTATATGATAAAAATACGTAGCCTACTATTATCTACAACGACCGGCCGTTTGACCGGGAGAAAATTGTGTTGAAAATGTATACCATCAACTTTTCAATATTTATTTTTAAACTTCTTGTGTTTATAATATATATAGTCTACCGTTATCTACTAAGAAATGGTCATTTGACTGGGAGAAAAATATATTGCCTTATAAGGTTATCGGATCAGAAAATGTGAGGTACATGCACATTCCACATATTTTAATCCTGCCCATTTCTGCAAGGACTGTTGCGTAGTAAATTCAATTTAAAATAATTTTGTATTAAAATTTCAATAAAGTGCGTGAAATTTTAAGTTACAAGAAAATGTGACAAAAACTAAAAGGTATTACTAATTAGTTTGTATTTTGTTTTCACAGCATTACTTCATTCCTAATCTTCACCCTGAAAAAATATTGAAACATTCAAGACTCACCAAGTTCTTAGAAGAAATAAATAAGACAGGCAAAAAGATTTCGGAAATTGATGAAGGTAAACTCTCTGAAAGTGAAGATATATTATTTGAAAATGATAATGATCTATTAGACACTGAGTTTGAGCCTACATATACCGACGATGAAGAGGAGAAGATTGTGAATATAATACGCAGAGGACGCAAAATAATGAGATTGCTTTTAGGTTCTGAAGATGAGAATAACAAATTAGCAGTATATTTCGATTAATGAAACTGTTCGTGTGCTACATCTGGGATACAAATAGGTGCTACATCTGGGATACAAATAGGTGCTACATCTGGGAAAGCTGCACTTCATCACATTTTCAGGGAAGAATGAGGTCCAACGCGATATGCAGAACGTCATATTATAAAGGGTAAAGTGAAGACATTATTTTCGTTAATAATTGACCATCGTATTATGAAGCATATAAAAACGTGCACAATAGAAGAAGCAAATCAAGTTTTAGGAACCTAATGGAGTATGTTACTTTGTGTAATATTTCCTTTATAGAATCAGTATTACCTGCATTCAATCAGAAAAAATAAAGTTTTTATTTGAAAACCGGTCATTTGATCGGTTACAGTACTAATAGATATACAGTGTGTCCCAAAAATATTGAAACGCGCTTTAATTCTTTACCTGTTGGAAACAAATGGGCAATGCAAATTGCAAAAATGTTGAAAGTGAGGTAGGAAATAAGACTACGTTAATGAAATAGTCCTATTAATTTTCAAAAAATTACACTTCTTAAATTTTTATATGACTCCTCCTTAGACAAATTTGGTCAATCAGAATTTTTTTTATTTTTAATGCAACAAGATCATTAAAGAAAACCACATATCTGCATCTCTAAAATCAACTTAATTATGATAAAAGAAAAAATCTGACTTATGCCACTTTTCCGTATTAAGTGAAAGGCTGTTTCATCAGTGAAAATAGGGATCATGAACAAATTTACGATGAAAATTGTTTAGCTCAAAAATACGTTAATATGTGTCAACATTTTTTATCACAAATGCATCTAAATAAAGCATTACACAGAGAGAGATCATATAAAGCAGTGGTACTTTATTACGCGGTTGGGGCAGATAATTAACATATGCATGCATTGATATTTTTTGTGATATATCACAAATTTACATTCCTAATTTGATATATGGCCCTCATTCACAATGTTCGATTTTCAATTAAATATAACTCGCTCAATTTTAAAACTACAGATATGAGGGTATTTCACTGATCCTGTTGCATTAAAAAGAAAAATTTTCTGATTGACCAAATTTATCTTAGGGGATCGCATAAAAATTTAAAACATGTAACTTTTTTGAAAATGAATGGAAGCACTATTTCATTAACGTAGCCTTATTTCCTACCTTACTTTCAACATTTTTGCAATTTACATAGTCCACTTATTTCTAACATGTAAAGAATTAAAAGCGCTTTTCAATCTTTTCGGGACACCCTATGTCGGTACGTTTAGTGTTAAGGATTATAATTTTTCTTTCATTTCTGTCAAAAATCAGAAAATAATGAGACATTAAAAGAAATAATTAGAAAAAAATTTGTTAAAAGCGAATGTATATTGAATTATCGCAAAATATGGAACATAAAAATCTAATGAGAATTAAATATAGTGAAATCGTAAGATCCATAAATTTAGTGTTAGCCATATACAAAAAGGTATGATAATATTTGTTATATAACAAAATGAAGAAAAAAACTCTTTTCGCGACTATCTTTTCTAAAAAACACTAGCTTGAACTACTTTAAAAATACTGGTTAATAAAAGACAAAGAAAATTAAGAAAATAACAAATATAAGAGTAAATATTCGAATTTAAAGTACGGCATTAGCTTCGTCCGTTGTCTTAGAAGCTGTTTCTCTAATTGTTCTAGAAGGTATTCCTTTAGTTACCTCAAGGGACTAAGACTTTGAAGACCGAGACTGTTTAGTTGTCTTTAGAAATCCGTTGTTACAAAAATGTATAATACTTACAGCAAGGAAGAGGATGTATTTGAACTGGTGCTGCAAATTCAGGTCTTGTACATTTGCGTCCACATGTTCCTTGATAACTACGGTCATTGTACGAATATGGAGGGTTCTGCTGCAAATACCCATTTAATCTGCTCCCGTTAGGATGACATACCCAGGAAAATGGTGAGTTGCAATCACGAGGGAAGTGATCAGCAAAGTTTCTAGTAAGACTTGGGCCTGGAGTTCCTGTTGATCTACCTATAATGAGATATGAAGTCATTTATTTCGGATGTTATTTTGTTAATGCACTTTTGCACATTTTCGTTTTCTGAAATTATAATAGACATTCACTTTAAACTAAAAGCTCAGCAGGAAAGGCTTTACACATCATGCTTTACACTTCACAGCTTTACACTTCACCGCTTTACACTTCACCGCCTTACACTTCACCCAATACATACGGCACGATATACAACATACATCAGACAATCTTATTTACCAGTATTCCAGTACGCTGGTCCCATGTCCTAAAGCTTGTAATTTCTGATGAAATATCAACACGCATTAAAAATCCAATGATCTAATCTTAGCAGAAACTCTAGAAAAATAAATTGTTGGCTGGGTTTTGAATAAGACGGGATTATCATAAACGAAATGCATCCACAACTTAACGTTCAAGGGAAGTGAGAATTTTGATGTACTGAATTCTAATATTGCTACCATAATATAACATAAAATAACAAAGAACATACAGTATAATTTGAAGAAAAAATACTTTGCATACCAAGCCCGTAGAAATTAACATATTCAAACGGATGCTTAT
Source organism: Amaurobius ferox (assembly GCA_951213105.1). Classification (NCBI taxonomy): domain Eukaryota; kingdom Metazoa; phylum Arthropoda; class Arachnida; order Araneae; family Amaurobiidae; genus Amaurobius; species Amaurobius ferox. The sequence continues at coordinate 34,553,345 of OX578144.1, read as the reverse complement.
AGTATTTGACTCCATGATCCATCATCCACTTTTCTCGTATCTTCTTTTGCCTTTCAGCGTTGTCTTTAACAATTTTCTCTTGAGTAACTGGATTTTTATTTAGATCCATTGCAAAATATTTCTGCAAAGCTTAAAGAGCAGATCTGACTTTTTTTTATTTGTACTGTGAATAATAAACTGGAAACTGCGGTTACGAGCTGCAATTTTGTTGTTGCCATGTATTAAATGAGTAGTTTTCATTTTTCTGCGATTTATAAAATTTTAAAACCGACCGAGTTTAAGATACACAGTTGCTAACGCATTGCGCCTCAATGAAGTCGATTAAATGAAGAGTCCATTATTTAGCATCATATTATTAAATTGAATTTGTAATAAATGTATACATAGAGTTTGAAGGTTGGAAATAAAATGTAATACTTCCGTATAAGGAAATAAGAGTAATAGGGAAATAAATAACACAGGCGTAATACGTCCGTTAGAGGTCCGCCCCTTCTTCAGTGGATCTCGCCAACTTCCCGAGTTCGCTTCATGATTTGGTTCAACCCTGCCGGAGTACACGATAACCTTTGTTCCCCTTGCTCCCTGGCATTCGGCAACCTAAATAGCTGGGGATCTTCGCCTTCGTTTATTGACGCTAACAAACCTCCGGAAATTGCTTTGCAATTTTTTTCCTAAAGCCACTACACAGTCGTACTATACCTCAGAACCCAACTCGTACGGCTCATCCGAAAGAGTATAGAACAGCTTAAAACGGGAAGGAGACGTACCACACCTAAGTATCCAGACCGTCCAGCTCACTTGAGGGTGTTGTTGTTGTTGAGACCCAGACCGTCCGACCCACCAGAAAGGTGTAAGGTAACTGTTTGGACGGTCGGGAAGTGCCACCCAATTTAGACCGGAACCCAGTGGGGCAGGCATCCACAGAGACCGTACCCTCCATCCCCTACCACCAACCTGTCGGAAGGACTTACGGATCCACATGTTTAACGTGATCGTACTCCGCGTGAACACGGCGACAATTTTGGCAGCCGCTGGAATCAAACCCGGGCCTACCGAGTGCAACTCCTGCGCGCTAACCACTGGGCTACCGCGCCCTCACTTGAGGGTGTGGATCATTTGAATGAACGGCCGGGAAGTTAGGCTTACTACACTGTTAAGGCTTTACCCCTAAGTTTCAAACTCTCACAAAGCCTCAAAGCTTGTATAGCGAGTCCTTTCATCCCGCCATGAGAACACGCCCAATCCCACACCCTATATCGCTGAAGCTGGCCAAACTCCAGAGCCTAGGACTCCGTCTCCTGTTCGTTGTCGTTAACTAACCGCCTGGATTCGATTCCCGAGCTCCTTTTTCCCACCAGCTACACAAGAGTAATATGCCCAATGGGTATCTGTCTCTGTTTACTGATGCTCCTCAATCCCCGAATCTCGCTCCATTAGACCTTTCCCCCACCCGCGAACAGAGCATATGTAACTTTCAGTTGCATATTTACAACAATAATACATATTTAAATTCAAACGCACCTCAAAGACACCCAAAACCCGCGTCTATACAGTTTATGGTCACCTTAAAACTGTAGGTTCAAAAGTGCAACCGAGAGGTGACGTGTTATGGAATAGATTGTACGATCATTATGAATGCCTGAATGCCTCAAACGTTGGATTCCGGTCTAAATTGGGTGACTGTCCCGGCCGTCAAAATAGCTACTTTACACCTTTGGACAATTCGGACGATCGGGATGGGAAGAAAAACGGAAATACACACACACACACACACATATGTATATATATATATATATATATATATATATATATATATATATATATATATATATATATATATAACTTATAGCATGATATTACGTATGAAAAGTGAATATATTTCACAATAGTTAATATTTTTATTTTAATTTATGTAATTTTTTTATACATTTATTTCCAAAATATGCAATATCTCGAGAACGGTTCATGCTAGTGTTCTAAAGTTTACGTCAATCGTAGGGAAGGTCCTTAATGCTTCTACAAGAGAGAGATATTTTTATATACAAGTCAATATTTTGATGTATAATTGACAGCACTAAATTAATTGGTATTTTTTCACGACTTTCGAATTGTGGTCTACCCAAAGATCCTAAAAATTTCATGTTGAGATTAAAAAATAGTATGGTTATATGTATGTTGTAGAAGAATATTAGAAAAACATACAGCTACAAAATTTAGTACAAATATACTGCTGGATATGTCTTTAAATCCCGGTGAATGGTTTATTTTTATAAATGATTTACATTTTTAACACTTTACATCAAAGTTGAAAAGTGTTTATGACTTTGTTCATTCTGTCTGTCTGTCTGTCCGTTAGCACGATAACTGCCGTAAAAATGACTAAATCAAAATTAAATTTTAGTTTGTTGTTCAGACGGTCTCTAGAACCTATGGGAAAATAAATGAATAATATCACCCAATTAGTTTAGGATTGAACTCGAGTCGAAAAAATGAAATATATTCAACCCTATGGGACCTAATTTTTCAAACAATTTAAAGCGGATTTAAAATTCACAAATTGCTTAGAAAATTTTAGATAATATTCAAATTATTCCATAAAATATATAAAAAAAATCAGCAAAATATATTCAGTAGTTTTTGAAATAAAAATTAAAATAATAATTACACCTCTTATATGAAGCGATCACGTGACCATGATATGAAAAGATCACGTGACACACTTCAAAATATAATATCCATCTTGTCTCAAAATCGTGATTTTTAAAGTTATTTTTAATTCATATTGAGTGTTGTATTCGTCCTAAAACCGCTTTATTTCTGCTTAAATTCCGTGCATCTACATACGGAAACAACGCAATGACAATATATTTGAGTTTAAATGATCATCCAAATTTGATTCCTTTTACAACGAAGGCTATTTTTCACTTATGTAAAACGTAAACAGCAAAATATGTAGGATGAGGTATAGGAATTGCTGCATTTTTTTAACGCAAAAGAATTTATCTCATGGAGTTTTCATAGCTGATATGAATGACTATTCATTGATTTTACAGCGAGAAGGATGATTTTTTTCGATGAAGTTTTAAGCATAGAGTTTAATTACTTGTAGCTCCATGGTCTTAAGTTTTTAAATAAAATAAATTATTTTTGTACTGTGGTGAACGAAATTATTGGGGAGATGTTATGAATAAAATGCTGTTTTTATAGAGAGAGTCAGGCCTGTTATTTTTCTATGACGTTATTTGAATGAATGTCAGTTGTTTTCGATGAAGTTTTCAAATATAATAAATTTTTGTAGTTATGATAATTTTAAAAATATTACCGATTAATGTATCGCATTTTAGAAATGTTTAAATCAGGCAATTTATATTTCAATGCCGTCATTTGAATGACATTTATTTTTTTCGATGAAGAGGTTTAAGTTTTAAAATATAACAAATTAATGTAGTATTATGATGAGTTTTAAAATATTACTTAGGGGTGTATTGCATTTTAGAGATGTTTAAAGAAAATCGCATTGAAGTTGAAAAGTCTTTCATAATCAATGCTTTAAGCATGATTGATTTTTCCTGTTATTTATTTAATCTAGAAGCGTGGATTTGTGTCATTTGTGTTCGTTGAAATTGTTAAAATAATCGCAGAGCTGCAATATTAACGCCTTCACAATGTACTAATATTTATATTTTTAATGAAATTTAGGCAGAATCCTTTAAACTATATCCTGATTTTGGACATTATTTGAAATACTAATATTTCCGAAAATTATCCAACATTTATGAGATTTTTTTCAACACTTAAAATTCTAGATTATACAAGTCAATATTTCGTACAATATGAGATACAAATCAAAGATTTAAATTAGAGCGGGAGCTAGACACCGAAACATATGGATTCTATATATCTATATAGGGGTTGTCGAGATATTAATGGAAAAAGAAACTTTTTCCTTGGAGTTCTACTCTCTAACTCCATGATTCCCAACGGAAAAGATTGAAAATAGTTAGTTTAAAATGTTAAAATCAATTAAATCTCTGAGTTTTGTGGGAGTTTATTGAACGTATTAGTCACTTTTGAAAATCGCATGTTCGAAATATGAATTTAAATGGAAACTATCAGCATGGTTTATTTCTCACAGGCTTACTCAAAAACGAAAAGTATTAAGAAATCACAAGAGAGATCAATCATGCATAAAGCATTGATTATGAAACACTTCCCAATTTTAATTTTATTTAAATATCTCTAAAATGCGATACATTCAGCGGTAATTTATCACAATACTGCAACATTTTTATTTCATTCATCACAGTACTACAATAGTTTATTCTACTTAAAATCTAATCATGGAGGCCATTGATGGAGGCCAAATTAATTTAAGTCTATGCATAACATTTCATTGAAGAAGTCTGTCATTAAATTGTCTGTTTCTCTATGTAAAATCAATGAATGTTTCATTCATATCATCTATATTGCAGACTCTTTAGCAAAATAATTTTGCATTAAAGAAATTCAGAAATTCTTATACAACTCACCTTACAACTTCATCAGTTTACATTCACCATAAGTAAAAATTAGGTTTCGTTGTAGAAATAATCAAAGTTTTATGATCATTTAAACTCAGATATATCGCAATCGTGTTGTTTCAGAATACAGATGCACAGAATTTAAGTAAAAGTAAAGCGATTTTAGGACGGACACAACACTAAATTTAAATTAAAAAGAACATTAAGAATCACAATTTTGACACAACATGGACGGTCCGGCCGTCCATACAGTTACCTTACACCTTTCTGGTAGGTCGGACGGTCTGGGTCTCAACAACAACATGGACGGTATTATCATTTAAACTCAACTGTATTGTAATTGTGCTGTTTCAGAATACAGATGCACAGAAATTAAGCAAAAATAAAGCGGTTTTAAGGCGAACACGCCACTAAATATAAATTAAAAATAATTTTAAAAATCACGATTTCGACACAAGATGGATGCCATATTTTATTTTGAAGTGGATCATGTGATCTCTTCAAATAATTGTCACGCGATCTCTTCATATAAAGGGTATAATTATTATTTTAATTGTTATTTAAAAAAAAACTGCTGAATATATTTTGCTGAAAATGTTTTTATATATTTTATGGGATAATTTGAATATTTCCTAAAACTGTCGAAGCAATTTGAGAATTTTAAATTCGCTTAAAATATTTTAAAATTTAAACCGTAGGGTTCAGTGTATTTCATTATTTCAACTCGGGTTCAATCATAAACTAATTGGGTGATATTATTTATTTGTATTCCCATAGGTCTCACAGACCGTCTGATCAACATACTAAAATTTCATTTTGTTAAAGTCATTTTTACGACAGTTATCGTGCTAACGGACAGACATACAGACAGACAAAATGAACAAAGTCATAAACACTCTTCAACTATATTGTAAAGTGTAATAAATGGTTATTTAATTATCGGCATTTTATGAGGAAAATTCTTTCTTATGCAGCTATGACTTATATAACGCAATGAATTTTTTTTCTTACATAATGCAATGAATTTACATCTTTCACAGTGAAAAACCGATGTATGAGATTTAGGGCCCTTTGTTCCGGTGTAATTTTTATCACAATTTTGCATGCTAAATCCCGAGCAACGCCTTTTAATCGCTGCTAGGACATATATAAAACAGAACATACGTGTTTATATCTGGATATTTCAGTCCAATTCACAGAGATAGAGATTGGACATTTTGTGCAAAAGTTAATATATTAATTATACATCCGAAAATAATAAAATAACCTTACGATTTTAATTATAGCATCTACTAGCAGCATGCCCGTTCTTCGTACGGAGTATATAATATAAAGAAACTTATAATTCGCAATCATGTGCAAATTCTATTAAAATATTAAATTTATTGCTCATAAAGAGAAGTTTAAGAATATCTGTTCTCACTATGCAAAATTATCTTCACGGGCAGATCTGAAGAATAAAACATCCTGACCCCTTTTGTAAGCAAATTTACAAAAAAAAAAGGAATTGAATCATTATATGCAACCCCGTACTACTTATATTGTCGTAAATTAAAAAATATGCCAGTGTATTAGTAGAAGATTACCAGTATTACAATATGAGTCTCAAAAATATTAGACAGAATAAAGGAGATGACGTAATAAATTGAAAATATCAATAATCCCCGTTATCTTTTACCAGAAGGTCGTAATTAATTCCAATATATGCCACTATATATCTAAATATATGCCAATATACCTGTACTACTTATATTCTCGTAGATTAGAAGATATAATGCATTTGTAGAAGATTACGTACAACGTACTATATATGAGTTTCAACAATTTTCGTCATAATAAAACAATGTCATGTTGGGTTATACCTTCGGATATTTAATTATTTCAGGAGTTTTGCTTTTTGTTTAAATGTGTTCAGGGGTCTTATTTACATGGTCATTCTCTTTTAGTTATTCATTTTCCAATTGTTTAGGTTTTTGATATTCTTCTGTTCCAAATATATTGTATTCCATAGGTTTTGTGTTAAAAACGGCGAAAGTGCGTTCTTTTAGGTTTTAGCAATTTAAATTTATTTAAATTGGCTAATTTGTGATTCCATTTATTGCCCTTTTTATTCCCTTTAATTTGATTCCAAATTTATTGCCCTCGGTTAAAAGTTGGTTAATTCATCGCAATTTTACAGTTTTATTCTATTTTCAGCTTTTTAAATATTTTAGAATCGTCCATATTTAAATTGTAGCCGAATTCGTATTTCCAAATCGTTTCACTTCATTTCTTTTTAATTTTCGTCTGCTCCGAAATTCCATTGCTCTTCTTTAAAATTTCGCGTTTTTAATTGGTTGACCGTAATATTAAAATCGTCTGTCATTAATTATTTTATCGTTCATCGATAATTTTGTTTACAATCTGTGGCAGCGATTTTTCGCAGTATATAAGCAAAATCGCGCACTTTTTCACTCTCTTTTTTCTCTTCTCGTCTCGTGATTGGAACTGAAATGTAGTCTTATAGAGTTGTTTTCAGCGCCTCGGCGCGAGCCGAGCGAAATTCGAATGCGGCATGCGTTCTGAGGAACAAACGTTTTATTTCCCGGCCTGCCTGTAATGTGTGTGGTATCCTGATATTATAGCAGAGAGTTGTTTACTTGAAAACGTTGCGAGCGAAGTGATTGATGTCTACTGAAGTATCGTCGGCGCCTTTGGAATAATTGTTTAGTTCCAGAGATCGGATTTGTTCTTTCATTGTGAACTGTGTAGTTGAAATTTTCCGAGTCCTAGGACCGGACCTCCAATAGTTTACTTCACGGTCTTGATGATGGAGCTATTTGTTCTTTTGAGCCGAGCGATGTCCACTGGCGCTCTGCTACTCTCGGCTGAGAATTTTATGATGTGAAGGAGCTGCCCGTTTTTGTGCAGATCAGGCCTTGGGAGTGTTCTTTTCGCGGAGTTTTGGAGCACCATATTCCACTTGAATGGTTGGACTCACTTGATGTACCGATGCCCTGACTGACATCGATTTCGTGCTCGGGACTTTATTACTGCCGTTCAGCGTTTTCCCGTTTATGGGTGATATCTTTTGCATTCTAATTTTTAATTGTTTCTGCAGTTTAGACTATTTTAAAATTTAATTAAATTAGCATGACTAAGACCCCTTTCACTTTTATATTATAAGTTGCAAATCCTGTGGATTATTGTTAGGATGTTCTAAATTCCCTTTTGGCTAACTTATGTTCTTTTATCCCAAATTTTAGTTTAGACAAATAATTGTATAATTTTATTATTGTTAACATTAAAATTTAATATTCTAACGTTTTTTTTACCACTATACGACCGGCCATTCCATTTATTTTTATTATTTAAGATGTTTGATTTTAGTTAATGAGATGTAAAAATGTTTTAAAAATTCTTTTAAAATAAAGTTTAAAATTTTAATAAACGTTAGATTTTGAAAACCTAAAATCTGTGTTCTCTCTCTCTTTTACTTTAATGCATGTTTTTTATATTTTTAGGAAAGTTCCATTTAATTACATGTAGAGTACATATTTGTACACGTAGGGAAACTGGTCAATAGGTCCACTTTCAATTTATTTAAGAATTCAGTTTATTTAAGAATTCAGTTTATTTAAGACTTTCAGTTATATTTCTAAAATGTTTTCAGGTGAACTCACTTGAGAACTTTTCACTTGAGAACTTTTTCAGAGTGTATTTCAGTGTTTTCAGATATGTTAGATGAACTTACAAATTTTAGAGTATTTCAGACATATTTTCAGATGAATTTGAAGAATGATTTTTAGGTTCTAAGAACTTTCAGTAAGAAATTTGAGAACTTAGAATGATTTTGAATGATAGAATGTTTGTTTTTAGTATATCATAATGCCCTTCGTTTTCTTTCCCCCCCCCCCAACAATTGGCGCCGTTTGACCAGTCTAGGGGCTTATTCATGCTAACTGTAATAGATGTTCTTAATAATTTTTGTTCTTAAAAATGAAATTTCAGTAAATTGATTCCATACCTGTATATTATGAAAGTGATTAATGCTGATATTTTAGAATGTTCTTGGAACTAAAATAGAGGAATTTATTTTAATATTTGATTAAAATTGAAATTTTAGGATTAATTTAAATATTTTCATTTAGAATTTTTTTGAGGAAACTTAAGAATTTTTGAATTTGACTTTTTCATTTAGAATTTTTATTTAAGCATTTCTTAATTTAAGTTAATTTGATTTGAGTTTTATTATTTGAAGTGTTTGAAATTAAATTTAATTCATAAGTTTAGGAAGTTTTAAGTATTTGAAGAACGCACTTTATAGTATTTACATTTTTTGTTCTAATCCCATCTCATTAACAATTTTTTTTATTTTGTTGTTCTTGTAACCCACGCTCCCAGCAACACTTAAAATTGTTTTGATAAAATAGAATGAAATTAATTGAGTAAATTTAATGAGAATACTTTTTTTATTAAGTTAAATTGTATAGAATTAAAGCAGTAGTTTTTCGACTTAGAATTTTTTGTATGTTCTGATTTGGAATTGAGATTTAAATCCTCACTGATATGTGAATGTAGATGATGAAATGCTGTTGATTAATTGAAAAATTGGGTAATGCAGGTGTTTTTTACACTCCAATATGAGTGTGACTTAAATGTCAACTTGATTTATCTTGTTCTTCACATTGATCATGTGTTTGGTTTTCACAATCAAATAGAGTGGTGATAAAATCAGTGTGTTTGTTCTTAATTTTGAATCTGATGTTTTTAATACTGTCTTTAAAAATTTTTTTGGTCGTTAAAGTGGAAAATTTAGTTTATTTATAGGAGAATTAAATTTTTTTTTAAGTGGAATATTTTAAATTGTGCAATGCAATTTGAGTTCTTTTGGTTTTGAAATTTAAATGGGGATTTGTAATTTGATTTTCCCTTTGGTATTTTGTTTAAAGAAATTATGATACACTTGGCTGTTAGTGAATTTAAATGTACTACTTATACTTGATGGATATTTTTGGGCTATTTTTTTGGGGTTCAAAAAAAAATTCACAACCTTTGAGAGGACTCACAACCCTCGGCCCCTTGTCTTAATTTTTTTTGATTTTTATGAGAATTGTTTGAGATTACCAGAGATATACAGATATGATATTTGAGTTTATTGTTGTTGAGAGTGCAAGATGTTGCACAATATTTAGTGGAATCGCGTTTATTGATATTGGTGTAAAATGATGCATAAGGTCATTTTAGTGTATATTTGTATTTTAAAGGATCTAATTTGCCAAGTAATCAGTTTATAGTATAATTTGTAAGCAAGTCGGTTAAATTTGAGTTCAGTTCCAAATTGTTAGGGAATTGAGTTTGTTATTTTGGGGTAAATATTCCACAATTTTTTTTTGTTTGTAACTTGAGCCAAAATTGAAATTATTATTTAAATAGAGTAATATGCTTCGAATATTTGTTTTCTTTGTAGAGGAGGAGACCTGTGATGAATTTGTTAATTTATATTTATTGGTTGTTATGTTGAAGGTACCTTTTCAAAATTTATTGTTTAGATTATTGGAATTCTTTGGCTGGTCCAAAGTTTTCGTTAAAATTTATGTTTATTCATGACAGCTAATGATATGGAGATCTGTTTATTACTTTTCTGTTTCTTCTCTTTGATGGCGTATTTGTTGGAGCATTTTAAAATGAATTGATGAATTTTCATAATATAGAGTTACAATGAAGTTGAAGTATTTAATATTGAATCTATATGTATGTTTAAGAGTTTAGACGAAATGTTGAAAAATATGATAATTGTTATTATGAGAGTGTTTAGTGAAGTGATTATTTGATTATTGATTTATTTATAAGGAATTTGATTTTTATGTGATTTTTATTGCTCATGTTACAGCTGTAGTTGAGATTTTGATTTTTTTTTTCTCTCCTTCGTTTCGCGGAATTTTGTCATGTGTTAGCTAAAATTTTTCATTTTTCAAATGAAAAATTTTTTTGGGACGTTCGAAGGAGTTGTTGGGTTATACCTTTGGATATTTAATTATTTTAGGAGTTTTGCTTTTTGTTTAAATGTGTTCAGGGGTCTTATTTACATGGTCATTCTCTTTTAGTTATTCATTTTCCAATTGTTTAGGTTTTTGATATTCTTCTGTTCCAAATATATTGTATTCCATAGGTTTTGTGTTAAAAACGGCGAAAGTTCGTTCTTTTAAGTTTTAGCAATTTAAATTTATTTAAATTGGCTAATTTGTGATTCCATTTATTGCCCTTTTTATTCCCTTTAATTTGATTCCAAATTTATTGCCCTCGGTTAAAAATTGGTTAATTCATCGCAATTTTACAGTTTTATTCTATTTTCAGCTTTTTAAATATTTTAGAATCGTCCATATTTAAATTGTTGCCGAATTCGTATTTCCAAATCGTTTCACTTCATTTCTTTTTAATTTTCGTCTGCTCCGAAATTCCATTGCTCTTCTTTAAAATTTCGCGTTTTTAATTGGTTGACCGTAATATTAAAATCGTATGTCATTAATTATTTTATCGTTCATCGATAATTTTGTTTACAATCTGTGGCAGCGATTTTTCGCAGTATATAAGCAAAATCGCGCACTTTTTCACTCTCTTTTTTCTCTTCTCGTCTCGTGATTGGAACTGAAATGTAGTCTTATAGAGTTGTTTTCAGCGCCTCGGCGCGAGCCGAGCGAAATTCGAATGCGGCATGCGTTCTGAGGAACAAACGTTTTATTTCCCGGCCTGCCTGTAATGTGTGTGGTATCCTGATATTATAGCAGAGAGTTGTTTACTTGAAAACGTTGCGAGCGAAGTGATTGATGTCTACTGAAGTATCGTCGGCGCCTTTGGAATAATTGTTTAGTTCCAGAGGTCGGACTTGTTCTTTCATTGTGAACTGTGTAGTTTAAATTTTCCGAGTCCTGGGACCGGACCTCCAATTGTTTACTTCACGGTCTTGATGATGGAGCTATTTGTTCTTTTGAGCCGAGCGATGTCCACTGGCGCTCTGCTACTCTCGGCTGAGAATTTTATGATGTGAAGGAGCTGCCCGTTTTTGTGCAGATCAGGCCTTGGGAGTGTTCTTTTCGCGGAGTTTTGGAGCACCATATTCCACTTGAATGGTTGGACTCACTTGATGTACCGATGCCCTACGGGAGGTACTTCTCCGTTTGGCCTTTTCTGGAGCAGGAAGGGACTGCACCCAAGCTGATGATGACTGACATCGATTTCGTGCTCGGGACTTTATTACTGCCGTTCAGCGTTTTCCCGTTTATGGGTGATATCTTTTGCATTCTAATTTTTAATTGTTTCTGCAGTTTAGACTATTTTAAAATTTAATTAAATTAGCATGACTAAGACCCCTTTCACTTATATATTATAAGTTGCAAATCCTGTGGATTATTGTTAGGATGTTCTAAATTCCCTTTTGGCTAACTTATGTTCTTTTATCCCAAATTTTAGTTTAGACAAATAATTGTAAAATTTTATTATTGTTAACTTTAAAATTTAATATTCTAACGTTTTTTTTCCACTATACGACCGGCCATTCCATTTATTTTTATTATTTAAGATGTTTGATTTTAGTTAATGAGATGTAAAAGTGTTTTAAAAATTCTTTTAAAATAAAGTTTAAAATTTTAATAAACGTTAGATTTTGAAAACCTAAAATCTGTGTTCTCTCTTTCTTTTACTTTAAATGTTTTATATTTTAGGAAAGTGTCAATTCTTATATTTTACAGGAGTACATATTTGTACACTTAGGGTAACTGGTCAATAGGTCCTCTTTCAGTTAATTTAAGAATTCAGTTATATTTTTAGAATGTTTTCAGGTGTGAGGAACTTGAGAACTTTTTCAGAGTGTATTTCAGTGTTTTCAGATTTATGTTAGATGAACTTTACAAATTTCAGATATTTTTGAGTGTTTTCAGAAGAATGATTTTTGGGTTTTAAGAGCTTTGAGAACTTGGAATATTTTGAATGATAGATGAAATGTTTTAGTATATCATAAATGCATTAAAAACCCCCCAACACAACGTACTATATAGGAGTTTCAACAATTTTCGTCTTAATAACTTGAAAATATCAATAATCCCTGAATCAAAAGTCCCCGAAAATATCAATAATAATAATGTTTAAACCTGAAGACCGTAATTGATATTATCCAGTCAAAATGCAATGTTAATGAAATTTATTTTATATACATATCTTTATTTTTCAAATCAGAAAAGATTTAATATAAAATCGTATGCCGCATAACACATTGGATCCGTTGCTAAGCGACATGATATCATTTGCTTCAAATAAATTGATGGAAATCATATCATCTGAATAATGCGACCTCCATGGAAGATTTGGCGACATTTTAGTCAATTTAGCGATAACATAAAAAACCACAAATTTATCGCCAAGTGGGACTGTAGAACCCATTTTGCGACAAATTGACGAAACATCATCACAATACTATCCCCTAACAAAACACAATTATTTTCATTTATTAAGCGCGATTTCATCAATTCTATGATATTTTTATGGACTCACAAATATTTTTATCAATTTGGTGATATTAAAAAAATTCGTTAAATGTGTTACTATGTAGGATGGATGGACTGTCCGACAAATGCTACCGAAACATCATTTCAGTACTCTATTCTAAAAAAACAAATAATTGATTTGAGTCATTTTTATAAATTTGGAAACATTTCCGCTAATTTGGTAAAGTTTAAGAAAAGTTATCAAGTTATTTAGAGATATTCCGCTAAACTCGTAGCTCTAAATTTGCAGATCTGAAGAATAAAATATTCTGGCCCCGTTTGTATATACTAAATGAAAACACTAAAATTGTATTATAAGATACAGCCATTCTACTCTTTTTCTGCTTCAACAATCGGCTAAATGAATTTATTGGGTAAACACAATATATGAGTTTATTAGTTAAACACAATATATGAGCTAGAAACCTCTTTGCTAAAATAAATGAAAATGATGTACGCAGTTCGCAATTTATATAATTAAAAGAACAACCAAACCTTTCATTTAAAAATATATTTTTACATCCATTTATTTATTATTCAAATAGAAATAATAATAATAAATATTAACAACACATTTAATTTCATTCCGTTCCCGAGCAACATGATATAAGATAGAAGCTTCCTCATAAAATGCGAAATTAAATAGCCATTTTGATTTCTTTATACATTTAATCGTTGAGTAAAAGCTTGTGAAATATAACCACGGAGGTAGTTTTTTCCATTTAAATTCATGTTTCAAACAATTCGTGTTTTTCGATAGTGACTAATTAATGCAAAAATCCTGCACCAAACTCGGAAATAAAGTTTTATTTCATTTCGCCGTTTTAAACAAACGATTTTCATCCTTTCCGTTTGAATAAACCACGGAGTTGGAGAGTATAACTCATAGGAAAAAGTTCCGTTTTTCATTAATATCTCCACAACCCTGGAAACTCGAAACTTGGACTAAATTTATGGGGGGCGATTTCAAGGCTATCCACAAAATTTCATTAAATTCGGTTCAGCCGTTTTTCCGTGATGATGAGACAAACGAAAATTTCGTTTTTTACTAATATCTCGAGAACCACTGGTCGTAGAAACTCAAAACACGGACTAAATTTTAAGTGGGGCTATTTCTAGGCTCCCCACCAAATTTCATCAAATTCGGTTCAGCCGTTCTCCCGTGATGATGGGGCAAACAGATTTTCAATTTTATTTATATAGATTGCGCATCAGAATAATAGAATTGTAAATATATGCAAATTCTATTTAGATAGACTTATTATAATATTTAAATTTAGTAGAAATGTAACTGCAATTAGTTTAAAAATTCCAAGTTTTCGCAAATTTATGTAGCTTGAGGTATGCACTAATACGTCCGAAATGTGCTGTAATTACAACTCTCAATTCTCGATAAATTCGACTTTAAATTTGGTGTAAAGGTAATTACTTGATACAATTAAGGAAAATAATTGATAGTAGTTAGAAAACACCGGTCCCAGTCCAAAGAGGGGAGGCGGTGCCGTGCGGTGCCAGAGGAGGCCCTCTTTGGGAGGATGCCTCTTTGGAGTGTCTTCCCTCTTTTGAGAGGAAGCTCCTCTCAGAGGGTCTTGAGACCCCCAGGAGGGAGGATGCCCCCTCCCCTCTTTTGGAAGTTTGGTGAGGCGGTGCAGCACCGGATGCCTCTTTCGGAAGAGGGCAATTGCGAAAGTCTTTCACGGAGGCATGATGACTCATACGGAGTGAGTTTCACTCCGAGTCTTGAGAGGGAATGTCACAATCGCTGACTGACCCTTGACCTGAGGAAGTGGTTTCAAGGGATGTCGCAATCACATAATCTGGAAATGACGTGTCGCGCCTTGGAGATCCTTAGCACACGTCCTCCCTCTCTGCTGGTCAGCGACAGAGTGAAAGTTCTTATCAGCGTGACGTAGTTAAAGCGCCCTCTGGCGAATTTTGATGAAGTGCTGCCATCTATCGGCATTTTTTTTTCCAAAAGAATGTAATGTTTCACTGGTCAGGAGCTGGATTCGAACTTGGGCCCAACTGATTACAAGCCGAGCGTCTTACCATCGTGCCAAAGCACCCGTGCTTTATAAGAAGTTATCTTCGAAGTGTACCTTATCAGTGGAAGTTAGATTATTTTTCAAAGTTCATTCGAATCGCTCGGTGAATAGCGATGCACTTTATAAAGGGTGCGTTTTAAAACAGAATGCTACGGAGTGAATATAAAATTGCGTATTATAACATTATGATTTTTTTTTAAAACAAATGTATACACAAACTTTAAAAACACGAATGTAATAATTAGCTAAAATTGTATTCAGTGGATTTTTTTTTTTTTTTAAATAAATCTAACTATCAATACGATTTTTATAATAATAACGAAATAATTTCGAATGTTTAAAAACAAATTGATTACGGATTTCCAATGAACACACAAATTGTGTTAAGTGAATACCATTCGACCATTTTAAGTGTTGTGTATCTAAAAACAAATGTATACACAAACTTTAAAAACACGAATGTAATAATTAGCTAAAATTGTATTCAGTGGATTTTTTTTTTTTTTTTTAAATAAATCAATACGATTTTTATAATAATAACGAAATGATTTCGAATGTTTAAAAACAAATTGATTACGGATTTTCAATGAACACACAAATTGTGTTCAGTGAATAGGATTCGACCATTCTGAGTGTTGTGTATCTAAAAACAAATGTATACACAAACTTTAAAAACACGAATGTAATAATTAGCTAAAATTGTATTCAGTGGATTTTTTTTTTTTTTTAAATAAATCTAACTATCAATACGATTTTTATAATAATAACGAAATAATTTCGAATGTTTAAAAACAAATTGATTACGGATTTCCAATGAACACACAAATTGTGTTCAGTGAATACCATTCGACCATTTTAAGTGTTGTGTATCTAAAAACAAATGTATACACAAACTTTAAAAACACGAATGTAATAATTAGCTAAAATTGTATTCAGTGGATTTTTTTTTTTTTTTTTTTTAAATAAATCTAACTATCAATACGATTTTTATAATAATAACGAAATGATTTCGAATGTTTAAAAACAAATTGATTACGGATTTCCAATGAACACACAAATTGTGTTCAATGAATACGATTCGACCATTTTAAGTGTTGTGTATCTAAAAACAAATGTATACACAAACTTTAAAAACATGAATGTAATACATAGCTGAAATTATGTTTTGTGAACAGGATTCGACCATTCTAAGTGTGTGTGTGATTTTTAAAAAATAAATCTAACAGTATATAAAAATAATAATGAAAATTAGAACTCACGGAACGACGTCTTCACTACCCGCTGGTCAAACTTCAAATGAGTGATACACTCTCATTACGCTATTAAAAATTAGATATTATCTATAATGACGTCAGCAGTATGAGGTGTTGCCACCTATTTTTTCTAATAATATATTTTAATAGTTGGATACTTCAAGGGTCTGATTTGGTACACGTAATCTGAAATACATCATTTTAATGATATTACGCATTGAATATGATTCGGCCATTTTTAAAATGGTGGATGTAATTTAAATATCGAAGTTTAGAATTTAACAAACTAACGAATTTTCACCCCCAAAAATTTTAGCATTCAGTTTAAATAAAACCCAATGAATATGATATCACCATTTTAACATCGTAATTTTACTACCATTATAGAACTTAGAAGTGAGTGTACATTATATTTTTCAGGACACCAACACATTTTAAAATCTATTGAATAGGAATAGACCATTTTGCACATACATGTACCTAGATTTCAACACCCGGTATTAAAACCTGCTAAACATGAAACGAGTAAGTATTGTGTGAGATTTTATCACACTAACTTTCAAACTTTTTAAATTTTTAAAAATGTCCGAAATAGTTGTATTTCATCGGTAGACATAAATTGTATGGAACACATTTTTATGAAAAAAATATCTGTTTCGACAGCTTTTAAAAATAGATTTCTACAGTTGTACACTACGGTTCTAGAATTTTCTAAATACGAATCGACTGTTTGAACTACCAATGGTGATTTTACCGATGCAAATATTTACAGGACAAATATTTCAATGAAACCGAACTTAGTTGAAGCTTCTAAGTTTGAATATTTAGAATCATTTCATATAATTTTTATATTCACATTGAAAATAGTTAACAAAATTGGAACTCACGGAGCGACAACTTACTGTCCACACTCCAAATGAGTGATACACTCTTATTACATTATTAAAAATTAGATCTTATCTATAATGATGTCATTATGTTGCCGTATTGCCACCACACAATTATTCTTTCCAAATTATGCATTTTTTCTTTTTTCTTTTTAATAACTTGCTACTGTCTTATGCTATCCATTTTTTTTTTCATATAAGCAGATATTCCATATACCTTCTAAATGTTAAGTTATAATTTAAAAAAAAAAAAAAGCATTAGAGGTGTATTTTACGTCTGAATTCGTCCAAGTGGAAATCCGACAATTGCAAATGCATGATTGCATCCTCACATTTCAATAGACACCACTAAAATGTGTGGATCTTATTTTGAAAAAGCTGCTCTCAGAAAGAATATGTATATGAATACATATTTTCCATAAATATACCCCCTCCCCCCACAATACACACAACATGCAGGCCAAAGACTCAGCCAAAATACATTCCAAATCGGCTCTATAGCTTATCGCGCTTATCAGTGTAACAGATAGTGACCCAAAGTTCATGTTCGCAAAGCGAGTTAATTGCAATGTTATGGTTTTAAGCAGTTCCCATATTTAAATGAAAAATTTATCAAATTATACAATACATACAAGAGCTGGAAGATCATAGCATTTCAATATTATAGAATACTCACGAATGTTTTTTTTTTCCCCCATTTAAAATTATCAAATTTTAATGCAATTTGACAAAAATTGCACAATACTTAGTGTATGACTATCAAATAAGAGCTAGGTTTTATTGTTACAACAACGTTTAAGATCATTAAACGAGTATATATATATATATTTTTTTTAAAGAAGAATAGTATATAACTTACTGTTTTTAAGGATAGGTGATTGTTAACATTGAATTTAAATGAAAGAGTGACCCCCTGAGACAAGTATAGTACATTGCAATAACATTAAAAAATATGAAAGATATGCAATTAACACCTTAAAAGAAACATGTAATGAGTTTTGATATCTTAATAGGAGACATTATTGACATGCACATAGAAATGTCACAATTTTGTGGCTGTAGGTGCTCCATAAGACCCCTCTGCTCTTAATAAATGATCCCATTTGAATGTACATATTTAACAACACACAGAAAATGACAGGACCACAACAAATTTTTACACCTATTACAGAATAACTCCCAACTTCGTAGATTTTTAAGAAACTACAGTCGAATTTTCACCGATTCTTAGAGATTGAAACACAGCATTGTTTATGAATCTTCATACTTTAGAGAATGTAACATAAATTAGCATTTATTTTGAATGAATTCAGAATTTTGACATTGATTATAAATTTATGATTTAAACTCTGTAAAGTGTAAATATCTTTTGTCATGAAACTCACACTGTAGACATTTGATATGATTCGAATAAATCTATTTTTAATTTTTTATATTTTATTTTAAAAAGTGAGATTAGTAAACCTGTTACACTTGAATGCATAGATACATAACTCACAACAATATAACATTTCTTAAATGGAACATGCTAAAAAAAAATAAAAAATTAGCTAATGAGTATAAATAAGGAATTCAATTTGAAAGATAAAAACCATTTAATGAATCTATTATTAATGAAATACACATTAACTATTATCACTTGTACATTTAAACAAATAAGTTAAAATAATTTCCTTATCGCACTTTCATAGTCCTCTGATTTGAATGACTCGAAAAAATTTCTATCATAGCAGTAAAAGACTTCTTCACCACGCAACAAAACTTTCTTAGCAATGTTATTAATGTCAAGATTTAGAAGTACTTGTTCAGACACTCTGTCAAACATTTGTAATGGAGTGCTGTAAAGACATTCATGGTAACTTAAATCTTCAACTTGACCAACACAGCCAACACATTTGAAAAGTTTTCTTACATGACACATGATGTTGTCATGAATACAAGAGATTAATTGTTCGAATGCAAAATTTTTGTCACAAATAAGTGATGGTAGAAAGGTTATAGTGTTCTTTATTTTTAATATTTGAGCAGGAAGCCACTCTATAAATATACTTTCTCGAAGATGTATACTAATGTTGTTAACACTATTCTGTAAACATGCTATTTGATTTTTATCTAAGGTAATATGACACTGTGTTAGACAAAATTTTGAATCATATAATTGAATTATTTTCTGCAGATGCAATTTTCCGTTGTCATTGAAACAGAACAACTCATTGCGACTGACGAAAGAGGTATCTGCATATAGAATATTGAACGACCACAATTTTTGAGAAAATTCACTCCATGTAGCCGGTGACAGTGTAACACCTTCACGCGTAGTCTGTAATTCATTTCGATCGTTAGAGAGATATTTCCATATATACACTTTTAACTTCCCATGACGAAGTTTCAAATACACATACACATTAGAACCTAAATGCCAACGACGGAGTGCATCTTGCATAAAATCTGAAGAAGTAGATTCAGTCGAAACTGATTCTGCATTGGAAGATAACAGTCCACTATGTGTTAGAGCACAAGAAAGCAGATCATGAGTTGAGTTTTCAACCTCGGTGAGAACTTGTGAATTGACAACGGTAGATGTTTCTGCTGGGGTTTTGGAAGACATAAGATAGGTTTCTAACCAATCCACAGCAAATTTTTGTGAGGGTGAATTAATCACATCTGAGACAATGTCCACAGATTTTGTTTCTTCTAGGGCAGGAACAGTCAACTCCGCACTATTTACACTAGAAATTATTTGCTCGAGTGATGGCATACTTTGAATTTTAGACATTCTTTTTAGATAGTAACATCCAACTACGACATTCACAGTATAAGATTTATTTTTAAAACACTAACATCTTAAAACATTATAATTCTGTCACAGTTATGAGCGAAGCAAACCTATCCACACAACGTCCAAAGTTGAAATGACTTATCAAACAACTTCATAAGTATAATCACGTAACCTAAATCGAGTGTCGTGTGCAAACAGATCACATAAGATATGAAGTGATTAGAACTTATAATTTTTAATGAATCGTACAACATTAGATTGTGGTAAATACAATTGTTATCTACATGAGAAAATTTCTATATTATTTCATTCAGCTTCGAAATCATAGAGTGAAAATATGTACCAAACTTACTTAAAGTTCCGAATTTTAAATCACATTAACATTATATACTTAGAAAAATTTTATATATATTTTTATAACTTTAGGTGATATGTATCACGCGGAATATACAAGAATAACTACCAAAAACACGAAAATAACTAACAGTATGAGGCCTGCACAAGTCGGCATCCAAACTAGAAATGAACGATAAACACACTAATTGCAACAATTAGATGAGAGCTTATCAATTCTTATCTTATCTAAGATTCCACATAAAATGACATCATCACTCCAAAGTTCACAAGATGACGTCATTGGTCCAAGGTTCGCAAGATAGCCATTTAGCCTTTTAAAATTAAGAAGTAATTAAATTTTTTTTAATTACTATCGATTTTTAATTACTTCTTAATTTTAAAAGGCTAAATGGCTATCTTGCGAACCTTGGACCAATGACGTCATCTTGTGAACTTTGGAGTGATGATGTCATTTTATGTGGAATCTTAGATAAGAATTGATAAGCTCTCATCTAATTGTTGCAATTAGTGTGTTTATCGTTCATTTCTAGTTTGGATGCCGACTTGTGCAGGCCTCATACTGTTAGTTATTTTCGTGTTTTTGGTAGTTATTCTTGTATATTCCGCGTGATACATATCACCTAAAGTTATAAAAATATATATAAAATTTTTCTAAGTATATAATGTTAATGTGATTTAAAATTCGGAACTTTAAGTAAGTTTGGTACATATTTTCACTCTATGATTTCGAAGCTGAATGAAATAATATAGAAATTTTCTCATGTAGATAACAATTGTATTTACCACAATCTAATGTTGTACGATTCATTAAAAATTATAAGTTCTAATCACTTCATATCTTATGTGATCTGTTTGCACACGACACTCGATTTAGGTTACGTGATTATACTTATGAAGTTGTTTGATAAGTCATTTCAACTTTGGACGTTGTGTGGATAGGTTTGCTTCGCTCATAGCTGTGACAGAATTATAATGTTTTAAGATGTTAGTGTTTTAAAAATAAATCTTATACTGTGAATGTCGTAGTTGGATGTTACTATCTAAAAAGAATGTCTAAAATTCAAAGTATGCCATCACTCGAGCAAATAATTTCTAGTGTAAATAGTGCGGAGTTGACTGTTCCTGCCCTAGAAGAAACAAAATCTGTGGACATTGTCTCAGATGTGATTAATTCACCCTCACAAAAATTTGCTGTGGATTGGTTAGAAACCTATCTTATGTCTTCCAAAACCCCAGCAGAAACATCTACCGTTGTCAATTCACAAGTTCTCACCGAGGTTGAAAACTCAACTCATGATCTGCTTTCTTGTGCTCTAACACATAGTGGACTGTTATCTTCCAATGCAGAATCAGTTTCGACTGAATCTACTTCTTCAGATTTTATGCAAGATGCACTCCGTCGTTGGCATTTAGGTTCTAATGTGTATGTGTATTTGAAACTTCGTCATGGGAAGTTAAAAGTGTATATATGGAAATATCTCTCTAACGATCGAAATGAATTACAGCCTACGCGTGAAGGTGTTACACTGTCACCGGCTACATGGAGTGAATTTTCTCAAAAATTGTGGTCGTTCAATATTCTATATGCAGATACCTCTTTCGTCAGTCGCAATGAGTTGTTCTGTTTCAATGACAACGGAAAATTGCATCTGCAGAAAATAATTCAATTATATGATTCAAAATTTTGTCTAACACAGTGTCATATTACCTTAGATAAAAATCAAATAGCATGTTTACAGAATAGTGTTAACAACATTAGTATACATCTTCGAGAAAGTATATTTATAGAGGGGCTTCCTGCTCAAATATTAAAAATAAAGAACACTATAACCTTTCTACCATCACTTATTTGTGACAAAAATTTTGCATTCGAACAATTAATCTCTTGTATTCATGACAACATCATGTGTCATGTAAGAAAACTTTTCAAATGTGTTGGCTGTGTTGGTCAAGTTGAAGATTTAAGTTACCATGAATGTCTTTACAGCACTCCATTACAAATGTTTGACAGAGTGTCTGAACAAGTACTTCTAAATCTTGACATTAATAACATTGCTAAGAAAGTTTTGTTGCGTGGTGAAGAAGTCTTTTACTGCTATGATAGAAATTTTTTCGAGTCATTCAAATCAGAGGACTATGAAAGTGCGATAAGGAAATTATTTTAACTTATTTGTTTAAATGTACAAGTGATAATAGTTAATGTGTATTTCATTAATAATAGATTCATTAAATGGTTTTTATCTTTCAAATTGAATTCCTTATTTATACTCATTAGCTAATTTTTTATTTCTTTTTTAGCATGTTCCATTTAAGAAATGTTATATTGTTGTGAGTTATGTATCTATGCATTCAAGTGTAACAGGTTTACTAATCTCACTTTTTAAAATAAAATATAAAAAATTAAAAATAGATTTATTCGAATCATATCAAATGTCTACAGTGTGAGTTTCATGACAAAAGATATTTACACTTTAGAGAGTTTAAATCATAAATTTATAATCAATGTCAAAATTCTGAATTCATTCAAAATAAATGCTAATTTATGTTCCATTCTCTAAAGTATGAAGATTCATAAACAATGCTGTGTTTCAATCTCTAAGAATCGGTGAAAATTCGACTGTAGTTACTTAAAAATCTACGAAGTTGGGAGTTATTCTGTAATAGGTGTAAAATTTTGTTGTGGTCCTGTCATTTTCTGTGTGTTGTTAAATATGTACATTCAAATGGGATCATTTATTAAGAGCAGAGGGGTCTTATGGAGCACCTACAGCCACAAAATTGTGACATTTCTATGTGCATGTCAATAATGTCTCGTATTAAGATATCAAAACTCATTACATGTTTCTTTTAAGGTGTTAATTGCATATCTTTCATATTTTTTAATGTTATTGCAATGTACTGTACTTGTCTCAGAGGGTCACTCTTTCATTTAAATTCAATGTTAACAATCACCTATCCTTAAAAACAGTAAGTTATATACTATTCTTCTTTAAAAAAAAAATATATATATATATACTCGTTTAATGATCTTAAACGTTGTTGTAACAATAAAACCTAGCTCTTATTTGATAGTCATACACTAAGTATTGTGCAATTTTTGTCAAATTGCATTAAAATTTGATAATTTTAAATGGGGGAAAAAAAACATTCGTGAGTATTCTATAATATTGAAATGCTATGATCTTCCAGCTCTTGTATGTATTGTATAATTTGATAAATTTTTCATTTAAATATGGGAACTGCTTAAAACCATAACATTGCAATTAACTCGCTTTGCGAACATGAACTTTGGGTCACTATCTGTTACACTGATAAGCGCGATAAGCTATAGAGCCGATTTGGAATGTATTTTGGGTGAGTCTTTGGCCTGCATGTTGTGTGTATTGTGGGGGGAGGGGGTATATATATGGAAAATATGTATTCATATACATATTCTTTCTGAGAGCAGCTTTTTCAAAATAAGATCCACACATTTTAGTGGTGTCTATTGAAATGTGAGGATGCAATCATGCATTTGCAATTGTCGGATTTCCACTTGGACGAATTCAGACGTAAAATACACCTCTAATGCTTTTTTTTTTTTTAAATTATAACTTAACATTTAGAAGGTATATGGAATATCTGCTTATATGAAAAAAAAATGGATAGCATAAGACAGTAGCAAGTTATTAAAAAGAAAAAAGAAAAAATGCATAATTTGGAAAGAATAATTGTGTGGTGGCAATACGGCAACATAATGACATCATTATAGATAAGATCTAATTTTTAATAATGTAATAAGAGTGTATCACTCATTTGGAGTGTGGACAGTAAGTTGTCGCTCCGTGAGTTCCAATTTTGTTAACTATTTTCAATGTGAATATAAAAATTATATGAAATGATTCTAAATATTCAAACTTAGAAGCTTCAACTAAGTTCGGTTTCATTGAAATATTTGTCCTGTAAATATTTGCATCGGTAAAACCACCATTGGTAGTTCAAACAGTCGATTCGTATTTAGAAAATTCTAGAACCGTAGTGTACAACTGTAGAAATCTATTTTTAAAAGCTGTCGAAACAGATATTTTTTTCATAAAAATGTGTTCCATACAATTTATGTCTACCGATGAAATACAACTATTTCGGACATTTTTAAAAATTTAAAAAGTTTGAAAGTTAGTGTGATAAAATCTCACACAATACTTACTCGTTTCATGTTTAGCAGGTTTTAATACCGGGTGTTGAAATCTAGGTACATGTATGTGCAAAATGGTCTATTCCTATTCAATAGATTTTAAAATGTGTTGGTGTCCTGAAAAATATAATGTACACTCACTTCTAAGTTCTATAATGGTAGTAAAATTACGATGTTAAAATGGTGATATCATATTCATTGGGTTTTATTTAAACTGAATGCTAAAATTTTTGGGGGTGAAAATTCGTTAGTTTGTTAAATTCTAAACTTCGATATTTAAATTACATCCACCATTTTAAAAATGGCCGAATCATATTCAATGCGTAATATCATTAAAATGATGTATTTCAGATTACGTGTACCAAATCAGACCCTTGAAGTATCCAACTATTAAAATATATTATTAGAAAAAATAGGTGGCAACACCTCATACTGCTGACGTCATTATAGATAATATCTAATTTTTAATAGCGTAATGAGAGTGTATCACTCATTTGAAGTTTGACCAGCGGGTAGTGAAGACGTCGTTCCGTGAGTTCTAATTTTCATTATTATTTTTATATACTGTTAGATTTATTTTTTAAAAATCACACACACACTTAGAATGGTCGAATCCTGTTCACAAAACATAATTTCAGCTATGTATTACATTCATGTTTTTAAAGTTTGTGTATACATTTGTTTTTAGATACACAACACTTAAAATGGTCGAATCGTATTCATTGAACACAATTTGTGTGTTCATTGGAAATCCGTAATCAATTTGTTTTTAAACATTCGAAATCATTTCGTTATTATTATAAAAATCGTATTGATAGTTAGATTTATTTAAAAAAAAAAAAAAAAAAAAAAATCCACTGAATACAATTTTAGCTAATTATTACATTCGTGTTTTTAAAGTTTGTGTATACATTTGTTTTTAGATACACAACACTTAAAATGGTCGAATGGTATTCACTGAACACAATTTGTGTGTTCATTGGAAATCCGTAATCAATTTGTTTTTAAACATTCGAAGTTATTTCGTTATTATTATAAAAATCGTATTGATAGTTAGATTTATTTAAAAAAAAAAAAAAAATCCACTGAATACAATTTTAGCTAATTATTACATTCGTGTTTTTAAAGTTTGTGTAAACATTTGTTTTTAGATACACAACACTCAGAATGGTCGAATCCTATTCACTGAACACAATTTGTGTGTTCATTGAAAATCCGTAATCAATTTGTTTTTAAACATTCGAAATCATTTCGTTATTATTATAAAAATCGTATTGATTTATTTAAAAAAAAAAAAAATCCACTGAATACAATTTTAGCTAATTATTACATTCGTGTTTTTAAAGTTTGTGTATACATTTGTTTTTAGATACACAACACTTAAAATGGTCGAATGGTATTCACTTAACACAATTTGTGTGTTTATTGGAAATCCGTAATCAATTTGTTTTTAAACATTCGAAATTATTTCGTTATTATTATAAAAATCGTATTGATAGTTAGATTTATTTAAAAAAAAAAAAAAAATCCACTGAATACAATTTTAGCTAATTATTACATTCGTGTTTTTAAAGTTTGTGTATACATTTGTTTTAAAAAAAAATCATAATGTTATAATACGCAATTTTATATTCACTCCGTAGCATTCTGTTTTAAAACGCACCCTTTATAAAGTGCATCGCTATTCACCGAGCGATTCGAATGAACTTTGAAAAATAATCTAACTTCCACTGATAAGGTACACTTCGAAGATAACTTCTTATAAAGCACGGGTGCTTTGGCACGATGGTAAGACGCTCGGCTTGTAATCAGTTGGGCCCAAGTTCGAATCCAGCTCCTGACCAGTGAAACATTACATTCTTTTGGAAAAAAAATGCCGATAGATGGCAGCACTTCATCAAAATTCGCCAGAGGGCGCTTTAACTACGTCACGCTGATAAGATCTTTCACTCTGTCGCTGACCAGCAGAGAGGGAGGACGTGTGCTAAGGAGCTCCAAGGCGCGACACGTCATTTCCAGATTATGTGATTGCGACATCCCTTGAAACCACTTCCTCAGGTCAAGGGTCAGTCAGCGATTGTGACATTCCCTCTCAAGACTCGGAGTGAAACTCACTCCGTATGAGTCATCATGCCTCCGTGAAAGACTTTCGCAATTGCCCTCTTCCGAAAGAGGCATCCGGTGCTGCACCGCCTCACCAAACTTCCAAAAGAGGGGAGGGGGGCATCCTCCCTCCTGGGGGTCTCAAGACCCTCTGAGAGGAGCTTCCTCTCAAAAGAGGGAAGACACTCCAAAGAGGGCCTCCTCTGGCACCGCCTCCCCTCTTTGGACTGGGACCGGTGTTTTCTTAAGTGGGGCTATTTCTAGGCTCCCCACCAAATTTCATCAAATTCGGTTCAGCCGTTCTCCCGTGATGATGGGACAAACAGACAGACAGATTTTCAATTTTATTTATATAGATTGCGCATCAGAATAATAGAATTGTAAATATATGCAAATTCTATTTAGATAGACTTATTATAATATTTAAATTTAGTAGAAATGTAACTGCAATTAGTTTAAAAATTCCAAGTTTTCGCAAATTTATATAGCTTGAGGTATGCACTAAAACGTCCGAAATGTGTTGTAATTACAACTCTCAATTCTCGATAAATTCGACTTTAAATTTGGTGTAAAGGTAATTACTTGATACAATTAAGGAGAATAATTGATTCAGAAGATTTATGTTTTAGGTGTGTCGAAACACACTTCCAGTAAAATAGACACTCGATATTTTGTACACTAGTAAGTTCAAATAAAGTGGCAAAATCGATTTTCCTGTAAATTTATATTGTTAGTGCTGCCACACATCAAACTTTTGTGAAATAGAGCAATTGTAATGCAATTGATGATGATTGAATGTATGCAAAATATACATTTTAACTGGGGTAAAACATGCATTTTGGTGATGAAGTAAATAATTAGATTTAATTAGCATTAAAAAAATTCGAAAATAATTCCAGAGTTCTTTTCACTCCAAAGATGTAAGTATTCAAAAAGCACTTCCCAGGGAGAGAGTGATTCAAAATTGTGTTAATAAGATAGACAGCTTCGGACAATAAACTGGTAAGTTTGAAACTTTCTATGTCATGTCGTTTATTTCATCGAGCTCAGGTACATTAGGGAAAAGTCGGTGCCACAACCTCGAAAATGTACGAATTATCTAACGTTTAGGGTCCCAGCCGGTGAGGTGCAAAATGGTATTGAATGTAACTGACTATGTAGATGAAAATGGACTATCTTTCCTCACACAGCTTTATTCAGGAAGAATAAACTCCTAGTTATATAGTATGTACAGATATTACCCACTTTATTTGAGCAAAGGGCTGTAGGTAGGTATAGTTGTGTTTTTAGTAGAGCATTTGTATTTTTACTTAATATTTTCACTCAAATATTATCGATATCATTTAATTTGCAATAAAATAAAATAAATTCTGATTATTGAACACTGAACCCCAATGCGTATGGAACCCCAGTGCGTATGGAAACTCAGTGAGCATGGAACCTCGGTGCCTATGGTGTGGGTAAGAGACGACTCTACAAGCTAACCCCGATGGGGGGAGGAATACTATAGTAAAGGTTGGGAACCACTGAACAAGTGAATGTAAACCATATTTTATGCAAGGCGGATACTGATAAATTTATGGAAAAGTTTGATACAATTAGTATAGAAAATCGAATGTTTCAGAAATTTAAGTAATATGGAGCATTAAACTCCACAACCAGTCCATACACATTTTCTGCTGAATCGATACGGGAACTTTAAGGAATATAGGAACTTTAAGGAATAAGGCACATAGTAGTTTGATACTATTAACGTGAATCGATTATATCTTATTACTTTCCTTATATACATAGTATAATGTATAAGGAAAGTTCGAATTAGAGTTTTCGACAGCAGAGCACGTTTCAATTATCCTGAACACGAGTTAAATGTTTTTGACATGATGTATGTCTGTGGGTATGTGTGTGTGAGTGTCAGTGAGACTTTGGAGCCGAAATATCACGAACGAATGGAACGATTCGAACGAAATTTGGTACACGAAAACTGAGACTCTTGTTATTAAACGCAATCGAATGTTCAGAACCCCCTTAAATTTTCGAGTGAAATTTTTTAAAAATCATAAAATCAAAACTTTTAATAAAATTACATAAATAGTAATTTCTTATGTAAACTTTACAATGCTAACATTCTCGAACCGTTCTCGAGATATTGCACATTTTTTAAATAAATGTATAAAAAAATCGCATAAAATAAAATCAAATTATTAACTATTATGAAATATATTCACTTTTCATATCATGCGATGAATTAGGTGACATCATTCTCGTGGATCTAGATCGTTCCATCCATGAGAAAAGATACTTTGGGTAATAGCTTTGTATTTGTACACCAATAGTCATTTATCTGCTATAAGAATAACTTATTTCTCCATCCATAACGCTTGGCGTGATTTGGGCGACATATTTGGCATAATGTCGCTAACTTGTCGATATTTTTTAAATGACGCTAATTCAATGAAAATGATGACTAATTGATGACTATTGATTGCTCAATATCTAGGAAAGGGCATAAGACTAGACTATAAGAATAACACATTTCTCCGGCCGCCCGGGCGACTATTTTAAATGTTGACAAATTGACAAAAATGTGGCCAAATTGATAAAAATGAAGCCATATTGGAATCGCACATTCTGATTTAAGTCATATGAAGAGCATACCATCTAGTATATACCAAGAAATACTTTTCTCTTCGTTTATCCGTAATACTTGCTGATGCATTTGACGAATTTGGTGAATAATATAGCGACGTATAACTAATTTGGCGATATATCACCCCAGATTGGCGAAAATATCGTCAAAATTGCAAAAATGACGCCTAATTGATGAATTAATTATTAAAATGTTTTAATATATGATCTAAGTCACTTATTGGGGATGCTATCAATATCGGTAATTGCTTATTTAGAGTTGCGTCAAATATAAGTTAATTGGATACTTTGAAAAAGTTTTACATTTTGTCATCCGGAAAATCGCCATATGTACAAATCAATGATAATAATACAGTACAGTGGATCTTAAACATTATTTTTTGACTGTAAAAGGAGTAAATTCATTGCATTATATAAGGAAAGTCAAGTGCCGATCGCATCAGATATTTTTTCAATTCGCATCCAGAATATTGAGAATTTCATTTCAATTCTTTAAATTCAGAGAGTACGTTAAAATAATTTCAGTGTGTATAGAAGTCGTTATATAAATGCATGCAAAAATTATAAACTTGAATTTTGAGCGTCCAAACTTACTGACTATCCTCCCAATTATTGGATAATTTTTCTTGAAGTAACATCTATTCAAGACTAGTCAATATTTTCTATTTATAATTTTTCCCATCAAAAAGCCGGACTTTGAATGGGCTTGCGGATATGAAGTATGCGAGCTGTGAAAGAGTTCAAATTAAAACTTCATATAATAAATAATTATGAAATTAGAAGTAAAAATCTGATGTGGGCAGCACATGACTTTCCATGCAGCCTTATATTCACGTTCTATTATTTAAATTAAATTTAATTCACTTTTATTCAATTTTCGTTCTCATTTGAAAACTGGACTTATTTTCAACAAGAAAGATCAATCATGCTTAAAGCATTGATAAAGAAACACTTTCCAACTTCAATTCAATTTTATTTAAACATGTCTAAAATGTGTAATACATTCCTAGGTAATATTTTAAAACTTCTCACATTAATACATTGATTTATTATAGTTGAAAATTTAAACATTCATCCAAAAAAAAGGAACTTCATTCAAATGACGGCATTGAAATATAAATTGCCTGGTTTAAACATCTCTAAACTGTGATATATTACTCGGTAACAATTTTAGAATTATCATATTACCACGATAATTTATTATATTTAAAAACTTCATCGAAAACAACTGAAATTCATTCAAATGACGTCATAGAAAAAATAACACGCCTGGCTCTCTCTAAAAGAGCAGCATTTCATTCATAAATAATTTCCCATTCATCACAATACTATAATAATTTATTTTATTTAAAAATTAAGACCATGGAGCTATAAGTAATTTAACTCTATGCTTAAAACTTCATCGCAAAAAATCGTCCTTCTCTCGGTAAAGTCAATGAATATTCCTTTCATATCAGCTATGCAGACTCCATGAGCTAAATTCTTTTGCATTAAAAAAATACAGCAATTCCTATACAACTCATCCTACATATTTTGCTGTTTACATTTCACATAAGTGAAAAATAGGCTTCGTTAGAGAAATAATCAAAGTTGGTTGCTCATTTAAACTCAAAATATATTGTCATTGCGTGGTTTCAGTATGTAGATGCAC
Source organism: Amaurobius ferox (assembly GCA_951213105.1). Lineage (NCBI taxonomy): Eukaryota > Metazoa > Arthropoda > Arachnida > Araneae > Amaurobiidae > Amaurobius > Amaurobius ferox. Next base: position 34,522,408 of record OX578144.1, on the reverse strand, counting down.
AGAATTTAAGCGAAAATAAAGAGGTTTTACGACGAATACAACACTCAATATGAATTAAAAAGAACTTTAAAAATGACGATTTTGAGACAAGATGGATGCCGTATTATATTTTGAAGTTGGTCACGTGATCGTTTCATATCATGGTCACGTGATCGCTTCATGTAAGAGGTGTAATTATTATTTTAATTTTTATTTAAAGAACTACTGAATATATTTCGCTGAATTTTTTTTTATATATTTTATGGAACAATTTGAATATTACCTAAAATTTTCGAAGCAATTTGTGAAATTTAAATCCGCTTAAAAAATGTTTGAAAAATTTGGTCCCATTGGGTTCAATGTATTTCATTTTTTCAATCCGGGTTCAATCCAAAACTAATTGGGTGATATTATTTATTTATATTCCCATACAGACATGTTAGTATGTTGTTCAGACGGTCCTACAGACCGTCTGAACAACATACTAAAATTTCATTTTGATTAAGTCATTTTTACGGCAGTTATCGTGCTATTGGACAGACAGAATGAACAAAGTCATAAACACTTTTCAACTTTGTTGTAAAGTGTTAAAAATGGTGTAGGAAAAATACGAAAAACTAAAATATCTCGAGAATGTCTAGTCCTAGTGTAGTCGGGTTGGTCTTATTCTTTTCTTCGCTAAAAATACTTATTAAACAAGCATTTAATGGCTGTATTTGAGCATACGCAGTTCTTAAGTTTAGATTTTGATGATTTTTGAGGGCCATTTTGCAAAAAAAGGCAGGTTATTTTTTTCCGAATTCTACCAAAATCTAATCAGCACCAGGGTGGCCTACAAGCGACTTATAAACCAAATTTTGTGAAATTCGGTCCATCAGTTTGTCAGTTAGAGTGGATACAAGCTTTTGCGGGCCATTTCGCAAAAAAAGGCGGGTTCTTTTAACCCGAGTCATACCCAAAACTAATCAGCACCAGATTCGTGCACAAGTGACTTACCTACCAAATTTTATAAAATCCGGTCAATTATTTTTTTAGTTAGAGTGGATATAAAAATCTGCACAGACAGACAGACACACAGACAGACAGACGCACTGACACACAAACAGACACACTGACACACACACAGACGTCACGCTAAAAATAGCTTTTTCGTATTCTAGGGGTCTCGAAACGTGTAGATCCGTCGAAAACTCGAGTTGCGATTTTCGAAATGATTCCAATACTTTCCCTATACATTACCATGTATTGCAGGGAAAGTAAAAAATGTAATTTCAGTATTTGAGAATCCTAATACTTCAGTATATAATATTTTAGTATGTAAATATTAAATTAAACAAATTAGAGTACAGAGGAACAATTGTAAAGAACATTGTTGCCCCAACTGGGAATCGAACCCAGGATCTCTGAACTGGCCAGCAGACGCTCTACCCTTGAGCTACTGGGACGACGTTGCAAACTCTTGTCGTCGAAGTGGACTCTACATTCTCCACCCTCTAATGTCAGATTGACAGGAAACTGACAATCTTACTGACCACATCCTGCTATTTTACCTCATGTTAACCTCCTGCTACTACTAGTTTTACGCAGGTCCTGCGCAGTCGTTATCCTCTCAATTTGAAATTAGCCTCTAATCTTCCAGAGTTCACAGAATCCGTGATAGTTATACTAGAGTCACTTTGAGACCACCTACATTTTTGCACTAACCTACAGTGTTGAGTTGTTTGCCCGCCATTATAATAAGCCTTGCTGCTATAACCGGGAATCGAACCCTGGATCTCCGAACTGGCCTGCCGACGCTTTAATGTTGAGCTATTGGGACGAAATTGCAAGCTCTTTTTGTCGATATGGATTCTGCACAATGAAATCAAAGTAACACACTGAAATCGCAAAAACGTATTTAACATACAGCAGAATGTTTAAATCACAATGCCAGCAAGTACACACTCTTTCATTAGCTGTTTGAAAGTTATTTGTTATTTGTAGCGTAGTGAGCAGCGTTGTTCAAAACTAAGAGTTTCATGCTATTATATAGTTCGTTTTAATTATTGAAATTGCAATGTTTCAAATCTGCGTCCAGTTTCACATATACATGCAAAATTTCATCATCCTGTTGTAGCTTTCGAGTAAAAGAGATCACAAAATCCAGACAAAAATTGATTTTGCGCCGTTTGAATTGAATAATAGACCTGTTTCGCTCGTCCGCACACTGTAAAATATTATGCAACCTTTGCTCACTTTTCTTATCTACTTTGCTGATAATGTCGGCAAACTGATACGAAAAGCCACGATTACAGGCGTTCATGAAAATTCCAGATTCATTTCTGAAATATTCAGCTAATTATCGTTTGCCGAAGCTATACTTTTGTATATATATAGTCAAACCTAACTGTAGCTGACACCATCGGGACCGGAGTCTTTGTCTCTTAATGGGGAGTGCCCATATTAGGGACGTATCTGTAAATAATTTTTCCAAGCTTACTTATTCAATTTAACCTTGAGGAATGAATATAATCAAGCGAAACAATACAAAGGGCCTCATAATAGCACGAAACGAACTCTGCAAATATCAATTTAAATTAAATTAAATTTTAAATAAGCAGCATGCATTTGCACTGAAATATTTAAAATAATTAAATTAAAAAAATTATCAATGGCATTAAATATTGAACAGAAATACATATTAACGCTGTCTCTTAATGGAATCTGTTAAAATCGTTTGCTTCATGTGTTATCCAACAATAACATTTTCTCAAGATGCATTTTCAATTTATTGACAATGTTAAACCCATGGAGGTAAAAATAAGGAGTTAAAACTTCATATTAAGAAATCGCCAATATCGTTTGAGACAATTCAGGTGGTGTTAGGATAATATAAGTAGTCCTGCATTGTATGAATTTCTATGGCGAAAGGCCTATAATATTTATTTAAACTATCCCATGTTGTAAAAATAAATTATTAACGCAATGCGAAGTTGAAATGAAACAATAAAGAATATTCCTATTTATTCAAAATAATTATACTTTTCAATTTATTTTTATCTCCCTATATTCTGTACTCTACGCTACAACCATGAAAGAATACTGGTTAATACTCAGAATTAGCGAGCAATAAATATTATTCCTACTTATTCAAAATAATTTTACCTTTCAATTTATGTTTATCTCCATATATTCTGCAGTTTGTCGTACAATTATGAATAATTACAGGTTAATTGTACTCAAAATTAGGGGACCTTTAATTTAAAAGTAATCAAAAATCCATATACTAAATACTACGTCTTTCTATTGCGTCAACGAATAGTAGCAGCTACTTTACTAACACTAGCGACACCTAGATATAATTCTGAAAGCATTATGGCATTTTCAAACTGTTCATCCATAGGATTTTTATCTCCTTCTTCCTAACTCCATGGTTAAGCCCTTCTTGGTCTCCAGTGTCTAGGAAGTACATTCGTAGTGTCTGTGTACCCTTCAGCACGGCGTAACTATTTCTCATAATACCTTTCAAGTCAGATTTCATTCCGTTTTTACAATCACATTCTTCTTCATCATCAATTTTGTCTTCTTGGTTTAGTTTTACGAGACTGTCTATAACCATTCTGTACCTTTGGTGACGAAACCGTTGTCCACAGCAATGTATTGTTCTACATTAAGAGAACAGTCCAAACGTTGGACTAATGTAAGAAACAGTTTTCTTCATTTCCTTCGTTGCGGATTTCAGTTTTTGTACTCTTATCGAATTCGGCCATCTTGAAACTTTTCTGCGCATAGATGGAGCTAACAAATTTGATTGCTTCAGATATCCAAATGACCGCAACTATAACTATGACGAATCTTGCCAAGTCCTCGCTTTTAGAACGTGTCGACATTGTGGACAAAATAAAGGATAGAAGAGAGGAAGGACCCCATTGATAAAACACCATAGGGAATTGATGAGAAAACATCATTTGGAATAAACCGGACTCGTTTTTCTACCCTAATAAATTTGAATTTACACAGCCTGTTCTTTTGTAGTTTAATTACTATGAATTCATTACTGTATTTTTCTAACTTTTAGGAATTAAAGAACCACAACTCTTGAAAGAATATTTTTATAATTGAAATTTGGACTCGTAAAATGAAATAAATGCACTTCGTAAAGAAAAAAACTAAAACACGCGAATTTATGTAAATTCGCGTGATTGAAATAATTAACATGGCGTATTCTAAAGAATGTTTGTGAATTTCAGAACATACCAAAATCCTGACAAAAAGGTGTTAGTCAGCCCTAACTCTGTCCGCAATCGGGAGTGTCCGCTAATGGGGAGCGAAATAAATTATCGTCCTATTTAAGGGACTGGGGATTAAAAAAGTGTCTATAAACGGGGAGTGGCCGTTATAGGGGCGTGTCCTTTAGTAGAGGTTTATTGTATATATATATTGTCATAAGTATCAGGAACCTTACTCTCCTGTACAGACAGCTGATTCTCATGAAACTTTCAGTAACATACTTTCAAATGTCTTATAGTTGAAACCCAGACCGTCCGACCTATCAGAAAGGTGTAAGGTAACTGATTGGACGGTCGGGAAGTGCCACCCAATTTAGACCGGAACCCAGTGGGGGAGGCATCCACAGGGACCGTACCCTCCTTCCCCTACCACCAACCTCTCGGAAGGACTTTCGGACCCACATGTTTAACGTGATCGTACTCCGCATGAACACGGCGGCAGTTGTCTTATAGTGTAACAATTGTTTATTTAAACATTTTATACGGGTGTATAAAGTCTTATATTAATTAATTTCCCCGTAATACATGGTAATGTATAGGGCAAGTATTGGAATCATACCGAAAACCGCAACTCGAGATTTCGACGGATCTACACGTTTCGGAACCTCTAGAATACGATAAAATCATTTTTAGCGTGACATATGTGTGTGTGTCTATGCGTCTGTGTGTGTGCCTGCCTGTATTTGCAGATTCTGCATCCACTCTAACTGAAAAACTAATTGACCGAATTTCATAAAATTTGGTAGGTAAGTCACTTGTTGGCGAATTTGGAGCTGGTCATTTTTGGGTACGACTCGGGATAGAAGAACCCGCCATTTTTTTGCGAAATGGCCCGCAAAAATTGCCTTTATCCACTTTAGCTGAAAAACTCTTGGACAGAATTTCACAAAATTTGGTAGATAAGTATTTCGTGGGTTACCCTGGTGTTGATTAGATTTTGGTACGATTCGAAAAAAAAATAACCTGCCTTCTTTTGCAAAATGACCAGCAAAAATCTTCAAAATCTAAAATAAAAAACTACGTATGCTCAAATATATACATTAAATACGTGTTTATAAATAATTTTTAACGACGAAAATAATAAAACCAACCCCATTACACTAGGACTAGTCGTTCTCAAGATATTTTAGTTTTTTCGTATTTTTTCTACATTATATGTCCAGTTACCAAATGAGAAAGAAAATTTAATTAAAAGTGAATTAAATTTAATTAAAATAAAGTAAACGTGGATGGATATAAGTCTGCAGGGAAAGTCATGTGCTGCCCACATCAGATTTTTTTTTTTTTTTATAAAATGTGATTGACTATTTATTGTTGAGTTCAAAAGAAAATATGATTCTTAGGATCTATTATAAACGCATCGCATTCTATTCCATACATAATTTACATAAATCGATATATATCTGAAATGTATACTGAAAAATAGTCTGCTCCGGTACATCTGTTATTGTGTTCGGGACTCATATGAAATATAACCATTCTATTCCTCCATCCATTCAAAATAAAAAGTTTAAAACCCAATGTGCTCATAAAGAATTTATGCGAAATAGTTATGCAAAATCCTTTTATTTCTGTCAGCTATTGTAAGGTGGTAGAGATTAGATTTTATGATCGTTGCATTTTCAATGACCCTAAAGTCCAATAATCCCGCTATAAAACTAGATATGCTTTCTGAAGATGGCTGCCTCAAAGAAGTAAATAAATTTTTATGCTTATTAAAGTAGTTTATGGGTATGTTCTGCCACTTTTATTGCTTCTGATACAATGGATGCGAAATTCGATGGTAATTACAAAGTGCATATAAATTTTGTTCAATTGAAGGTCGTGTGGCTTGTCGAGAGAATTGGCTTCATTTATGCATTTCAATATTTATGCCCATCAGGGTGTGGAATTCGTATATCAATGGAATGAAACCTTTAAGGATTAAATGTATTTTCAATTTATGATGCATTTCTAGTTTTATAGTTAAGGCAATTTATATTTTATAAGTTTTCAAATATAGGTTATAAAGTATGACTTGTTATTAATGCTTTAAAATATAAAGACAACAAAAATTGACTATTATTAAATGTCTTTAATTTAAATCAACACTCATGACGCGTACATAAAACCACAACCATAGCGCTTTCGGGTATTATTATGCCAGAAATAATGCCGGAAAGCGGTATAGTTGTGATGTACATAATAATGCCAGACAAATGGCTATGGTTGTGAATTTTTGTATAGTATTGTTTGATTTTAATTAAATACTAGCAGCATACCCGTTCTTCGTACGGAGTATATAATATAAAGAAACTTGAAATTCATAATCATGCCCATATATTTCAAGGCTATTCACCAAATTTCATTAAATTCGGTTCGGCCGTTTTTCCGTGATGATGAGACAAACGAAAATTTGGTTTTTTACTAATATCTCGAGAACCACTGGTCGTAGAAACTCAAAACACAGATATAATTTTAAGTGGGGGTATTTCTGGGCTAACCACAAAATTTCATCAAATTCGGTTCAGCCGTTCTCCCGTGATGGTGTGACAAACAGACAGACAGACAGATTTTCATTTTTATTTATATAGACTAGCAGCATACCCGTTCTTCGTACGGAGTATATAATATAAAGAAACTTGAAATTCATAATCATGCGCAAATTCTTATAGTATACTAAATGACATGTTTAATCAAAATATTCTGTTAAAATATTTAATATAATGCTCCTAAAAAGAAGTTTAAGAATCTCTGTTCTCGCTATATAAAATTATCTTCATGGACATATCTGAAGAATAAAACATCTTGGACCCCTTATGTAAGCAAATATAAAAACAAAATATGGAATTGAATCAATATATGCAAAATAAAAGCGTTAAAATTGTATGGGACCCGTACTAATTATATACGCGAATATTAGAAAATATAACCTGTATTAGTAGATTACATGTATAAATTGAAAATACCAATAAACCCGTAGTCTTTAAATCTGAAGACAGCCATTTATTCCAATATATGTCAAAATTAAAGTGCTAAAATTATATGGGAAGATATACACGTACTACTTATAATGTCCGATTATTAGTAGAAGATTACCCGTTTTGCAATATGAGTCACAAATGTTTTCTGGTAAAATACAACAGACGACGTAATAAATTGAATATATAATTAATCCCCTTAATCTTCATACCAGAAGACTGTACTTGATTCCAATATATATGCCGATATATGTCAAAATATATGCCAATATACCTGTACTACTTATATTCTCGTAGGTTAGAAGATATACCCGTGCATTCCTAGAAGATTACTCGTACAACGTACAATATGCGTGTGTCAGCAATTTTTGCCGCAATAAAACAATGTAACTTAAAAATATCAATAATCACTGAATCAATAATTCCGGAAAATATCAATAATAATAATGTTTAAACCTGAAGAGTATAATTGATATTATCCAGTCCAAAATGAAATGGCAATGAAATTTATTTTATATACATATCTTCATTATTCAAATCGGAAAGGATTTAATAAAAATCATCTGCCGCATAAACACATTGGATTTAAATCCGTTGCTAAGCGACATGATATCATTTGCTTCAAATAAATTGGTAGAAAAAATATCGTCTAAATAGTTATATTTCTATGGAACATTTGGCGACCGTTTCGTCAAATTAGCGACATGTTAAAAAATCGCCAAATTTATCGCCAAGTGGGACTGTAGACCTGACAGTTCCACTTCACGACAAATTGACGAAATATCATCACAATACTATCCCCTAACAAAAAACAATTAATATCATTTATGTAGCGCAATTTTATCAATTTCAAGATATTTTTATAGATTTGAAAACATTTTTAACAATTTGGTGACATTTTAAAAATTCGCTAAATGCATTACTAACTAGGATGGTTGGTCTGACAGTTAAATGCTAACCAAACATCATTTCAGTACTCGCTTCTAACAAAACAAAACAAAATTTCATTGATATGTAGAAGACCCAAGCAACACGACCAACCCGAAGGTTCATGGCAGCTGCTTGTGTGTCGTTTATATCAATTTGGCGACATTTCCGTCAATTTGGCAAAATTTAAGAAAAGTTGTCAAATTAGCGATATCCCTCCAAATTCGTAGCTTTGAATTTGCAGATCTGAATGAAACTTTCTTATCCCGTTTCAATATACTAAATGAAAACACTACAATTGTATTAGAAGATATACCCGCTCTACTCTTTTTCTGTTTCAACAATCGGCTATATGAATTTATTGGCTAAACACAATATATGAGTTTAGTAGCTAAATACGATATAAGCTTGAAAACTCTTTGCCAAAATAAATGAAATTGATGTACGCAGTCAGCAATTAATATAATTAAAAGAAAAATCAAACCGTCCATTCATAAGATATACTTTTATATCCATTTATCCATTTATTTATTATTTAAATCGAAAAAAAAATAATAAAAACATTAACAAACACATGTAATTTAATTGCGATGCCGAGCAACATGATATATCCTCCTAAAATGTTAAAATTTATTAACCACTAACAGCACACCCGTTATTCGTACGGAGTGTATAATTTAAAGAAACTTAAAGTTCGCAATCATGTGCAAATTCTGTTAAAATATTAAATTTATTTCTCCTAAAGAGAAGTTTAAGAATATATGTTCTCACTATGCAAAATTATCTTCACGATCCGATCTGAAGAATAAAACATCCTGGCCCCTTTTGTAAGCAAATTTACAGAAGAAAAAATAGGAATTGAATGAATATATGCAACCCCGTACTAAATATATTGTCGCAGATCAGAAAATATGCCAATGTGTTAGTAGAAGATTACCCGTATTACAATATGCGTCTCAAAAATATTTGCCGAAATAAAAGAGATGACGTAATAAATTGAAAATATCAATAATATCCGTACTCTTTATACCAGAAGGTCGTAATTGATTCCAATATATGCCAATATATATCAAAACATATGTCAATATACCTGCACTACTTATATTCTCGTAGATTAAAAGATATACACGTGTATTTGTAGAAGATTCGTACAACATACAATATATGAGTTTAAACAATTTTTGTCATAATAAAATAATTGCATAATAACTTGAAAATATCAATAATCCTTGAATAAATAATCCCCGAAAATATAAATAATATTAATTTTTAATCCTGAAGACCGTAATTGATATTATCCAGTCAAAAATGCTATAAGAAAAATCAAATCGTTCTTTTCTAAAATATATTTTTATATCCATTTATTTATTATTCAAATCGAAAAAATAATTATTAAAATTAACAGACAGATTTAATTTAATTGCGTTTCTGAGTAACATGATATAAGATAGAATCTTATAACATGTTAAATATGTCATGTCTTATAACATAAACAGCGAAATTAAATAACGATTTTGATTTCTCTATACTTCTCATTGTTCCGTAAAAGCTTGTTTTAAATAAACCATGAACCATGGAGATAGATTTCCCCTTTAAATCATGTTTCAAACAATTCATGTTTTCAGAAAGTGACTAATTAACGCAAAAAATCTTCCATCAAACTCAGAGATTAAATTTTAATTCACTTTAAAACGATTTTCAAGCTTTTCGTTTGGATAAACCACGGAGTTAGGGAGTAGAACTCCTAGGAAAAAGTTCCGTTTTTCATTAATATCTCGACAACCCCAGGTCTTAGAAACTCGAAACTTGGACAAAATGTATGGGGGTATATTTCCAGGATATTCACCAAATTTCATTAAATTCGGTTCAGCCGTTTTTCCGTGATGATGAGACAAACGAAAATTTCGTTTTTTACTAATATCTCGAGAACCACTGGTCGTAGAAACTCAAAACACGGATATAATTTTAAGTGGGGCTATTTCTGGGCTACCCACAAATACTCATCAAATTCGGTTCAGCCGTTCTCCCGTGATGGTGTGACAAACAGACAGACAGACAGACAGACAGACAGACAGACAGACAGATTTTCATTTTTATTTATATAGATTTTATTAAATAAAAATTAAAATGATAATTACACATCGTATATGAAACGATCACGTGACCATGATATGAAACGATCACATGACCCACTTCGAAATGATATATGGCATCCATCTTGTTTCAAAATCGTGATTTTTTTAAGTTCTTTTTAATTCATATTGAGTGTTGTATCCGTCCTAAAACTACTTTATTTTTACTTAAATTCTGTTCATCTACATACTAAAACAACACAATGACAATATATTTGAGTTTAAATTCTCATTCAAATTTGATTATTTCTACAATTAAGCCTATTTTTCACCTATGTAAAATGTAAACAGCAAAATATGTAGAATGAGTTGTATTTGAATTACTGTATTTCTTTAACACAAAATAATTCAGTCCATGGAGTCTGCATGGCTGAAATATGAATGAAATATTAATTGATTTTATAAACAGAAGGACGATTTTTTTCGATGAAGTTTTAAGCATAAAGTTTATGAATTGTAGCTTAATTTTTAAACAAAATAAATTATTATAGTATTGTGATGAATGAAATGGAGAAAGTTATGAATGAAATCCTGCTTTTATAGAGAGATCCAGGCGTGTTATTTTTTCTATGACGTCATTTGAATTTATTTCAGTTGTTTTCGATGAAGTTTTCAAATATAATAAATTATCGTAGTATTATGATAGTTTTAAAAATATTACCGTGGAATATATTGCAATTTAGAGATATTTAAACCAGGCAATTTATATTTCAATGCCGTCATTGTAATGAAGTTCATTTTTTTTTCAATGAAGGTTTAAGTTTTCAAATATAATAAATCAATGTAGTATTGTGATAAGTTTTAAAATATTACCGAGGAATGTATTGCATTTTCGACTTTTTTAAATAAAATTGCATTGAAGTTTGAAAGTGTTTCATAATCAATGCTTTAAGCATGATTGATCTTTCTTGTTTATATAGATTCCGTACGAAGAACGGATATGTAGTACAGGTAATCTTCTAGTACATACACTGGGATATTTTCTAATGTACGATAATATAAGTAGTAAGCCTGCATCGTCCCACACAATTTTAGCACTTTTATTTTGGCGTATATTGTCATTAATTTCTTCCTTTGGGCTTGAAAATTATTGGGGTTATTGATATTTTCACCGTATTACGTTGTCTGTTATTTTTAACACATTACAACATAGTTGAAAAGTGTTTATGACTTTGTTCATTCTGTCTGTCTGTCTGTCCGTTAGCAGGATAAGTAGTCCGTTAGCAGGATATAGAGAGTGCAAAAATGATGTTTCGGTAGCACTTGTCTGTCAGTCCAAATGTTCTACATAGAACACATTTGGGACATTTTAAAATGTCACCAAATTGATAAAAATGCTTGTAAATCCATAAAAATATCTTGAAATTGACAAAATTGCGATAAATCAATGAATTTAATTGTGTTTTGTTAGGAGATAGTACCGTGATGATGTTTCGTCAATTTTTCGCAAGTGGGACTGTCAGCTCTACTGTCCCACTTGGCGATAAATTTGAAGATTTTTTGAAAATGTCGCTAATTTTACGAAAATGTGGTCAAATTTTAAAATAACACTAAATTTATCGAAATGACACCGAATCGATAAAAATTCAATATCTTGCATAATTAAGTAAGACTTTTAACACTTTACAACATAGTTGAAAAGCGTTTATGACCTTGTTCATTCTGTCTGCCTGTCTGTCTGTCTGTCTGTCCGTTAGCAGGATAACTACCGCAAAAATGACTTTACAAAATGAAATTTTAGTATGTTTTTCAGACAGTCTGTGGGACCTATGGGAATATAAATGAATAATATCAGCCGATTAATTTTGGATTGAACCTTATGGGATTTCAAAATTTTCAAACATTTTTTAAGCGAATTTGAAATTCTCAAATTGCTTCGACAGTTTTATGAAATATTCAAATTATCCCATAAAAATATAAAAAAAAATCAGTAAAATATGTAGTTTTTTAAATAAAAATTACATAATATAGGGAGAAAAACAAATTCAATTAAATTCTGTCTCTCTATATCCTCCAGAAAGAAAAAAGATATATATTTTGTAATAAATATCTTTCCAAGAGTTGAATTATTTTATATATAAGAGAGAATTCATATTTTAAAATTTTGCAAACATAAATAACACCCATGAAATAGATGTCAGCGTTACCAAGCTCACCAATGAAATTAAATCGGAAATTGCCACGGCCACCTCTTTCAACTCCCCCCCTCCCTCACATCACAAACTTCCCTTTCATATTAAAAAACTAATTAAAAAACGTAATGAAACCAGACACAGTTGGCAAACCACCCGTTTCCCCCCCTTAAAGACTCACTTAAACAACCTGAACAAGCAAGTTAAATTTCATATCCATACACACAAACAAATTCAATGGAAACGTTTCATCAACACACTCGCTCCCACAGATTACTCCCTTTGGGAATTCGTCAAAAAAATCAGAACTCCTAAAACTCGCATAACCCACCTAATTACCAATCAAGGCATTGCCCGAACTAACACAGAAATAGCTAACGCCCTTGCAAATAAATATGAAGAGCAATTCTCAGAAAACCCTAATCTAAGCAGCCCTCAAATTGAAAACGAAGTAACATCCAATCTAGCCTCTTTTCTTAACAGCCCCCCCAGATCCATTACCAACCATGCCCCACCCTCAGAAGTAATTAATGAAATCAAAAAACTTAAAAATAGAAAAGCACCGGGCAACGATAATATAAACAATAAAGCAATTAAATCCCTCCCCCTTAATATCATCTATTACCTCACAACAATCATAAACTCCATCCTCAAACTAAACTACTTCCCAAAAGAATGGAAGACAGCTGTCGTAATCGGTATCCCGAAACCAGGCGAGGACCACACCCTAGCTCAAAATTATAGACCCATCAGCCTTCTAAACTCTCTAAGCAAACTTACGGAGCGAATTATTCACAATAGGATCAGACAACACATCGAAACAAATAACATTATCAAACCCGAACAATTTGGCTTTAGGCCCCTACACTCCACAACACACCAGTTGGTCAGAGTCACTGAATTCATTTCTGAAGGTCTTGAAATCGGCCTCTCCACTGGTTTTCTCCTTATTGACGTCTCGAAGGCATTTGATAAACTATGGCATAACGCATTAATATACAAACTAATTCAGCACAACATGCCAGACTCACTTATCCATTTAATAAACTCCTACCTTCGGGACAGATCATTCATCGTCCGCCACAACAACAAATACTCCAATCACAAACCACTCAGGGCAGGAGTCCCACAAGGCTCGCAATTGGCTCCGACCCTTTTCAATCTATACATAAATGATATACCCAGAGCACCTAATAACCAACTTGCAATGTACGCGGACGATACTGCCATTTACACTAGAAGCTCAAAAAGATACGTAATTCGCTCCAGACTTCAAAAACACATCAACACAATTTCCGCCTGGTTTCGAGACTGGAAAATAAAAATAAATGAAAGCAAAACCAAATGTCTACTCTTTTCAAAAAAGAACAAGAAACCTAAAGAAATTAAAGTAAATAACAAAATCATCCCTTATGTTAACACAGCCAAATATCTCGGGCTAACCTTTGACACAAAAATGACTTGGAAACCACATATTAAAAACATAATCAAGAATTTCCATATAGCCCGAAACAAGTTGTCCACCATTCTTCATTCCCTTTTGCTAGCTACCAAAACAAAACATTACTTTATAAAACTGTATTACGTCCGATCTTACTATATGGCTCTACGATATGGGGTTTCACCGAAGCCAGCAACCTAATCCAAATCCAAAGAACCCAAAACAAAACCCTGCGTCACATAAGGAAAGCTCCCAGATATCTTAGGAATGACGTCATTCATCGGGACTTCGGAATCTCTAAAGTCAACTATCAAATCGCCAAAAATGCTACAAAATTTTTCAAAAATTTAAACAGAATCCCAAATGAAGAGATATGTAATCTCCCTGAATATGATCCGCACCAATGGAAGTTCAGAAAAAGGCCAAGAGCCTCTACAATACTAGTGTAAGTCAATCAGAAATCACCATTCTAGAAATTCAACATCTCGTTAAATGAAAATAGTAATGACAAGACTTCTTAATACTCACTCTCGGTGTACACAGCTGCACATCCTAAAATACTTATATAAATATGTATATTTATTTAAAAAAAAAAAAAAAAAAATTAAATTACTGCCTAATAGTGATCTTCCATCTCTCTTTTACTCTCATCCCCCTTTTCTGGAGCATTTTATGTCATTTCAGAGTACATGATCTTTAAGTCTACAACTCGGAGATTCGGCCTAATATGGCCAGGCGCTCCATAACTGCAACCCCAATGGATGGATATTTTAAAATAAATATGGTAAATAACAATTTTTCAATTTTTTTTTATTTTATATAACTCTTCATGATTGGTGGTCGTCTGTCTGTCTGTCATTTTATAATTATTTGATGGCATTTTTAATGCACTTTCCTGCGTCTTAGAGAGTTGGAATTTGGTAAACAGCTTAAATTTGTAGGACATTTTATCCTACAAAAATTTGGCGGATCCTCAAATATAGATCCTACATTATTTTTCGAAATGGTCTGCAAATAATCCCCGTTCACTACTATGAATAATTGTTGTAAGATTGTTAAAAATGTTAATGTAGGTAGCACATGACTTTCACTGCAGACTCATATTCACGTTCTCTTTATTTCTTCAATAATAATTTGAGTTTATCTGCAAAATAACACCCATAAGTATTTTAAATGACACTGAATTTGCACTTTAAACTTAAATTTGGTTTTCATTTGATAGCTGGACTTATTGTCAAAGGTGGCGTAGCGAAAACGCGAAAAAACTAAAATATCTCAAGAATGGCTAGTCCTAGAGTAATGAGGTTAGTCTCACTCTTTTTGTTGTAAAAAACCACGTATAAAATAAGCATTTAATTGATATAATTGAGTACACGTAGTGTTTTATTTTATTAATAAAACCAACCCTATTACACTTGGATTAGCGGTTCTTGAGATACTTTAGGTTTTTTACATTTACGCTACACCACCTTTGAAACTAATTCCAGTTCCCAAACGCGAACGAAAATTGAATTAAAAGTGCAAATTCAGTGTAATTTTAAATAATTATGGATGTTATTATGTGCAATTAAACTCAATATAATTAATTATTGAAGAAATAAAGAAAACGTGAATATTAGTCTGCAGGGAACGTTCTGTGGTGCCCACATAATATATTTGAGTTAGTTACAAAATAACGGCATGTTGTACTTTTTTTGCAAGGTTTGATGCAGAAACCTTGACATGATCTTTTTGTGAAATCCTTAATAAGGACTTGTCGATGAGAACCTGGATTCGTTGAACCCTGTATGGAAATAACTGCTCAAACATATCCCATAATTTATCACAACGCATCACAAAATGTATCGCAAGGTATCACAAGATGCATCACTACGTATCACAAAATTATTTAAATTTGATTAAATTCAGTTAGAAAACAAAAATTACATTATCGTGCTTTTGTTATTTTAAAACTCATGATTTCCGTTTATAAAAATGCACAAACTATATGACTGATAAAACTTGTTTTACAGCGGCATTTCTTAAATAGTAATTTTATTGCCCACGATTCTCATAAAAAGCGTTCAGTCGCCAGTTCTCTCCCGCTTCGTAACTTTGCGCTTCGCCAAATACCTACTGAACTTCGCCAAGAATTCTCATAAAATCACTTATGCAGAATGCTTTTATTACATTGCACAATTCGAAGATCGCACTTTACGAGTGAAATATTTTGCAAAGTTTCAGGGCAATAATCTTCCAATAAAAAAAGCCAGAGCTTTTGGAAAGTAAAATAAAAAGAGAAATATTTTTATTTCCTTGCAGACAAGCACGGATATATGGCTATGCTATTAAGATTGAATTTAATGCTCTGTTAAGTATAAAAGTTATATAATGATTACTAAAGGAAAAAAATCTGATGTGGACAGCACATGACTTTCCCTGCAAACTTATATCCACGTTCTATTTATTTCAATTAAATGTAATTCACTTTTAATTCAAATTTCGTTCTCATTCGGTAACCGGGCTTATTTTCAAAGGTGGCGTAGGGAAAGTACGAAAAACTAAAATATCTCGAGAACGGCTAGTCCTAGTGTAATGGGGTTGGTCTTATTCTTTCTTCGCTAAAAATTAGGTATTAAACAAGCATTTAATGGATATATTTGAGCATACGTAGTTCTTTAGTTTAGATTTGAACGATTTTTGCGTGCCTTTCTGCAAAAAAAGGCAGGTTATTTCTTTCTGAATTGTACCAAAATCTAATCAGCACCAGGGTGGCCTATACGTGACTCATCTACCGAATTTTGTGAAATTCGGTTCATTAGTTTTTCAGCTAGAGTGGATACAAGCTTTTGCGGGCCATTTCGCAAAAAAAGGCGGGTTCTTTTATTCCGAATCGTACCCAAAACTAATCAGCACTAGCCCCGGCCACAAGTGACTTACCTACCAAATTTTGTGAAATTCGGTCGATTAGTTTTTTAGTTACAGTGGATACAAAATCTGCACAGACAGACAGACAGACACACAGACACACAGACAGACAGACAGACAGACAGACAGACACACGCACAGACGTCACGCTAAAAATGGTTTTTTCGTATTCTAGGGGTTTCGAAACGTGTAGATCCGTCGAAAACTCGAGTTGTGATTTTCGGCATGATTCCAATACTTTCCCTATACATTACCATGTATTGCAGGGAAAGTAAAAATCAATATTTTGTTATCGTTCTATAAAAATGCAAACATAATAATATTCTACAATGTAAAAAATATTATGCGAGGAACACATGGCTTTCCTTACCTAATACAAATATTTTATTTTTTTTAATGCGAAATAATAATGGATAATATCCAAGGCACAGTGTTTGAAAGTTCAAAAGTACACTGACATTTGGTGCTTTCGTGATAACAACATGTAAAATTATTAAGTACCAAAAAAACTTACATTTCACACAAATCTAACTGGACAATTGGAAATATGGCTAACACTTCTAAGCAATATACTATGTTATACTTAAATATGTTAGTTCTAATTTCATCAATTAGGCGACATTTTCCTCAATTTGACCCAACATGAAAAAGCCGTCAAGTTAGCGATATTTCACGAAGTAGTCGACAATCTTGCCAATGTTTTTGCCAGATGATACATATTTGATAATACTTACTACTGTTCCTTTTTCTGTAGTTGTGGGTACAATTATTTGAAAAAAGTCCAATAACTGCGAGTTTCAGGGATGTTTGCAACATATTCTGCCGTCGAAAACTCGAATTCAAATTATCGACACTTTCTCCATAATCGTAATAATTTCCCTACATTTTCTATTCATTACACCATGCAAGGAAAGTAAAAATATGCACCCAGCTGATTTTTGAATGAGGACGAATCCAGCTACCTCATTAGATAGTTGTCTTGTTAAAAATTCAGTTACTATTATAAAAGCACAATGTCAGTACAGAATTATATATGTCCGAGCACCGATTGCAACTCCAACGGCTGAAAATACTCATGTATAACTCGATTAGTATGAATTCAAATCAGAAATATATTTTTTTTTTCAAATTATTCTTTGCATCTGGAGAAATGGCCTCTTAAGGTTTGGCCATTTTTAGTTCATTGATTTCAGTAATTATTGAAATAGAGAACTATATTCAAACCTGCATTACTTTGAAATAAAAAATAAGTGTGTAGGTGTTACGTTTAGTGACGACTAGCCACTGAGAAAGTGCAAAGCGAGGGTGATATGGCTAGCTTCAAATATTTATTGAAAATCATTGCATTTAATTTACACAATATAAGAAATATTTCAAATTGTTTCACAGATTTAAAACACCATGAAGGCAATCATTGATATGTATAGTGTGTATGAATTGCAATAGAATTAATTGGAAATCCAAAGCTTATTTTTAACTGAGTGGCAATCCCAGTTAGGACATAAGATCTTAATAAGTTTTATTATAAATACACACCAGTTTTTGAACATATCATGGCTTAAACGCGATATTTCCACACTACTTATTATCTCTGGGATGTACACAGAATTAAAACAATCGCACCCAAACAATTAACACATAAGTCTATACTTTAATTCCATACAAGAAAGTGACTACTATATATATATATATATATATATATATATATATACACATACATACATGCATACATACATACATGCATATATATATATATATATATATCATATAAAAACCAGTAATCAAATTCAAATAGAATTCCTATGCATATCCACAAAAAGCAAAGGCACTACTCAGGAAAAGGCGCCAAGCCGCTCTATACTCCGAAGCAGATAATAATCCAAGAAAATGAAGATTTAAAGGAAAATGGGATAACCAAATGCTTTGCATTTAATGGTTGGGGAGGATTGCGACTCCCCCTCCCGTTTAAAGCTGCTTTTCTAGCCTAGGCAAACGCTAACGGTACCAATACAATGCAAAGGTTGGTCCCCAATGCATGCTAATACGAAGGCACCCGGATACGGAAGAACAAGACCAACCAACAGAAGGAAACTGGACCAAAAGTGAAGCCTGCCCAACTCGCTATCTTATATATGTTCATCTTACGCATGCGTGCAATCCTAGCAGGTACGCATAAACTTTATTAACTTGCAGTTTGATGAAGTAAACTGTCAAAATCCACATGATCCCTGAAAACCGATTTATAACAATCCTTTAAGAAATATAAAGGATAATGTATATATAAAGCCTCAGTTATGATTTTAATGTTGCTATTACTGCAAACCTTTTTAAACGTATTGGTTTCGTAAAAAACGTATTGATTTCGTTTTAAACATAAATTTGGTTTCTCTTAAAGTGTCCGAGTATGATATTTCTGAAATTATTCTTGGTAAGATTTGTTTTCCAATCGATGAGATGATTGATCTTTTTTTCTATATAATTCTCTTTTGGGATATAACGTTGTATAATGACCATATAATCCATATTTTTTTATAGAGATGTCCAGAAAATTTACCGCTTCATTTTCTTCTTGACAATTTTCTATTAATTCCAATTCCGTTGGGTAAAAAGTGAAATCGAAATTTGTGGTGTCTTCATAACACCCCAATAGCACATCGTCAACAAACCGGAAATATGGTATCTCTGACAAAATATGGGTTCCTTTTTCATATGTTGAGAGGTAAATATCAGCCAAGATTGATGAGCAGGCTCCTCCCATTGGAATTCCCTTTATTTGTCGGTAATAATTTTTTCCGTTATATAGAATATTTTCCTTTAATTCTAGTTCAATAAGGTCAAGGTATCTTCGATAAGTAATAAAATCCTTCAAATCCTTTAAATCTTCTTTTTCTTTGATTATATATATATATATATATATATATATATATATATATATATATATATATATATATATATATATATATATATATATATATATATATATATATATATACATACATACATATATATATATATATATATATATATATATATATATAGCACGCATTTGTTTGGGTTAATTAGGGTTGGATGCTCAGACCTGATGAAGAGTCTAGTCCAATTAACTTAATTAACTTCCAAATTAAGTCAGTGCTGTTCTTTTTTTGTGGTGTGGTAGCCGTAGTATAACTGTTAAGGTGATTTTATTGATTGAATGCTTCGCAATTACTTGGTATTGGTTATTATTCCATCTTTCTAATATGTACATATATATATGTATATACATATATTTATTTAATATACATGTATCTATGTGTGCGTCCGTAAATTATATCTAGCAGTCCATAGTGCTAGTTACTACCTCCTCTTATTGTTTGACCGAACAATAACACATAGTGTTTAGTGTACGTATTTTTATTTCATTAAAATCCAATCCATCATTCATTTTTACTTTCCCTGCAATACATGGTAATGTATAGGGAAAGTATTGGAATCATGCCGAAAATCACAACTCGAGTTTTCGACGGATCTACACGTTTCGAGACCTCTAGAATACGAAAAAACCATTTTTAGCGTGACGTCTGTGCGTGTGTCTGTCTGTCTGTCTGTGTGTCTGTCTGTGTGTCTGTCTGTGTGTCTGTCTGTCTGTCTGTCTGTGTGTCTGTCTGTCTGTGCAGATTTTGTATCCACTGTAACTAAAAAACTAATGGACCGAATTTCACAAAATTTGGTAGGTAAGTCACTTGTGGGCGGGGCTGGTGCTGATTAGTTTTGGGTACGATTCGGAATAAAAGAACCCGCCTTTTTTTGCGAAATGGCCCGCAAAAGCTTGTATCCACTCTAGCTGAAAAACTACATAAAATGCCCGTTTAATACGTAATGTTTAACGACGAAAAGAATAAGACCAACCCCATTACACTAGGACTAGCCGTTCTCGAGATATTTTAGTTTTTCGTACTTTCCCTACGCCACCTTTGAAAATAAGCCCGGTTACCGAATGAGAACGAAAATTGAATAAAAGTGAAATAAATGTAATTAAAATAAAGAGAACGTGGATATAAGTCTGCAGGGAAAGTCATGTGCTGCCCACATCAGATTTTTACTTTCCCTGCAATACATGGTAATGTATAGGGAAAGTATTAGAATCATGCCGAAAATCACAACTCGAGTTTTCGACGGATCTACACGTTTCGAGACCTCTAGAATACGAAAAAACCATTTTTAGCGTGACGTCTGCGTGTGTGTCTGTGTGTCTGTGTGTCTGTCTGTGTGTCTGTCTGTGTGTCTGTCTGTCAGTCTGTGCAGATTTTGTATCCACTCTAAGTAAAAAACTAATGGACCAAATTTCACAAAATTTGGCAGGTAAGTCACTTGTGGGCGAGTCTGGTGCTGATTAGTTTTGGGTACGATTTGGAATTAAAGAACCCGTCTTTTTTTGCGAAATGGCCCGCAAAATCTTGTATCTACTCTAACTAAAAAACTACTAGACCGAATTTTACAAACTTCGGTAGATGAGTCACTTGTGGGATACCCTGGTGCTGATTAGATTTTGGTACGATTCGGAAAAAAATAACCTGCCTTTTTTTGCAAAATGGCCCACAAAAATCGTCAAAATCTAAACTAAAGAACTAGGTATACTCAAATATATCCATTAAATGCTCATTTAATACGTAATTTTTAACGACGAAAGGAATATGACCAACCCCATTACACTGGGACTAGCCGTTCTCGTGATATTTTAGTTTTTCGTACTTTCCCTACGCCACCTTTGATAATAAGTTCGGTTACCGAATGAGAACGAAAATTGAATTAAAAGTGAAATAAATTTAATTAAATAAAGAGAACGTGAATATAAACGTCTGCAGGGAAAGTCATGTGCTGCCCACATCAGATTTTTACTTTCCCTGCATTACATGGTAATGTATAGGGAAAGTATTGGAATCATGCCGAAAATCGCAACTCGAGTTTTCAACGGATCTACACGTTTCGAGACCTCTAGAATACGAAAAAACTGTTTTTAGCGTGACGTCTGTGTGTGTGTCTGTGTGTCTGTGTGTCTGTGAGTCTGTGTGTCTGTGTGTCTTTGTGTCTGTCTGTGCAGCTTTTGTATCCACTCTAACTAAAAAACTAATGAACCGAATTTCATAAAATTTGGTAGGTAGGTCACTTGTGGGGAATTCTGGTGCTGATTAGTTTTGGGTACAATTCGGGATAAAAGAACCCGCCTTTTTTGCGAAATGGTCCGCAAAAGCTTGTATCCACTCTAGCTGAAAAACTAATGGACTGAATTTCACAAAATTAGGTAGATAAGTTACCTGTGGGACAACTTGGTGCTGATTAGATTTTGGTATAATTCGAAAAAAAATAACCTGCATTTTTTTCCAAAATGGCCCGCAAAAATCATCAAAATCTAAACTTAAGGACTACGTATGCTCAAATAGAGCCATTAAATACTTGTTTAATAAGTAATTTTTAGCGAAGAAAAGAATAAGACCAACCCCATTACACTAGGACTAGCCGTTCTCGAGATATTTTAGTTTTTCGTATTTTTCCTACACCATTTTTGAAAATAAGTCCACTTTTCAAATGAGAACGAAAATTGAATTAGAAATTTAATTTAATTTAAATAAATAGAACGTGAATATAAGTCTGCAGGGAAAGTCATGTGCTGCCCACATCAGATTTTTACTTTCCCTGCAATACATGGTAATGTATAGGGAAAGTATTGGAATCATGCCGAAAATCGCAACTCTAGTTTTCGACGGATTTACGCGTTTCGAGTCCTCTAGAATACGAGAAAACCATTTTTAGCGTGACGTCTGTGTATGTGTCTGTCTGTCTGTGTGTCTGTGTGTCTGTCTGTGTGTCTGTCTGTGTGTCTGTCTGTGTGTCTGTCTGTTCAGATTTTGTATCCACTCTAACTAAAAAACTAATGGACCGAATTTCACAAAATTTTGTAGGTAAGTCACTAGTGGGCGGGGCTGGAGCTGATTAGTTTTGGGTACGATTTGGAATAAAAGAACTCGCCTTTTTTGTGAAATAGCCCGCAAAAGCTTGTATCCACTGTAGCTGAAAAACTATTTGGACCGAATTTCACATAATTCGGCAGATGAGTCACTTTTGGGTTACCCTGGTGCTGATTAGATTACCACTGATTAGCCACCTTTGAAAATAAGCCCGGTTACCGAATGAGAACGAAAATTGAATTAAAAGTGAAATAAATTTAGTTAAAATAAAGAGAACGTTAATATAAGTCTGCAGGGAAAGTCATGTGCTGCCCACATCAGATTTTTACTTTCCCTGCAATACATGGTAATGTATAGGGAAAGTATTGGAATCATGTCGAAAATCGCAACTCGAGTTTTCGACGGATCTACACGTTTCGAGACCTCTAGAATACGAAAAAACCATTTTTAGCGTGACGTCTGTGTGTGTGTCTGTGTGTCTGTCTGTGTGTCTTTCTGTGTGTCTGTCCGTGTGTCTGTCTGTGTGTCTGTCTGTGTGTCTGTCTGTGCAGATTTTGTATCCACTCTAACTAAAAAACTAATGGACCGAATTTCATAAAATTTGGTATGTAAGTCACTTGTAGGCGAATCTGGTGCTGATTAGTTTTGGGTATGGTTCGCGATAAAAGAACCCACCTGTTTTTGCGAAATGGCCCGCAAAAATCTTCAAAATTTAAAATAAGAAACTACGTATGCTCAAATATATCTATTAAAAGCTTGTTTTATACGTAATTTTAACGAAGAAAATAATAAGATCAATTCCATTACACTAGGACTAGCCGTTCTCGGGATATTTTAGTTTTTTCGTATTTCTCTACGTCACCTTTGAAAATAAGCCCGGTTACCGAATGAGAACGAAAATTGCATTAAAAGTGAATTAAATTTAATTAAAATAAAGAGAACGTGGATATAAATAAGTCTGCAGGGAAAGTCATGTGCTGCCCACTTCAGATTTTTACTTTCCCTGCAATACATGGTAAAGTATAGGGAAAGTATTGGAATCATGCCGAAAATCGCAACTCGTGTTTTCGACGGATCTACACGTTTCGAAACCTCTAGAATACGAAAAACCATTTTTAGCGTGACGTCTGTGTGTGTGTCTGTGTGTCTGTCTGTGTGTCTGTGTGTCTGTTTGTGTGTCTGTGTGTCTGTGTGTCTGTCTGTCTGTCTGTGCAGATTTTGTATCCACACTAACTGAAAAACTAATGGACCGAATTTCACAAAATTCGGTAGATAAGTCACTTGTGGGTTACCTTGGTGCTGATTAGAATTTGGTACGATTCGGAATAAAAGAACCCGCCTTTTTTTGCGAAATGGCCCGAAAAAGTGTGTATCCACTGTAGCTGAAAAACTAATGGACCGAATTTCACAAAACTCGGTAGATGGATCACGTATAGGTTAAACTGGTGCTGATTAGATTTTGGAACGATTCAGAAAAAAATAACCTGCCTTGTTTTGCAAAATGGCCTGCAAAAATCGCCAAAATATAAAATAAAAAATTACGTATGCTCAAATATATCCATGAAATGCTTGTTTAATACGTAATTTTTAACGAAGAAAAGAATAAGACCAACCCCATTACACTAGGACTAGTCGCTCTCGAGATATATTAGTTTTTTCGTATTTTCTCTACGCCACCTTTGAAAATAAGTCCAGTAATCAAATGAGAACGAAAATTGAATTAAAAGTGAATTAAATGTAATTAAAATAAAGAGAACGTGAATATAAGTCTGCACCTTTCTTTGTCTGAATATAAGTCTGCACCTTCTGGTACTTTCCCTGCAATACATAGTAATGTATAGGGAAAGTATTGGAATCATGCCGAAAATCACAACTCGAGTTTTCGACGGATCTACACGTTTCGAGACCTCTAGAATACGAGAAAACCATTTTTAGCGTGACGTCTGTGCGTGTGTCTGTCTGTCTGTCTGTGTGTCTGTCTGTCTGTCTGTCTGTCTGTGTGTCTGTCTGTCTGTCTGTCTGTGTGT
Source organism: Amaurobius ferox (assembly GCA_951213105.1). Taxonomy (NCBI): domain Eukaryota; kingdom Metazoa; phylum Arthropoda; class Arachnida; order Araneae; family Amaurobiidae; genus Amaurobius; species Amaurobius ferox. The sequence goes on along the minus strand of OX578144.1, from coordinate 34,497,690 downwards.
CTGTCTGTCTGTGCAGATTTTGTATCCACTGTAACTAAAAAACTAATGGACCGAATTTCACAAAATTTGGTAGGTAAGTCACTTGTGGGCGGGGCTGGTGCTGATTAGTTTTGGGTACGATTCGGAATAAAAGAACCCGCCTTTTTTTGCGAAATGGCCCGCAAAAGCTTGTATCCACTCTAGCTGAAAAACTAATGGACCGAATTTCACAAAACTCGGTAGATGAGTCACGTATAGGTCACTCTGGTGCTGATTAGATTTTGGTACGATTCGGAAAAAAATAACCTGCCTTTTTTTGCAAAACGGCCCGCAAAAATCTTCAAAATCTAAACTAAAGAACTAGGTATACTCAGATATATCCATTAAATGCCCGTTTAATACGTAATGTTTAACGACGAAAAGAATAAGACCAACCCCATTACACTAGGACTAGCCGTTCTCGAGATATTTTAGTTTTTCGTACTTTCCCAACGCCACCTTTGAAAATAAGCCCGGTTACCGAATGAGAACAAAAATTGAATTAAAAGTGAAATAAATTTAATTAAAATAAAGAGAACGTTAATATAAGTCTGCAGGGAAAGTCATGTGCTGCCCACATCAGATTTTTACTTTCCCTGCAATACATGGTAATGTATAGGGAAAGTATTGGAATCATGTCGAACATCGCAACTCGAGTTTTCGACGGATCTACACGTTTCGAGACCTCTAGAATACGAAAAAACTATTTTTAGCGTGACGTCTGTGTGTGTGCCTGTGTGTCTGTGCGTCTCTGTGTGTGTCTGTATATGTGTCTGTGTGCCTGTCTGTCTGTCTGTGCAGATTTTGTATCCCCTCTAACTAAAAAACTAATTGACCGAATTTCATAAAACATTGTAGGTAAGTCACTTGTGCACGAATCTGGTGCTGATTAGTTTTGGGTATGACTCGGGTTAAAAGAACCCGCCTTTTTTTGCGAAATGGCCCGCAAAACCTTGTATCCACTCTTACTGAAAGACTAATTAACCGAATTTCAGAAAATTTGGTTGATAAGTCGCCTGTAGGCCACACTGGTGCTGATTAGATTTTGGAATAATTCGAAAAAAAATAACCTGCCTTTTTTTGGAAAATGTCCCGCAAAATTCATCAAAATCTTAACTTAAGAACTACGTATGCTCAAATATAGCCATTAAATGCTTGTTTAATACGTAATTTTAAGCGAAGAAAGGAATAAGACCAACCCCATTACAATAGGACTAGCCGTTCTCGAGATATTTTAGTTTTTCGTATTTTTCCTACACCATTTTTGAAAATAAGTCCAGTTTTCAAATGAGAACGAAAATTGAATTAAAAATGAATTAAATTTAATTTAAATAATTAGAACGTGAATATAAGTCTGCAGGGAAAGTCATGTGCTGCCCACATCAGATTTTTACTTTCCTTGCAATACATGGTAATGTATAGGGAAAGTATTGGAATCATACCGAAAATCACAACTCGAGTTTTCGACGGATCTACACGTTTCGAGATCTCTAGAATACGAAAAAACTATTTTTAGCGTGACGTCTGTGTGTGTGTCTGTGTGTCTGTCTGTGTGTCTGTCTGTCTGCCTGTGCAGATTTTGTATCCACTCTAACTAAAAAACTAATGGATCGAATTTCACAAAATTTGGTAGGTAAGTTACTTGTGAGCGAGTCTGGTGCTGAATTATTTTGGGTACGATTTGGAATAAAAGAACCCGCCTTTTTTTGCGAAATGGCCCGCAAAAGCTTGTATCCACTCTAACTGAAAAAGGGATGGTCCGAATTTCACAAAATTCGGTAGATGAGTCACTTGTGGGTAACCTTGGGGCTGATTAGATTTTGGTACGATTCGGAAAAAAATAACCTGCCTTTTTTTGCAAAATGGCACGCAAAAATCATCAAAATCTAAACTAAAGAACTAGGTATACTCAAATATATCCATTAAATGCTCGTTTAATACGTAATTTTTAACGACGAAAATAATAAGACCAACCCCATTACACTACGCCTAGCCGTTCTCGAGATATTTTAATTTTCCGTATTTTCTCTACGCCACCTTTGAAGATAAGTCCGGTTACCGAATGAGAACGAAAAGTGAATTAAAAGTGAAATAAATTTAATTAAAATAAAGAGAACGTTAATATAAGTCTGCAGGGAAAGTCATGAGCTGCCCACATCAGATATTTACTTTCCCTGCAATACATGGTAATGTATAGGGAAAGTATTGGAATCATGCCGAAAATCGCAACTCGAGTTTTCGACGGATCTACACGTTTCGTGACCTCTAGAATACGAAAAAACCATTTTTAGCGTGACGTCTGTGTGTGTGTCTGTGTGTCTGTCTGTCTGTGCAGATTTTGTATCCACTCTAACTAAAAAACTAATGGACCGAATTCCACTAAATTTTGTAAGTCACTTGTCGGCGGGGCTGGTGCAGTTTTGTTTTGGGTACGATTCGGAATAAAAGAACCCGCTATTTTTTGCGAAATGGCCCGCAAAAGTTTTAATCCACTCCAGCTGAAAAACTAATGGACCGAATTTCAAAAAATTCGGTAGATGAGTCACTTGTGGGTAACCTTGGTGCTGATTAGATTTTGGAACGATTCAGAAAAAAATAACCTGCCTGTTTTTGAAGAATGGCCCGCAAAAATTGTCAAAATCTAAACTAAAAAGCTACGTATGCTCAAATATATCCTTTAAATGCGTGTTTAATGCGTAATTTTTAACGAAGAAAAGAATACAACCAACCCCATTACACTAGGACTAGCCGTTCTCGATATATTTTAGTTTTTCGTACTTACCCTACACCACCTTTGAAAATAAGCCCGATTACCGAATGAGAACGAAAATTGAATAAAAGTGAAGTAAATTTAATTAAAATAAAGAGAACGTTAATAAAAGTTTGCAGGGAAAGTCATGTGCTGCTCACATCAGATTTTTACTTTCCTTATACACATAATGTATAAGGAAAGTATTGTGACGGGGTCGAAAATTCGAATTCGAGTTTTCGACGGGAGAGCACGTTTCAAGCATCCCTGATCACGAATCAAACATTTTTGAAGTGATGTCTGTGTGTGTGTGTGTGTGTGTGTGTGTGTGTGTGTGTGTGTGTGTGTGTGTGTGAAAGTATGTGTGTGTGTCTGTGTGTGTCAGTGAGCCTGTGGAGACGATAACTGACGAACGAATGGACCGATTTGAACGAAATTTGGTACAAAAATCACAATTCGTAAACACTGGGAGCCTATTGTTTTTAAATGTAATCGAATGTTCAAACCCCCCCTAAATTTTCGAGTGAAATTTTGAAAAAATCGTCAAAAAATCAAAACCGCTAATAAAGTTACGCAAATAGACTTTTCTTATGTAATTTTTTATTAGAAAACGATTAACATAAATTTTAGAACGCTAATATGAGCCGTTCTCGAGATATTGCACATTTTTTAAAAAAATTATCAAAAAGTCATATAAAATAAAAAATATATATATTTCCTATTGGGGAAACATGTTCACTTTTCATATGTAATACCATGCGATAAATTTGCTGACATCATTCTCGTGGATCTAGCTCGTTCCATTCATGAGAAGAGATACTTCGAGTAATACTTTTGTATTTGAACGTCAATAGTCATTTATCTGCTATAAGAATGACTTATTTCTCCATCTTGGCGAGATTTTGGCGACGAATTTGGCGGAATGTCGCGAAATTGGCGACTTTTCGAAATGTTGTCAAATTAATGAACATTTCGCCAAATGGATAAAAATGACGCCAAATCAATGAAAATGACGACTAATTGCCGAAAATTCAAGAACTTGGAAAGAATATAAGTATCTACTATAAGAAAAACGTATTTTGTTTACTGTAAAAGTAGTAAATTCATTTCATTATATAAGGAAAGTCATGTGTTGCCCACATCAGATCTTTTGTTTCAGTTTTTTGTAAATTAAAACGCTCTAATTATATGTAGTATAATGTTTATTTCTTATTTTTACTAGTTGTATTTCAGAGTATAGGACAATATGCAGACAATCTAGCATTTCGTTGGAAGTATGCCTTGTTTCCCTCACCCTTCATTTATTGATGCTTACATAACTATAAATGTTGCATTAACTACTGAATATACACATATTTTAACATTTAGCATAATGATATGTACAAGTAAATATCAGGAAATCATATTTAGAAACGGGTGTTTTGTAAAATTTTATTAGTGCTTTATTGTATTATATATATAAGAACATGTTGTTGTTGTTGAGACCCAGACCGTCCGACTTACCAGAAAAGTGTAAGGTAACTGTTTGGACGGCCGGGAGGTGTCACCCAATTTAGACCGGAACCTAGTAGGGGAGGCATCCACAGGGACCGTACCCTCCTTCTCCTACCACCATCCTCTCGGAAGGACTTACGGACCCACATGTTTAACGTGATCGTACTTCGCATGAACACGGTGGAAATTCTGGCAGCGTGCAAATCCAGCGCCAAACCACCTGGCTACCGCGCCGAAAACTTGCCAACAGCACGCGGTGTTCCCAGGTGGTCATATATAAGAGCATGTGTCCTATATAAGAACATGTGTCATATATAAGAAGGTGGTCATATATAAGAACACATATAAAAACATGTTGTTGTTGTTGAGACCCAGACCGTCTGACCTACCAGAAAGGCGTAAGGTAACTGTTTGGACGGCCGGGAAGTGCCACACAATTTAGACCGGAACCCAGTGGGGGAGGCATCCACAGGGACCGTACCCTCCTTCCACTACCACCAACCTCTCGGAAGGACTTACGGACCCACATGTTTAACGTGATTGTACTCCGCTAGAACACGGCGGCAGATTTGGCAGCGGCTGGAATCGAACTCGGGCCTACCGAGTGCAACTCCAGCGCGCTAACCAAAGGGCTACCGCGCCCATATAAAAACATGCGTCACAACTTTCCACGGAATCTTCTTAAATGCTTTATAACATTCTTACAATCTTTACGATTTTTTCAATTGCTTTTCATATCCAATAATCTAAAAACATCAAGCATTATTCTTCATTATTGATATTGTTCCTCTGCTTTTCTAAAAATAAATTGCGTAAGGTCTCAAGAAATGTGTAAGGTCTCAAGACACATGGTGTTTAAAGTGCACCTCTAACTCTCTATCTCATTTATTTTGATCAAATATTGCTTAGAATGTTCACGATATATCAGTATTTCTAAAATTAATCTCATCAAGTAACACAGTTTCAAAAATGTTGAAATTACTCTGAAAGAATCCCTTACAAATGTACTTATTTTTCAGGAGAGTAGAAATTCATTCATCACAACTAAAGGTCACATGGATATCTTTTCACTTTTGTAGTTACTTCCAAATGTTATTTTCACTGGTACTACCAACGTTGATATGAGAAATGAACTGAGTTTGCTTATATCTAATTTAGCACTTGATTACTGTAAAGATTTTTTATTATAAATATAAAAAAAATATTATTAAAGTATTTGATTACAACATATATAAATATATTAGTATTTTTAAACGTAAAATTTTCATTTTAGCATTTGAGTCACAGTAACACAGATGTTTTTATTTAGACGTTGGTTTCTTTTTCCATAATTTGTCTTTTTACTTTCCCTGCAATACATGGTAATGTATAGGGAAAGTATTGGAATCATGTCGAAAATCGCAACTCGAGTTTTCGACGGATCTACACGTTTCGAGACCTCTAGAATACGAAAAAAATATTTTTAGCGTGACGTCTGTGTGTCTGTCTGTGCAGATTTTGTATCCACTCTAACTTAAAAACTAATGGACCGAATTTCACAAAATTTGGTAGGTAAGTCACTTGTGAGCGAGTCTGGTGCTGATTAGTTTTGGGTATGATTCGGGATAAACGAACCCGCCGTTTCTTGCGAAATGGCCCTCAATGCTTGTATCCACTCTAACTAAACAACTAATGAACCGAATTTCAGAAAATTCGGCAGATGAGCCATTTGTGGGTCACCCTGGTGCTGATTAGATTTTGGTATGATTCGGAAAAAATAACCTTCTTTTTTTTGCAAAATGGCCCACCAAAATCGTCAAAATCTAAACTAAAGAACTACATATACTCAAATATATCCATTAAATGCTTGCTTAATACGTAATTTTTAGCGAAAAAGAGAATAAGATCAACCCCATTACACTAGGACTAGCCGTTCTCGAGATATTTTAGTTTTTCTTACCTTCTCTACGCCACCTTTGAAATTAAGCCCGTTTAACGAATGAGAACGAAAATTGAATTAAAAGTGAAATAAATTTATTTAAAATAAAGAGAACGTTAATATAAGTCTGCAGGGAAAGTCATGTGCTGCCAACATCAGATTTTTATTTTTGGTTTTATACTGAAATTTGAAGCTTTCTAGTACAAAGTAAGTTTTATTTTAGATCCAGGCCCATTATTGCCTATTCGCTGATTATTCTATACGAGACAATTCAGTTCAGTCATATGCAGAGTCCACTTCAATGATAAAAGCTTGTAATTTCGTCCCATTCTCTCAACAATAGAGCGGCTGCTGGCCCTTTCTAGATCCAGCGTTGGATTCCCGTTTGGGACAGCAAAGCTTTTTACAATACGTCCGAACGAAGATCCCTGTATGTTAGTGCAAAGATGCCGTAGGTCTGAAAGTGACCCTAGTACGGTTAGTACGGATTCAGTGGACTCTGGAAGACTGAGAGCTGATTTCAAATTGAAAGGATAACGACCACGCAAGAAACTAACTTTGGTAAAAATAGTACTAGCAGGAGGCTAACCTGAGGTAAAAATACCAGGAGGTAGTTAGTCAGATTGTCAGTTGCCCGCCAATCTGACAATAGAGGGTGGGGAATGCAGAGTTTACTTCGGCAATAAGAGCTTGAAATTTCGTCCTAATAGTTCAACAGTTGAGTGTCGGTTGGTCAGCTCAGAGATCCAGGGTTTGATTCTCGGATGGAACAGCAAAGTTCTTTACAATCGCGCCTGAACAAATCATCCCTGTCGGTTAGCAGGAGGTGGTAAAAATAGCAGTAGGTGGTCGATCTGATTGTTAGTTGCTGGCGAATCTGCCAGAGGGTGAATCTGCCCGAGTCCACTACAACAAGAGCTTGCCAATTCGTCCCAGTAGCTCAACGGTAGAGCGTCGGCTGACCAGTTCGGAGATCCAGAGCTGAATTACCGGTTGGGCCAGCAAGGCTCTTTACGCATGCTACTTGCTGTATTTCTATATTTGTGCCATCTGACGCTGAATCTTGGCTTAGCGTATTGTACTTCTCTGGCTTTGTATTTATAATATTGTGCCTTTCCAGGTTCAGTGAAATACTCACCTTTTAAATCGCTGCTAGATGACACGGTAACATCTTGATAACATAGAAAATATTTACTTAGATATCATTTAATAAACAAGTTCTGGAACATTCTTTATATGGTACGCATCTTATTTTATGAAGAAGTAGCAGTAACATAATTATTTACAGGATGCCACAATCACTCGGACTTTAGAGCTATTATTTTTGCTGATTCATGTATGACCAAAACTAATATACGAGATTTCGTATCAAGCTAAACCAGAGATTTAAGTTGCGAAATCGTGCCCAGCAATTGAGCATTAATATTTTATTAAAACATCATGGAACAATCATTGAGCCATACGGTCTAAGACATATATTGGACTCTTTCAGTTAGTTTGTGGGGGCAGGGAATATTCTCATTAACCGTGCAGTCAATGACTTATTGCAACATCCTGAACGTCACTTATTGCTAACACTTTTCAACAAAGTTGAAAAGTGTTTATGACTTTGTTCATTCTGTCTGTCTGTCTGCCTGCCTATCCGTTAGCACGATAACTGAAGTAAAAAAGACTTAATCAAAATGAGATTTTAGTATGTTGTTCAGACGGTCTGTAGGACCTATGGGAATATAAATGAATAATATCACCCAATTAGTTCTGGATTGATCCCGGGTTGAAAAAATGAAATACATTGAGCCCTATGGGACCTAATTATTCAAGCATTTTTTAGGCGGATTTAAAATTCACAAATTACTTCGAAAATTTTAAGCAATATTCAAATTGTTCCATAAAGTATATAAAAAAAATATCAGCGAAATATATTCAGTAGTTTTTTAAATAAAAATTAATATAATAATAACACCTCTTATATGAAACGATCACGTGACCATGATATGAAACGATCATGTGACTTACTTCAAAATGATATATGGCATCCATCTTGTCTTAAATCGTGATTTTTAAAGTTCTTTTTAATTCATATTGAGTGTTGTATCCGTCCTAAAACTACTTTATTTTTGCCTAAATTCTGTGCATCTACATACTGAAACAACGCAATGACAATATATTTGAGTTTAAATGTTTATCCAAATTTGATTATTTCGACAACGAAGCCTATTTTTCACCTATGTAAAATGTAAACAGCAAAACATGTAGAATGAGTTGTATTAGAATTGCTGTATTTCTTTAACACAAAATCATTTAGTCCATGGAGTCTGCGTAGCTGATATGAATGAAATATTCATTGATTTTACAAAGAGAAGGACGATTTTTTTCGATGAAGTTTTACGCATAGAGTTTAATTACTTGTAGCTACATGGTCTTAATTTTTAAATAAAATAAATTATTATAGTATTGTGATGAATGACATGAATGGGAAATTATTTATGAATGAAATGCTGCTTTTATAGAGAGAGCCAGGCGTGTTTTTTTTCTATGACCTCGTTTGATTGAATTTCAGTTGTTTTCTCTATGAAGTTTTCAAATATAATAAATTATTGTAATATTATGATAATTCTAAAATTATTACCGAGGAATGTGTTACATTTTAGAGATGTTTAAACCAGGCAATTTATATCTCAATGCCGGCATTTGAATGAAGTTCATTTTTTTCGATGAAGGTTTAAGTTTTCAAATATAATAAATTATTGTAGTATTGTGATAAGTTTTAAAATATTACCGAGGAATACATTGCATTTTAGACATGTTTAAATAAAATTGCATTGAAGTTGGAAAGTGTTCCATAATCAATGCCTTAAGCATGATTGATCTTTCTTGTTTATTATAACGGAAGAACAATGCACTATTAGGAAGCAAGTAAACATATAAATGGACAAATGAGAAAATGATGATTAATACAAAATATTGATGAATAATACAAAATGAGATATTGACGATTAATATAAAATGAGATATTGATGATTATGACAAAACGAAAAAAATGATTAAGACAAAATATTGATGATTAATACAAACTGAGATATTGATGTTTAATACAAAATATTGATGATTAGTACAAAATGAGGCATTGATGATTAAGACAAAATATTGATTATTAATACAAAATAGCTGAAATTCCTTAATAATTTTTTGCAAGACACTTGGCAATTTTTCTGATGAAGATGATATATGATAACTTAGAAAACGTCCTACCACAATTAAACATCGTTATCCGGAAAAAATGTGCATCGTAATTTTATAGTATTTAATTAAACTGAGGGTTTAACGTATATAAATATTAATATAGAAAATAAAGGGCTCCAATATATTAATATCAGCTCAATGAAGAGCACACGACCATAAAATGCATTCTTCAAATGAGTATTTGTTTTTCGTAAAGAAAATGTAACTAGAAAAAAATCTTAACTCCGAGATTGAAATTCTACAGACGTAAATATTGCAAATTTAAAATGTTTCGTCTGAGACGAAGCCTAATGACATCGTGTAATGTAAAAGCAACCACAAGAAAATGTTATCTTAAATATCCCACGCTCAATTTATCCGATTGACATTGTTGAACTTGTAATCATTGTATCAGAAAAATATGTCAAATTACAGTGCATTTACTCTGCGTTCAAGCTCATATCCAACGTGGTGGTTTGTACACCAAGCAAGTATAGTTGCCCGTGTATACGCGGAGTAAGGTCACGATAAATATGATGGTCCGAAAGTCCTTATGATATGTGATGGGATAGAGAGCCCTACAGTCCCAGTGACTGCCACTACCATTGGGTTGTTATCTAAATTAGGTGGTACTGACATGTCCATCCATATAGTTACCTCACACCTTTGAGTAGGCCTGACAGTTTGGGCAGAGATAACAAAACGATTAATTGCATCAAATATTTGTGCATTTTCATACAAAAGCGTAAAAAAAGTTTTGCAAGTATTCATAAATACGTTAAAGTGTTTTAAGAATATGTTTTAAATAAAACGTTTTCAGAATGCTATGATTTTAAAATGCTTCAAAAGAAAGTTCATATTTATTTTTTTTTATTACCCGGATCGTAGTGTGAAGCAGACATTTTAATATAATACTGTTCACATTTATTATCATTCTATACGTAAAACATAAAATTCTTGTTCTGAATGCTATTGTAAACCCAATTAAACAAAATGAGTCCTTTGATGTTTCCAGCAGACACAAACTACATGACATAAAACGAAGCTTCAAAGTTTTTTCATCACAGTAACAAATAATAAATGACTAAACTTGTAAATACGAGAAAAGTTGTAATCAAGTAACATTTTCGTTTCGCCAAAAGGAATTCACTGTAATAAATTTTGTAGACGCATCTATCATACAAATATAAAGGTCTGCAATGACAGATTAATCTCTGTTAATATCTCTATTTTTAGCTACATAATATTTTAAGGGCAGAGAAAATAATTTTAGATTTTCATCGACAATTAAACCGTATTATACAGGGTGTCCCCAAAACAGTTATCTCGGCTTCATTCTTTAAATATTGATCTTAGACATATATAATAAATTACAAAGTTGCGTAAAACAGGTATAGGATTTTATGAAATCGATTAACATTTTCAAGGCAATTAAATTTTAAGACATGATTAAATATTCATCGAAAAAGCAAGACTATTAAATCGTCTGCTTCAGTATGTAGATTCAATTAATGTTTCATTCATATCAGCCATATTGCAGACTCCAGAGTTAAATAATTTTGCATTCAAGAAATTAAGCAATTCTTATACAACTCTTCTTACAGCTTGATGTGCTTACATTATACACACGTGAAAAGTAGGCTTCGTTGTACAAATAATCGAAGTTTGATGATCATTTAAACTCCAAAATATAGTAATTCAATTGTCGCAGTATATAGATGCACAGAAAAAAAAATAAAAATATAAGCGCTTTAGGACGGATGCAACACTAAATATATATTTAACTGATCCTTAAAAATCACGATCTTGACACATTTTAAAAAATCTGATGTGAGCAGCACATGACTTTCCCTGCAGACTTATATTAACGTTCTCTTTATTTTAATTAAATTTATTTCACTTTTAATTCAATTTTCGTTCTCATTCGATAACCGGACTTATTTTCAAAGGTGGCGTAGGGAAAGTACGAAAAACTAAAATATCTGGAGAACGGCTAGTCCTAATGTAATGGGGTTGGTCTTATTCTTTTCATCGTTAAAAATTACGCATTAAATCAGCATTTAATGGATATATTTGAGTATACCCAGTTTTTTATTTTAGATTTTGGCAATTTTTGCGGGCCATTTTGCAAAAAAAAGCTGGTTATTTTTTTCTGAATCATACCAAAATCTAATCAGGACCAGGGTGACCTATACGTAACTCATCTACCGAATTTTGTGAAATTCGGTCCATTAGTTTTTCAGCTACAGTGGATACAAGCTTTTGCGGGCCATTTCACAAAAAAGGCGGGTTCTTTTATTCTGAATCGTACCCAAAACTAATCAGCACCAGCCCCGCCTACAAGTGACTTACCTTCAAAATTTTGTGAAATTCGGTCCATTAGTTTTTTAGTTAGAGTGGATACAATATCTGCACAGACAGACAGACACACAGACACACAGACACACAGACAGACACACAGACAGACACACAGACACACACTCAGACGTCACGCTAAAAATGGTTTTTTCGTATTCTAGAGGTCTTGAAACGTGTAGATTCGTCGAAAACTCGAGTTGTGATTTTCGGCATGATTCCAATACTTTTCCTATACATTACCATGTATTGCAGGGAAAGTAAAAATCTGATGTGGGCAGCACATGACTTTCCCTGCAAACTTATATCCACGTTCTATTTATTTCAATTAAATGTAATTCACTTTTAATTCAAATTTCGTTCTCATTCGGTAACCGGGTTTATTTTCAAAGGTGGCGTAGGGAAAGTACGAAAAACTAAAATATCTCGAGAACGGCTAGTCCTAGTGTAATGGGGTTGGTCTTATTCTTTTCGTCGTTAAACATTACGTATTAAACGGGCATTTAATGGATATATCTAAGTATACCAAGTTCTTTAGTTTAGATTTTGAAGATTTTTGCGGGCCGTTTTGCAAAAAAAGGCAGGTTATTTTTTTCCGAATCGTACCAAAATGTAATCAGCACCAGAGTGACCTATACGTGACTCATCTACCGAATTTTGTGAAATTCGGTCCATTAGTTTTTCAGCTAGAGTGGATACAAGCTTTTGCGGTTGAAAAGTGGCGTAGGGAAAGTACGAAAAACTAAAATATCTCGAGAACGGCTATTCCTAGTGTAATGGGGTTGGTCTTATTCTTTTCGTCGTTAAACATTACGTATTAAACGGGCATTTAATGGATATGTCTGAGTATACGTAGTTCTTTAGTTTAGATTTTGAAGATTTTTGCGGGCCGTTTTGCAAAAAAAGGCAGGTTATTTTTTTCCGAATCGTACCAAAATCTAATCAGCACCAGAGTGACCTATACGTGAGTCATCTACCGAGTTTTGTGAAATTCGGTCCATTAGTTTTTCAGCTAGAGTGGATACAAACTTTTGCGGGCCATTTCGCAAAAAAAGGCAGGTTCTTTTATTCCGAATCGTACCCAAAACTGTGTGTCAGTGAGTCTGTGGAGACGATAACTGACGAACGAATGGACCGATTCGAACCAAATTTGGTACAAAAATCACAATCCGTAAACACTGGAAGCCTATTGTTTTTATGCGTAATCGAATGTTCAAAACCCCCCTAAATTTTCGAATAAAATGTTGAAAAAATCGTCAAAAAATCAAAACCTCTAATAAAGTTACGCAAATAGACATTTCTTATGTAATTTTTCATTAGAAAACGATTGACATAAATTTTAGAACGCTAACATGAACCGTTCTCTAGATATTGCACATTTTTCAAAAAAATTATTAAAAAGTCATATAAAATGAAAAAAAAAATATTTCCTATTGAGAAAGATGTTCACTTTTCATATGTAATACCATGCGATAAATTGGGTGACATCATTCTCGTGTATCTATCTCGTTCCATTCATGAAAAAAGATACTTTATTAAGATTTTAAGTCATTTATCTGCTGTAAGAACAACTTATTTCTTCGTCCATAACGCTTGGCGAGATTTCGGCGAGGAATTTGGCGGAATGTCGCCAACTTGGCGACTTTTTGAAATGCTGCCAAATTAACGAAAATCTCGCCAAATAGATAAAAATGACGCTAAATTAATGAAAATGATGACTCATTGTCGAAAATTCAATATCTTGGAAAGAATATTAGTATCTACTATAAGAAAAACCTATTTTTTTGCTGTAAAAGTAGTAAATTCAGTACATTATATAAGGAAAGTCATGTGTTGCCCACATCAGATTTTTTATATATTTTATGGGATAATTTGAATTGTTCCTAAAACTTTCGAAGTAATTTTTGTATCCAATGTAGTTATTCAATGTATTTCATTTTTTCAACCCGGGTCCTATCCAAAACTAATTGGTTGATATTTTATTTATATTCCCATATGTCCTACAGACCGCTTGAACAACATACGAAAATTTCATTTTGATAAAGTCATTTTTACATCAGTTATTGTGCCAACGGACAGACAGACAGAATGAACAAACTCATAACCACTTTTCAACTATGTTGTAAAGTGTTTATAATATTGAAAATCTGCATGTGTGTTTATTTGTTACATCATCACGGGAGGAAAGCTGCACAGAATTGGATAAAAATTTCGGGATATACATGGAATAGCCCCACTTAAAATTTTACCTATGTGTTAAGTTTCTAGGACCAGGGGTTGGTTAGACATAAATTCGAAACGCACAATTAAACCTTTAATAGAGATAGCATTATGCAGATGATATATTTCCACCAATATATTTGAAGTAAATTATATCATGTCACTTAGCAACGGATTTAAATCCAACGTATTTATGCTACAGACGATTTTATTTAATCATTTCCGATTTAAATAATGAAGATATGTATATAAATAAATTTCATTGATATTGCATATTTGACTGGATTATATCAATTACATTCTTCAGGTTTAAACATTATTGTTATTGATATTTTCAGGGATAATTGATTCAGGGATTATTGATATTTTCAGCTTATTGCATCATTGTATTATTATAGCAAAAATTGTTCAAAATCATATATTGTAGTAGTACGGGGTAATCTTCTGCACATGTCCTGGTGCATACTGTAATCTACGAGAGTACAAGTAGTACATATATATTGGCGAATATTTGACATATATTGGCATGTATTGGAATCAATTACCGCCTTCAGGTTTAAAGATTATTGGAATATTAATATTCCCAATTTATTACGTCATCTGTTTTATTTTAGCAAATACTTTAGAAAGTAATCTATACTAATTGTCAAGTTTACGTATGTATGTCTGTCTGACCGTCTGTCTGTCTGTCCGTCTGCCTGTCTGACCGTCTGTCTGTCACGTTTCTTAGGCACTTTCAGAATTGATAGAGACTTGCAATTTAATACACTGCTCGATCGTTCGACAAAAACCCCTGGAAAAATCGAATTTTTCGAAAACGTTCTCTGGAGGGGGGGTGCTCCACACCAAAACGTTCGAAAAGTGAAATAATAGGAAAGCATGCTTTGCCATAAGATAGAAAATTCGAATTTGGTGTAAATCATTCGAATGGAAGAAAGTGTGAAAATTTAGATTTCCAATATTTTCTACTTAAGGGGGTACCGCATACCAAATTGTTCGATTTACCGAATAAATGAGAAACGGTTCCTTTAAAATTTGATAGAGGCATGAAATTTGGTATACGGACTAATCATTTGATGCAAACACCTAAGACGAATATAGATTTTCAAAAACGTTCGTTTAAGGGGGTGCTTCAGAGAAAAACTTTTGAAAGGTGAATTGAAGAAAAAAACCATGTTTTGGAATGAGATAGAGATGTGAAATTTGGTGTACGAGTAGATAGTTTGGGAGGAAGAATGTGTATAATTTCAGTTTTCCAATATTTTCTACTTTAGAGGATGTTGCACACAGAAATATTCGATTTGAGGAATGACGTAGGAACACCACTTTTAGAACATGATAGATGCTTGATATATGTTATATGGGCAAATCATTTGATAGAAAACCCATGAAAAACGGAGTTTTTCAAAAATGCAAATTTAAGGGGTGGGTACTCCACAGAAAAACAATCGAAATGTGAAATGCAGAAAAAGCATGCTTCGTGGCGAGTTCGAGACTTCAAATTTGGTATACTGGTAGATAGTTCGAAAGGAATAAAGTGTGTAATTTTAGTTTTCCAACGTTTGCTATTGCAGGGGTACCGCAAACTTAAATGTTCGATTTGCCGAACAAATGAAAAACACTTCCTTTACAATGTGATATAGGCTTGGAATTTTGTATATGGACTAATCATTTGATACAAAACCTAAGATTATTACGGTTTTTCAACAATGATCATTTAGGCCAACGACCGTACCGTGCTGAAAACACCGGTTGTCGTTAGATCACCGAAGTCAGGCAGCATCGGGCGCGGTTAGTACTTGGGTGGGTGACCACCTGGAAGCACCGCGTGTTGATGGCTCTTTTCGGGCGCGGCAGCCCAGTGGTTAGCGCGCGATTCTCGCCGCTGCCCGAACTGCCGCCGTGTTCATGCGGAGTACGATCACGTTAAACATGTGGGTCCGTAAGTCCTTCCGAGAGGTTGGTGGTAGGGGAAAGAGGGTACGGTCCCTGTGGATGCCTCCCCCACTGGGTTCCGGTCTAAATTGGGTGGCACTTCCCGGCCGTCCAAACAGTTACCCTTTCTGGTAGGTCGGACTGTATGGGTCTCAACAACAACAATGATCATTTAAGGGGGTGCAGCACAGAAAAACGATCGAAAGATGAAATGATAGAAAAACATGCTTTACGATAGGATACAGATATCAAATTTGGTGTACTGGTAGATTCTTTGAAAGGAAGAAAGTGTGTAAATATATATTTCCAATATTTGCTACTTTACGGGGTGCCGCACACCAATATGTACGATTTTCGGAATAAATGAGACACTATTACTTTTAAATGTGATAGAGGCTTGATATTTGGTATATGAGCCAATCATCTGATAAAAAACTCACGATGAACAGAGTTTTTCAAAAATGTTCATTTATGGGTGTGCTCCACAGAAAAAAATTCGAAAGGGGAGATGACAAAGTAGTATGCTTTGGAATGAGATAGAGACTTTAATTTGGTGTACTGGTAGCTAATTCCAAAGGAAAAAGTGCGCAATTTAAGTTTTCAAATATTTTCTTCTTTAGGGGCACACTAAATTCTGCACACTTTTCTGCGCACTAAAATATTCGATTTGCAGAATTGCTTATTGCGAGAACGTTGATTTTCAACGGGTATTCGGCTAGTCTTCTTCTAATACACGGGTGCATCTTCTAATATTCCCGAATATAAGTAGTACGAGTCCCATACAATTTTATCTATTTTATTTTGCATACATATATTGATTCAATTTGATAGTTTTTGTAAATTTGTTTACAAGCAGAACTAGAATGTTTTATTCTTCAGATCTGCCCGTGAAGAAAATTTTGTATAGGAGAACATAGATTTTTAAACTTCTTTTTAGGAGCATCGAATTAAACATTTTAATAGAATATTTTGATTAAAAATATCACTTAGTATACTATAGGAATTTGCACATAATTGTGAATTTTAAATTTCTTTATATTATACACCCCGTACGCAGAACGGGTATACGCTAGCACTCAATATATCTGGTAAATTTTCAAGATGGGACAGAAAACCTATGATCAGAATTTTACTTTTCAACAGAAGTATTTGTTGAAGCAATTACTATAAACTTAAGAGAGCCTTTTCCAAATACATTTAGTTGTTTTATTTTGTTGCGTAAGAGTGCACGAAAGATTTATTATACACAACTGCTTTCTGACTAGAAAATTCCACTCCATTACAAGTTGTCTTGCATTTACAACTTTCCTCATGCATTATTTGTTCAACATAGTGAAAAATAAATGGCGTACTTTATATATCATGCGTTTTCAGAGTGTTGGCGAAGTTCCAAAAGATAAAATTTAGGTGTTGATGAAATGTTCTTGTTTTACCTTGCTTTAGAAAAATAGACTTTTGAACGGATATTCGACTTATATCACTCTAGTTTCATATTCTTTTTACAGTATTTTAAGATATATTATACAATAATCTTAAAATTTTTATGGAATTTTTTTAAATCGTATCTATATTATCACTTTCGCAAAAGCATTGCATAAAATTTCTATATTATAGCTATTTTTTAAAACACATAAGAACACGTTTACTATTTAAAGATATCTGATGTGGCCAGTATATTACTTTACCTACTTAAATCAAGAACTTTTCTTCTTCCAATGCAAAATAATAATGGACAAGATCCGCAACGTATTTAATGTTGAAAATTACACCGACATATTGGACACTTTCCTGTATGTCAACGTGTAACATTTCTTTAAAATACCAAATCAACTTATATTTCGAGCAAATACAACTTAACAATTGGAAATATTGTTAACATCTGCTGAACTTTTGCGCCATTTTTGCAATTTGGGGGCATTTTTGTCAATTTGCCACAACTTTAAGAGTAACTAAGTTGGCTATATTTCAACAAATTAGTCGTCAAAGGTTATACATTTGATGATACTTACTAAAGTTCATTTTTATATAAATATATAGATATATTTATTTGGAAACGTGCCATATCTCGGAAACGGTATACGATAGCGTCCTAAAGTTTATCTCATTCTTTTTAGAATGCAAAATTACGTATAAAATCATAATTTTTTTAATATTATTGTATATTTAACAGATGTTGAACATAGTCAAAATACCACAAGAAAGATCAATCATGCTTAAAGCATTGATTATGAAACACTTTCCAACTTCAATGCAAATTTATTTAAACATGTCTAAAATGCAACACATTCCTCGGTAATATTTTAAAACTTATCACAATACTACAATAATTTATTATATTTGAAAACTTAAACCTTCATCGAAAAAAATGAACTTCATTCAAATGCCGGCATTGAGATATAAATTGCCTGGTTTAAACATCTCTAAAATGTAACACATTCCTCGGTAATAATTTTAGAATTATCATAATATTACAATAATTTATTATATTTGAAAACTTCATAGAGAAAACAACTGAAATTCAATCAAACGAGGTCATAAAAAAATAACACGCCTGGCTCTCTCTATAAAAGCAACATTTCATTCATAAATAATTCCCCCATTCATGTCATTCATCACAATACTATAACAATTTATTTTATTTAAAAATTAAGACCATTGAGTTGCAAGTAAGTAAACTCTATGCGTAAAACTTCATCGAAAAATATCGTCCTTCTCTTTCTAAAATCAATGAATTCATATCAGCTAAGCAGACTCCATGGACTAAATGATTTTGTGTTAAAGAATTACAGCGATTCTAATACAACTCATTCTACATATTTTGCTGTTTACATTTTACATAGGTGAAAAATAGGCTTAATAGTAGAAATAATCAAATTTGGAAGAGCATTTAAACTGAAATATATTGTCATTGCGTTGTTTCAGTATGTAGATGCACAGAATTTAGGCAAAAATAAAGTAATTTTAGGACGGATACAACACTCAATATGAATTAAAAAGAACTTTAAAAATCAGGATTTTGACACAAGATGGATGCCATATATCATTTTGAAGTGGGTCATGTGATCGTTTCATATCATGGACACGTGATCGCTTAATATAAGAGGTGTTATTATTATTTTAATTTTTATTTAAAAAACAACTGAATATATTTCGCTGAATTTTTTTTTATATATTTTATGGAACAATTTGAATATTGCCTAAAATTTTCGAAGCAATTTGTGAATTTTAAATCCGCTTAAAAAATGCTTGAAAAATTAGGTCCCATAGGGCTCAATGTATTCCATTTTTTCAACCCGGGTTCAATCCAAAACTAATTGGGTGATATTATTCATTTATATTCCCATAGGTCCTATAGACCGTCTGAACAACATACTAAAATTTCATTTTGATTAAGTCATTTTTACGGCAGTTATCGTGCTAACGGACAGACAGACAGACAGACAGACAGACAGACAGAATGAACAAAGTCATAAACACTTTTCAACTTTGTTGTAAAGTGTTAAAAACCGCATGAGAATCTATTCTCTGTGGACAACGGTACAAACATTTTTACTTTTGGTACTAGTATGTTCATTTGAATTTGAGTTTGTGAAGAGATAGATAAATATAAGGACAAAAAGTTTTAAAAAACGAAAGTTATTTTATTTAACACATCCTATTGTATCTATTGAATGCAGACGTGATGCCGAACTTGATTATGTGAAGATATAGTTTATCGGTGAATATTTGGCATTGCTGAAGTTCCCAATCTTGCTTTGGATGCAGCATTTTTAGATACATTTGGATTTTGGTGGGCGTACATAATCGTACTTTGATCAAAAATGTAACTTCCGTAAGTTCTAAATGCAGTGATGTATCAAGGTCAGCGTTGGGTTTGAATACAATATCCGGCAGTACTCGACATCAACTTAATTACTTCAATTTCCAAACATTACAACCATAGTTCAACGTTGAACCATAGTTCAACGCTTTAACGAATGATATCGAAGTTATGTATCGCATTATTTCCCAGTGCCAACTGGTCACTTTTAATTGCCATCGAACAAGTTGGCGGCAATCAAAAAATAATTCGTTAATTTACTCAATCACGGGATGCAATTAAAAAAACTACACATATCAGATACAAATACTGTATATAGATATACGGGTACGTTAGTTGGCGACAAAAGTACATTTTTAATCAAACGTAGAATTGTCTAGACGAAAGTAATGGAATCTATAGCCTGATTGCAAAACTTCTAGGTCTGCTTGGAAAAAAACTACAGGAGGATCGAAAAGTCACGCATACCAAATTTTAAAATTATATAATATACTAAAACTTGAAACAGGAAAAAGTGTATTCCAATCAGGTGCCACTAATATACCCCCAAAAACATATCAGAAATATTGTGGGATTATAATAAACTGGAATCTAATTACGGAACTCTTTGGACCAATTGAAGAATAATACTTTTTTCCAGAGTAAAAGATGATTTTATTCTGGGAATAGTCGATCAATATTTCTATAGCTGTTGCAGTCATTGCAAGAACATTCAGGCCAACCATATTAACTCAGGATAAACTGTCTAAAATATAGACTGCATTCTGAAACTCGCCAATTTCTTTTAAGAATGGCTAAAAGGATATTACTCTAAAATGGAAATTATTTTAATCTGGGAAAACACAATATTCTTCGGCTTATAAAAAGAGATATGTACTTATCGTCTGACATATTAGAAATGGAAGGCAATATCTATAATAATAAATGGCTGTGCACGTCTGTCTCTCTGTGTCGTCTGCCGCGAAAAATCTAAGTGAACTACAGCCATGACATTTTATGCAGAGGTACCTCCAGTCCCGAAAGGAAACATTTTGATGAGATTTTTGTAGAATTAGAATATCTAATAATATAAGATGTCTGTCTTTACATCTGTCAATTTTGATCGGTAACGTTATTTTCGAAGTTGCTCAAACTAATGATTAAAACTAAAACCATTTTTGGATTTTACTTGCAGCTCAAAAGAGCCATAATCACACTTTGTCGATAAGAAGAGCAATTAAATCCAACTGACCTAGCACGCCGAAAAATATCCAATGATCCCGCTAGTCCTATACATGCCTATCATTTACTTATGAAACACTGCAACTTTTTCGATGGTTTTGCGATTCACTGGGGGCGCCATCTATAGTATTATTCGAAGACAAAGTCGTCGTGATTCAAATTTTCATATTGTAACAGAGTTAAATTTAAAATTTTCTCATACTTGTTTGCGGTTCTAAGAATTTAATGATATTCTGCGTGCTCCTTCAGAACAAATTCAAATTTTCTGTAGTTTATTTTGTATATTTTATCAAACCGTTATGTCATCACATAGCGCAAAAATTGTTTTCCTAATGAGTTGTCATTTTCTAATGTTTTCTTCAACTCGGTAAGAAAATAATTGTCTGTTGTGTCATCTTTGTAACTAAATTCCCTGATATAAACGAGAACTAATATATTTTGTTCAATGTCCTGTTGGGGATTTCGAGGAAGAGGGATGGCACCTGAATAAACGAAAAATGCCAAACTAAGAAATCAAGAACAGACACTTAGTCAAGTTCATTAAAAAAACCTGCAAAATTGCAATTATTATAAATTTACTGTGACATTTTTCTTAATTGAGAAGCAGGGATTCATTTATGCAACACAATGTCGAGCAAATCACAGAGTAATAAGGGTCGTGATTCCAAGGTTTAGAAATACTGTTGGGACATCTCAGTGATTAGCAAGCGGGGATTGCACACAGTCCAACCGAATTCGATTCCTGACTCTGCCTAAACTGTACTTGTGTTCACGCGGAGAACGGGCTCGTTAAATATGTGGGTTCGTAAGTTCTTCCGCGAGGTTGGTGATAGGGGAAGAAGGGTACGATCCCTGTGGATGCCGCAACCACTGAGATCCGGTCTAAACTTGATGGGACTTCCCGACCGTGTAAAGATATAGCCTACAACTCTGGGTAGCAAAAATTGAGCAAAGTATAAAAGCACAAATAATACAATAATGTAGCATATGTGTATTATTATACGATGATTAAGCTGCGCATAAAGATCATGGTACTTATAAACTTATGAAAGGTAGGACTGTATGGGTCGAAGAAGGAGAAGGTTTAGAAATGTCTTTTTTAGACAAAATGCATCCATATGAACCTGGCGATTCAGCAGTCTTTCGTAGCAGGAGCGTGATCTTCGCAAAATATCAAGCAAATTTCTTGATCCAGTGCAATTATACATTATTCGGTGCTGGAGATCACTATGAAGTGAAAAAATTGCTTATTCATGACGTGCACCGCAATGAGGACGTGATTCTAATTTTGCATATAGTTTTGTGACAGGGATGGCTCAGTTGTTATGTCGAAAGGATCGGACTAGATGTGGGGAAGCGAGTTCAATCTTCGACGACACCTAAAACAATCCTGAAGTCTAAGCAGAGTGCGGACTTGACAAATCTATAGATTCGAAAGTCCTTTGCGGAGTTGATGGGTCAAGAAATGGAGGGTGCGAGCCCTGCGCTACCCACCCCTACTTTGTTCCAGTCCAAATTGCGTAGCATTAGCCAAATTATCAGACTTCTTCCTCTTCGGACCGACAGAAGCCAGTGTTAATTTCAGGT
The DNA here is from genome assembly GCA_951213105.1 of Amaurobius ferox. NCBI lineage: Eukaryota > Metazoa > Arthropoda > Arachnida > Araneae > Amaurobiidae > Amaurobius > Amaurobius ferox. The sequence continues at coordinate 34,475,151 of OX578144.1, read as the reverse complement.
ATACCTCCGGGGGGGTGGAGCTTCCCCCCGGAACCTTATATTTGCCGTATATAAATATTAGATGTATTTATATAGGGCAAATAGAAAAGCTTCCCCCTAAAGTTTTTTCGCCCCCCCCCCCGGCCAAAAAGACCTTAAAGAAACACTGACAGAAGGCGTAATATTTCTCTAATTACCAATGACTAAGGTCTGATGGGCTTGTCATGGCATGTTCCTGACTAATGGGATTAATAACAATATCGTACTATGCCAGAGGACAAAAGCGTGTTTTGATATTGAATGTGATAATTAAGAATAAATAAACGCACTTTAAGATTGTTACTTCTCGTAACTAATTTTTAAAATTAATTGCAAATGGTTTCAAACTACAAAGTTAGGGAAAATATGTAAATGATCTAACTGCAAAACTTACATTCTCCTATTTTACATTATAGTCCGTTTTTGTTATTTTACACAATATGCGAAACACTTATAAAACATGAAATATCTCATTTATAATTGTAAAATGATTTCAATGAGCAATTTTACAGTAGGTCAACAAAATTGATCCATGGAAAAACAGCATATTATTTTGAATATATATAAATGTGAGTTTTGCACTAACGAATGTGAAGAATGTGAATATTGCCTCTTGTTGACGTGGGGAATGTGCGTTTTTGATCTAATTGATGTGAAAATGTTAACTTTTACGCTAAGGATCATTGGAATGTAACATTGTAAAATAATATATATAGACATCAGTGTTCTTGTTGAAGACATTTTAAGTACTTTTAAAATCCTTCTGAAAGATGGTATTCTATAAATTTGGCTGGGAGAATACTTTCTTGAGTTATCTGTAGTGTTTGTATAACAGATAAATCCATTATTTATGTTATAAGAAAATATATGTTTTGTTGAAAAATGAGAGTATAGATGTTATGTTGAAAAAATTAAAAATTCTTTTAAGATTCTGTAAATGTTAATATTCTGGTGTATTGGGTGTATCTGAGATATTATGTCTTTGAGTTATCCATATCATTTGTTTGTCTAACACATAAATCTGTTATTTAAAACAACTTCATTTTTTTCAAAATCGTAAATGAGTGTATCAAAGAAAAAGAGACATATGAATCACACTAGATCATACTGTGTAACAAAATTGTAATATAAAAGTAAACTGATGATGATCATATGATCTGATCCTAATGCCTGATTGGAGAATACAAGTTTCGCAAATATATAAGATTTTTAACAGTAAATAAGTAACAGAAAAATTTTCCCTTAGTACTACTTGACTTACATGCCTGCCAGCAGCAACATAAATAAATACTTTTGATCAAAAATAGAAAATGGCAGCTCTGTCGTTAGCACCTCATATTACTTGCATTAACAACATTTCGTGCCTTTAAAAGTACTTCTGGTGTCTGCTTCTATTTGGGACGAAATTAATTGTTGCCGTAGTATTTGATTCAATGATTTGAATCTGTAGATCTTACTTAGTCTATTGGCGTTACACATTGTTAAGGGTACTTAACAATGTATGAGTACAGGATATTATACTTAAAACTATCCTGTACTTTAAGTATCCTATACGAGTCCTATTTTAGCTATATTTAAGTTATTTTTCCTCAAAGACTAAAAAGATACATATTTAAATGTTTTCATCATATTAAATGGATTTTTAGGTACAAATACGATTATAATTGTAAACATTCAGATTTAATTAATATGACGATTTATTTAAAAAAATATATTGGTAAGAAAGTGGCCTTACTTACTTTATAGGCCGTTACGTGCCGGAAAATAGTCTTATGCACCTAATACGTGTGTAGAGAGTATAGTGTAATGTTGTGCAATGGCCAAATATTTCACCTGTGTAGCGAGTGCTTATTTAATGCGTATAAAGGGTACGGGGATACTCAGCGGTTTATACTCATGAATAGTAGTTGAGATTTTTATATTTATTTTTATGGAAATGATTTATAGAGAAATTGCTGTTGACTATAAGCTGCGCAGCTATTATTGATACATGTAGCGATATTTTAGGTGTATGTTAGCTGTTAACAACCTTTGCATTTATACGATCGGAAATACGACATTAACATTGGGCTTCCAAAGTAAATTAACGTACAATATATATAGACAACACATGGATTTTTTGTGCTATCCACGTCATAAATATGATTGCTTTTTTGAAAATATATTATTATCAGATTTACAACAGCTTATCTTAGAAATATCCAAGAAAAACTTTCTGAATTATTTGCAGCGTGAAAGCAATTTAATCATTTTTGTTTCACTAAAAGCTCTTGAAGATTAGCATTCATTATGAAATACATGATTTAACCAATAGAAAACAAAATCAGTCATGCATGGTGTTCTATATAATCTCCCTTGGCGTTATAGTAAAGCTTAATACGGTGGATATATATTTAAGGGGAATTAAAATTTGCTCCCAACATAACACCCTTTGATGTATTAAGAATTTTGTGCCATTTAAAACTAAAAAGGTATACAAGCATACGTAAGTTAAATCAAAAACATGATAGTACATATTTTTTCATGTATTTTAGTACATTACTTAATTTATTCATATTTATCTCATATCACTCATTACGAGTTAAACGAAATGTTTGATTTCAGTAAGATTAAGCTTTTTTTTTAGCCTGTATTCTTTATTATATTAAGATTATAATTTAGCCTAGTTTCAGTAAGATTATACTTTAAGCCTATGGGTAAAAGAACATTACAGTATTCAAAAAAAGTAATCGAACAAATGATTACTACTAATGGCGGGGCTTTTATAAAACCGGGTGGATGGGTAACATTTTGTGAGCGAGGTAGTTTTAATTTATCTTGATTCCGGAACTTAGTACCTGCAGCCATTCTCTTGAAGATCTAGTTGAGATTCGGTACCTTCTCCTAAATTTTAAAATGAAATATTAGAACGCATCTTTTTTTGAGATTCGGTACCTTCTCCTAAATTTTAAAATGAACGCATCTTTTTTTTAGACTTCCGAAATCTCTTGTGTGCACCTCTTGATTGTAATTAAAATGTAAAATCCGCTGATGTGGTGACCGATCTTTTTTAATTTATGACACCGAGTGCATAAGAATCGGTATTTTTGAAACGACTATTGTTAATTTACACCGTCCCATAAATTCTTTTTTCAAATGGTCTGACACCGTCCCATAAATTCTTTTTTCAAATGGTCTGTTGAGTGTTAAAAAAAAGTGAAAAAGAGTGGCCATTTCGCGAAAAAAACGCGCCATGGTGGTGTGGCAAATTCTTTTCGTTTTGAAAGAGTGGCCATTTCGTAAAAAAAAGCTTGTGACCAAATTGTATAAAATTAGTACACACAATTTTCGTTCTTTCAAAGGCAGCACCACAAGCGACCAAAATTGGGTCAACTAGAATTGCACACAGACTAAAAAATAGTTTTTTCCTGCAATACATGAAGGAGACCATACGAAAAAACTATTTTTAGCGTGACGTTTCAAATGGACACTCTAGCTATTTGATAATGCTTGGGTCTGGCTTTTTTTTACGAAATAGCCATAATCAAAAGAAAAAAAAAGACGTGCTCAATTTTTGAGGACTCAAACTAACGAAAATCATGTGCTCATCAGATTTTTACTTTCCAGGAAAAGTATTGGAACGTTTCGAGACAATACGAAAAAACTATTTTTAGCATGACGGACTGAATTTCATAAAATTTGGTAGTTGATCCGTCTTTTTTTTTACCCTCTTTCGAACGGTGACGAAATGTGAACGGGGCGAATGTGTTAGCTCTTGAAAATCACTTTACATTATGATCTACTTCAGATATCCACATCTCAAATGAGAGCGAAACCGGTCCTGTTAACAACATGACTGGAGTTTTCTAATTTCAGATACTCTACTAATGTTGTTAACAGGAGCACAACCGGTCCTGTGGTACTGTGAATCAGGTATGTATTTAGAAAATATCTACTTCAGTTATCCACAGCTGATGAGCTCAAATGAGAGCGAAACCGGTCCTGTTAACAACATGACTGGAGTTTTCTAATTTCAGATACTCTACTAATGTTGTATCAGGAAATTGTTAAATCTTCAACTGCTGGATATATAATTGTCTGTTTGATTTTCTCTCTAACGTTATTATTCGTGTTTTTTTTTCAGGGTCAAAAATTCGATAGGAGATTTTTTTTTACCATAAAGTAGTGTTTTTGTGAGATTTCAATACTTTTTGTAGAACTATTTATCAACATGATTACGTATTAATGATATAGCAGGTAAATTTTACTCAGGCGCCAAGCACCATTTATTCAATACTATTTTTCAATTTTTGAAATCCTAAATCAAATGTATTTTCAAGGAGATTCAATCTCAGAGGGATTAAAAAAAACATTTTTCTCAAAAGTTCGACTTTCAACATGCAGGGAAATAACCCCATCTGTAAACCAAGAATCACTATTTTCATTTAAATATTGCTCTAAAAGAAAAATAATATCATTAGTATTATTTACACCGGAATATACACAGTCTTTAATTTTTATTAGCAGTCTATCGTCAGTAGCTCTGTGGATCCAGCTTTTCAAGGATCTTTATGCTCCTCTTGTTTTGGTATATATAAATTCTTTTTTCTTTTGCTACATTTGTAGGACATTCAGATAGTTGATCTCTGAGCTTCTTTAAGGACTGTTTCATTTTCCGGGATGACTGCTGACAGCAAAATCAGGAAAGATAATTATCTCTTTTAATGTAAGATGAGTTGGACATCCCACTTTTTTAGAAGGTTGAAGCATCTTCCTACATTTAACATCATGATCTTGAACCTGAAAAAAAAATCCATATCGATTAATGTTCATCAGATAAAAATTTAGAAATTTATAAGTGTAAAGACAAAATGTTATTTTAAATCACATGTAACTATATTTGAAAAAAGCTGTTGCAATTCTCTTTAACATGTAAATTCACATTACATTAAAAATATCAAATATGAGTGTTAATCATTTTTTATAATGAAATAGTGATATTTTGTCCCTTGATATCTATTTTAAGAGAACAGCTGTATTTAAAACTGGAATGTTAAGCAGTGATAAAATATGAGATAAATATGAAAACATTTTAGAGTTTATGATTTAAGTTTATGCTTATTGTTAAAAATATTTATATATCGTTTAATTGATATATTTGTATATTGTCTCACGGAATCCACTACAGAGGATATTCCCTTAGTTAGGCTAAAATATGTGGTCGCTCTCCATTGATGATTGTAGCACATAACAAGTTACTTCACAGCTTTAAAAATCACAAAATGCGAGCGCCTAGTATTGACCCCAGTGCAAAGCGAAATGCGGCGACTTTCGTCGGTTCTATCTGCGCCAAATCGAAAAAAGCGCTTTCCGTCATACCTAAAATTCAGTGGAATAACCTGTTTCCATAGCGACCGCCACCAAAACGTCTGCTGTCTGGGGACTTTCTCGTGGCGGTAGGGCAGTAGATCGGTACCCCAAAATTTTGGTACACGTGACTTTTAAATATAAACTGATTATTTTTTATGTATTACTTTTTTATACTTGTGTTGCTCAGCTTCTACTAATGAAGTGTTGTTCAACCTCTACTAATGGAGTAGTTTTGAAAAATAGCTTTTGAAAATCAAAAGAATGTTTTTTTTAGTCCTTGACTCATCATCATTCGCATTTCAAAAAATTCAATTCAATTTTAGATTTTTCGTTAACACATTAAAATAGAAAAGCTCCGTAGTATTTTGGAAAAAATAATAAATTACTGACTAAATCCCATTTATTCACAACCCATTTGAATGGAATAATTTTTAAATCTACGTTTTTTGATGGGGTTACAATAGTTTGATTATATATTTGAGAGACTGTACATATTAATACTTTTAACTTTTTAACAGGCATTTCACTTTATTATCGATAAAAAAAAGCTACAAAATAGGCATCTTACAGACATAGGTGGCATACAAAAATGACTGATGTTAATTACACAGGGAAAATACAATAGAGTAAAGCCATAGACAGGGTACTCAGTAGGCAGTAGGACAAGTTTTTGCGACAATACAAGTTGCCAACTTTCGAGGAACACATGCAATGAGCATGAGGATAGTTTCCTGAGGGATGGATGATCATATGTCTTCGATCATCCTCCACAGGTCATCCTCTGTTTGCGGGGGCTGGGAAGTTAAACGACGGCCCATACATGCTCGCTGGATGACGGACATGGTGACATCGAAGACCATTGAAGCACCTAGATACCTTGCAAGGCATGTCTGCTGATGGTTGCCTTGTACGGCTAGGTATTATCTTGCTGGAAAAGAAAATTTTACAACCGCTAAATGTAGAGCAGTGCAACCAGCTGCAGCACGTCATACACATATCGTCATGACGTCATTTTGTCTCTGATATGTAGAGGTGATCGGCTATCATAGCCGATGGCACCCCAAACCATGATGCCTTGTTGCCGAGCAGTAAGATTTTCAACAGTCGCAGCAGGATTGGATATGTTTCCACATCGCTTCCAGACTCTCACACGGCGACTGTCATTCATCAAACAGAACCGAGGCTCGTCGGTGAACAGTACTATGTCCTATTCAATAGTTCAAGAGGCTCAGGTCCGACGCTATTGCAATCTCTCATGTCGGTGTCTTGTCATCAATGGCAGTCTTCATACAGAACGGTTTGAGTACATGCTGATTTCAGCCAATCGTCGAGAAACTGTTCTCGCTGATATTGGAAAATCCAAGGTACACTGTAAATTCTGCAGAATGTCGACAGTCGTCATTTGTGGGGCCGCCACCGCATGCCTTTGAATGTGTCGATCAATACGTGCTGGCGTAAGTATGGATGGACCTGTACCACTGCGACGATTCACATGATCTTCTTCAATCTATCTTCTAAAAATCCTTTGAAAAAGTGGAAGCTTCTATGTGTGTTTCAGCGGCGATACGTCAATACGACCACCCAGCCGAAGGTTAAAATGAATCGCCTCGCACGATCGTCCCAATGCTGTAATGAACTTTGGTGTCATCGCCCAGGAATTTCTTCAACAACACGTGTCTTCTCAAACGAAAAACAGCTCGGAAAACGGGTTACCGTAGATGACAGACAGTAACAACTTTTGGCTCATCTGCCAAACTTTGGCTCATCTGCTTTCCATTATTTTTATTCCGCGCTCTAACCACGTGATCTACTTGCATATCAGTTTCAGATAATTTGCATATATCGGAAATCTGCGTTTGTCTGGCAATTTGCATAATTATACGGCCAAAGCTTCATGGTGTTGCATGTTCTCACTGTTATATATATATATATATATATATATATATATATATATATATATATATATATATATAAATGTTTAAAAAATATGCATATTATTAATTTGAGAACATTAAACTAATACGAGGATATATTCCCATACTGATACATAGTGAGATACAGAAGTACCTAAACAATTTATAATATGAATAAAAGAGAAAAGTTGCGTAGAGTTATTTTTTATTTATTTTATTTTTATTTTTACATAATTTTATCTGACATAACTGCTTTACTTGACTATATTTTGATTTGTGCATAAAATACGAGGCCTTTTCTATAAATACATATAATGAAATGGCCCTTTTTGTGTTACCACACCAGCAATAATAGTTGACAACAGAACTATTGAAACCATATTATTTTCCACACAATAACCATACACATTATGACATTTATCCTACCTAGCAATGCGTTTTAACATTCTTTCATTATGGCTTGCCCATCCAAGGTAACTGAAGTACTGCAACACTGTGAGTGTAGTCCTCGAATCGGTTACCCATTCTGTTGGGAAGTTTCAAGTTCGTTGACTATTATATCTTCCCTTATTAAACGTTTGACAAGACCACAATTGACTTCCGTGAGTGGCGTTCTTGGTCTGCCTCTGTTCAGGAGCATTGTTCATTTCGGTGCAACCATTTTAGAATTTCCTGAAATCATTTTCAGCTTAAAACGGTCCGGCTAAGAACATTCACTAGCCTGCACGTAATATCACTTTAAATGGCACCTACATATTTCAAAAATCTAAAACCTGGACATACTTTTAACTTATAATACGTTTCAACCACACCATTTCTTTTGCTCCCTCGCCACCACAGAAGACAACTTATCAGAGAATAACGAATGCACAGCTGCTGCTACTGTTCAGTACGATGTACTCATGAAACAGATACCACAATTCATAATTTAGTCAACCTATGACCCTTAGATCTTGATATGGTATTTACAAATTACTTGTCATAGGTGTTAATTTGTTTAGTCATGAAATTTTACATTGACAATTATATATTATACATAAAACATGTATAAAACATTATAAGGAAGAATTTCAAAATATACATTATATAACAAAAAAATCTGATGTGTACAACACATGACTTTCCTTATATAATGTAATGAATTTACTACTTTTACAGTAAAAAATAGGTTTTTCTTATTGTGGATATGAATATTCTTTCCAAGACATTGAATTTTCGACAATTAGTCGTCATTTTCATTGATTTAGCGTCATTTTTATCCATTTGGAGAGATTTTCGTTAATTTGGCAACATTTCAAAAAGTCGCCAAGTTGGCAACATTCCGCCAAATTCGTCGCCAAAATCTCGCCAAGCGTTATGCACAAAGAAATAAGTTATTCTTACAGCGGATAAATGACTATTGGCGTCCAAATACAAAAGTGTTACTCAGAGTATCTTTTTTCATGAATGGAACGAGCTAGATCCACGAGAATGATGTCACCCAATTTATCGCATGGTATTACATATGAAAAGTGAACATGTTTCTCAATAGGAAATATTTTTATTTTTATTTTATATGACTTTTTGATATTTTTTTTGAAAACTGTACAATATCTCAAAAACGGCTCGTGTTAGCATTCTAAAATTTATGTCAATCGTTTTCTGATGAAAAATTACATAAGAAATGTCTATTTGCGTAACTTTATTAGTGGTTTTGATTTTTTGACGATTTTTTCAAAATTTCATTCGAAAATTTAGGGGGGTTTTGAACATTCGATTGCGTATAAAAACAATAGACTTCCAGTGTTTACGGATTGTGATTTTTGTACCAAATTTGGTTCAAATCGGTCCATTCGTTCGTCAGTTATCGTCTCCAAAGGCCCACTGACACACACACACACACACAGCCACACATACTTTCAGACACACACACACACACACATACTTTCACACACACACACACACACACACACACACATCACTTCAAAAGTGTTTGATTCGTGATCAGGGATGCTTGAAACATGCTCTCCCATCAAAAACTCGAATTCGAATTCACGACACCGTCACAATACTTTCCTTATACATTATGTATATAAGGAAAGTAATTATACAATAATATAAATAGTAGTAAAACATAATATAATATAATTTATGGCATAAAAGTCCTATATTTAAAGTTCTTCAGAACACTATTACCTATTTCTTCAGAACTATATGGTGCTGAATTTAAAAATATATATTATATAACAAAATTATATAATAATAATAATACTAATACGAAAACATAATATGATGTAATTTATGGCATAAAAGTCCTATGTTTAAAGTTCTTCAGAACACTATTACCTATTTTTTCAGATGATTATCATGCAGAATTTCAAAATATACATTATGTAACAAAATTTTACAATAATAATGATAATGGGAAAACATAATAAATCAAAATTAATGGCATAAATGGCCTATATTTAATGTTCTGAAAAAACAAGATAAAAATTAAAATAATATTTATTAAAATTACTAAAGATTTTCAATGATATTTATATGTTGATAAATAAAATTACTATTAAAACATAAATTGTGAAACAAAAATTAATTTCAATTTCTTAATAATGTCGCATAAATTTCATTTTTCATTAATGCTCAATTTTTTTTTTTTTCTATACGTTTTTATCCGTGTATTGCACTATTAATCGAAGGCTTTTTGAAGTGAAACTTTTTAATTAAAGGGCAATGTAATGGGTTGAATTACTCAGTATTCTGCATATGCAATTATATGAGAGACTTCTGTTGATTCTGCAGAAACATTCTGGAAAAAAAATTTTGTGGCTTGATAAAATATTTTGAAGGGGGCTGAAAATTGTATCTACTTTTTTGATAATTTAAATGTATGTCTTACGTCTTCTGTATTATTCCAGTTATCTTGCCATTTCTTTGTGTTTTTATATACATCTTTTTGTATATGAATTTAATTTCAATACTTATTGTACCTATTGTGGTATCTATGATTGCTAATTTTGACAGATCATCTGCATTTTCATTTCCCATTTGCCTTCAATCCATGTGCTTCAATCCATTTTGCCCATGTGCTTCAATTCATCCATTTTACTTGCATATTATTGTAGCATGGCATTGATTGTAGTATGTGTTTTGCTTTAAGTTGTACATTGTATATATCTATATTGTTTGGAGATCTAGTATGTTTAATAAGCTGTCTGTATATATAATTATTTAGATGAAAATATATGTTAAACCATTGAATATATTTATAAGTAGCAAATAATTCTGCTTGAAAGATTGTATCATGTTTTCTAAGACGTATTGGCTATTCTGTAATACGAATTTTATTATTATATATATGCAAAAGGCTGCCGATGTGCCAAAATCAATTTTGGAGCCATCCGCATATCTTTCAATTTTATGAAATATTAGATAGTTAGAAAAATTATGATTTGAATAGAAAACTCAAATATTTTATTTATATTTGTTTTGAAGTTTTTGGAAGTTTTTCAATCCATAGCGTTACTGGTAAATATAAAACTCGTTATTATATATAGAGCTTCTGTTTATATTGATTTGTAAGCTCTGGAGATTTGAAGTAAACAACATTTTATGCTGAGGTTAACTTTTTATGTGCTTCTTTTGAAATATGATTGTACTAGCATGATGAGATATATAAGAGTATTTTCTCGAATACTGGATAATACTAAATTTTGAGAAACTTTGGTGGTGTTCCCCAGAATTTAGGAGTTATGCCAGACGCTTTATATATGAACATCAGTTTATACATGTGCATATCATACACAAACTCCACTTGTGCCTTTATTGGACGGCCTTCCTATGTGCTCTATATTTTTAATTTTGTATGATCACATATTTCGAAACAGATGTAAATTCTGTCATGAGATCTACTGACACAAAAGTACTTACTTTTAAGAATAAATCATAAAAAATAAGTACTTACGTAAGAATTACTAAATAAGTACATTATTTGTCATAACAATATGAATTCTATCAATATAAAAACACACATTAAATAATTTAATTAATCTAAATCATACACTTGATATAAATGCAATTTTAGCTTTCTCTCGTGTACCAATATCAATGTACTCAGTGTTCTAACGATAACGTCCATATACCTCTAGTACGGACTTCAGGATGGATTGCACTAATCTGGTCCAATCTAGAACAAAACAGGAACTGAACACAATTTGTCAAACGAGGTTTTGACAGAGCGTCAGCCGCGGAGTGTAAAACTATAATCAATTACAAAATTGCGTGCGTCTCACAGCTGCCGCAAAGTCAAACAGCTAAACTCGTGTTGACACTAAGTGTGATGAAATATCTCTCTCATTTTCCTAATACTCGCAACGGTATTAGGGTCATATCCATATTTTTTATCTAAACATTTATATGATGAGATATATAATTCTGATTGATTTTAATAATCTCCTCTCTGACACTGTGACTATCTATCTATATATATATATATATATATATATATATATATATATATATATATGTATATATGTATATATATATATATATATATATATATATATATATATATATATATATATGTATATATATATATGTATATATGTATATATATATATATATATATATATATGTATATATGTATATATATGTATATATGTATATATATATATATATATGTATATATATATGTATATATGTATATATTTATATATATATATATATATATATATATATATATATAATATGTATATATATAATATATATATATATATATATATATATATATATATATATATATATATATATATATATATATATATATATATATATATATATATATATATAATATGTATATATATAATATATATATATATATATATATATATATATATATATATATATATATATATATATATATATATATATATATATAATTGAAGAATTTCTTTACTTGTATTATATATACCTGAGATTGATCATTAATAGAAAATGTTCTGTATAGCAAAAGTGAAAGGTGGACTGAAATACAAACGTGATATCAAAAAGACTGCACGACAAGCTGTGAAATATTTGAAAAAGAACATGAAAGTAAACATTATAAATAAAACAGGTACTAAATTGTTCTAAATACCCATTTTTCCTGTTCCATATATAAGTTAAGGTATGGAATAAGATATACATGTGATAAAGAATGGTGAATTTTTATTTATTTATTTATTTATTTAAACTACACATTTAGATGAAAGTATTTTTATAAATCATATATGTAATGCAGGTACTTAAGGTACTAATTCCGTTGTTTCCTGCATAAACATACACGGTGTAAATGCAAGAATTATGTGTAAGATGAAATGTTGCAAAACAGAAACCTTGCTTGTACGATTATCAAGGGCCATACATGTTTCGTTAATGCTGATTTTACGTTTCTGTGTGCATTACTGTAAATTGTATTCCAGAAATAATGCATATATATGTATATATATATATATATATATATATATATATATATATATATATATATATATATATATATATATATATATATATATATATATATATATATATATATATATATTTATATATATATATATATCAGTTGCGAATCCTGGTCCAGGGGGCCGGTCATGAGTGGGATCCGGTCCAAATGTGCATAACTTTCGTTGTTAATTGTACTACAATAATCAAGGGTTTTATCACGATAATACTAATAATACTAAATAATGTTACTTTTATTATGCTATTTATTGTGACTATGGAGGGGTTTTTGTTGAGGAAAAAATAACTAAATTCGCAGCGCTTTCGTTGAAAATTCCAAAAGTTTGCACATATTCAGCGAAAAGTTATATTAAATTTTGACAGTGAATAAACTTCCAATGACGAATATATACGGTGATGTCTTAATTGGATATCATTATTCAGTTATCAGAAACGTATTCTATATTATTATCTGGAAGTACATTGCCTAGAAATAATATTACAAAACCAAGATATTGAAGTGTGTGATTATGTGTGTCACAGATTGTTCCTAAGAGCCCAATTCACGCCTATTTCTAAACTCACATATTTTAGTTTCCCTGCAATACATAGTAAAGTATAGGGAAAGTATTGGAATCATGCCGAAAATCGCAACTCGAATTTTCGACGGATCTACACCTTTCGATACCTCTAGCATACAAAAATCTATTTTTTGCGTGACGTCTGTGTGTGTGACTGTCTGTGTGTCTATCCAATGTATGTATCCACTCTAATTCAAAAACTAATGGACCGAATTTCATAAAATTTAATAGGTAAGTAACTTGGATATGATCCTGATGCTGATTAGTTTTTGGCACGATACGTAAAAACAGAACCCGCCGTTTTTGCGAAATGGCCCGTAAAAATTTCATATATCCGCTCTAGCTAAAATACTAATTGACCAAATTTCACAAAATTTAGTAGATAAGTTACTTGTGGGATACTCTGGTGCTGATTAGATTTTGGTACGATTCGAAAACAACAACCTGCCTTTTTTTACGAAATGGCCCGCCGATGTATCTAAAATCTAAAAATAATGATTAAATAGTGTATGCTTAAATGCGTCAATTAAATTCTTGTTTTATACGCAATTTTTGAAGAGGAAAATAATATAACACACTCCATTATACTTTAGGACTAACCGTTCTCAAGATATTCGCAATTTCTTGCATTTTTGTTACGCCGCTTAAGGAATAATGTCCAATTACCAAATAAGAATAAAAATTGAATTAAAATTGCAAATTTAGTGTTATGTGATGCAATTAAACTCAATCTAATGAATTAATAAGGAAAGAAAGAAGATATGAATTTAAGTCTGCAGGGAAAGTCATGTGCTGCCCACATCAGTTTTTTACTTTCCTTATATATATATAATGTATAAGGAAAGTATTGTGACGGAAATTCTAATTGAAAATTCAAATTCGAGTTTTCGACGAGAGAGCAAGTTTCAAGCATCCCTGGTCACGAATCAAACATTTTTGAAGTGATGTCTGTGTGTGTGTGTGTGTGTGTGTGAAAGTATTTGCGTGTGTGTGTGTGTGTGTGTGTGTCAGTGAGTCTCTGCAGACGATAACTGACGAACGAATAGACCGATTCGACCGCAATTTGGTACAAAAAAATCACAATCCATAAACACTGTAAGTCTATTGTTTTTATGCGCAATCGAATGTACAGAACCCCCCTAAATTTCGAGTGGAATTTTGAAAAAATCGTCAAAAAATCAAAACCGCTAATAAAGTTACGCAAATAGACATTTCTTATATAATTTTTCATTAGCAAACGATTGACATAAATTTTAGAACGCTAACATGAATCGTTCTCGAGATATTGCACATTTTTCCAAAAAAATATCAAAAAGTCATATAAAATGAGAAAAAAATATTTCCTATTGAGAAACATGCTCACTTTCCATATATAATACCATGCGATAAATTTGGTGACATCATTCTCGTGGATCTAGCTCGTTTCATTCATGAAAAAATATACTTTGAGTAATACTTTTGTATTTGAATGCCAATAGTCATTTATCTGCTGTAAAAATAACTTATTTCTTCGTTCATAACACTTAGCGAGATTTTGGCGACGACTTTTTGGAATGTCGCCAACTTGGCGACTTTTTAAATGCTGCTAAATTAACGAAAAACTAGCCAAATGGATAAAAATGGCGCTAAATCAATGACGACTCATTGATTATGACGACTCCTTGGCAAAATTCAATATCTTGGAAAGAATATAAATAACTGTTATAAAAATAATATATTTTTTTACTGTAAAAGTAGTAAATTCATTGCATTATATAAGGAAAGTCATGTCCTGCCCACATCAGATGTTCTTTTGTTTACCTTCAGTGATACTTAAACCTTAAAGAAACATCTTAATTTCTCACTGCAGGTACAATCTGGAAACTTGACCTTGTCAAAAAATTTTGCAGCCCTCATTAGCTAAAATGGTGGAAGTAGCATCAGTTGTAATTTACTTATGCATTTAATCAGTAATGTTTGAAAGTTTCCTTTTTTGTTAGTTTTTACTTTCCTTATATACATAATGTATAAGGAAAGTATTGTGACGGGGTCGAAAATTCGAAATCGAGTTTTCGACGGGAGAGCACGTTTCAAGCATCCCTGATCACGAATCAAATATTTTTGAAGTGATGTCTGTCTGTGTGTATGTGTGTGTGTGTGTGTGTGTGTGAAAGTATGTGTGTGTGTGTGAGAGAGTCTGTGAAGACGATAACTGACAAACGAATGGACCGATTCGATCCAAATTTGGTACAAAAATCATAATCCGTAAATACTGGAAGCCTATTGTTTTTATACACAATCGAATGTTAAGAAAACCCCTAAATTTTCAAATGAAATTTGGAAAAAATAGTCAAAAAATAAAAACCAATAATAAAGCTACGCATATAGACATTTCTTATGTAATTTTTCATTAGAAAACGATTGACATAAATTTTAGAACGCTAACATGAACCGTTCTTGAGATATTGCTCATTTTTCAAAAAAATTATCAGAAAGTCATATAAAATAAAAAAAAAATATTTCCTCTTGAGAGACATGTTCACTTTTCAGTAATACCATGCGATATATTGGATGACATCATTCTCGTGGATCTAGCTCGTTCCATTCATGAAAAAAGATACTTTGAGTAATACTTTTGTATTTGAACGCCAATATTGATTTATCTGCTGTAAGAATAACTTATTTCTTTGTCCATTATGCTTGGCGAGATTTTGGCGACGAATTTTGGCGGAATGTCGCCAACTTGGCGACTTTTTGAAATGTTGACAAATTAACGAAAATCTCGCCAAATGGATAAAAATGACGCTAAATCAATGAAATGACGACTAATTGTCGAAAATTCAATATCGTGGAAAGAATATTACTATCTACTATAAGAAAAACCTATTTATTTTACTGTAAAAGTGGTAAATTCATTACGTTATATAAGGAAAGTCATGTGTTGCCCACATCAGATTTTTTAAAGTAGTTTACATATTTTTACTTTCCTTATATACATAATGTATAAGGAAAGTATTGTGACGGGGTCGAAAATTCGAATTCGAGTTTTCGACGGGAGAGCACGTTTCAAGCATCCCTGATCACGAATCAAACATTTTTGAAGTGATGTCTGTGTGTGTGTGTGTGTGTGTGTGTGTGTGTGTGTGAAAGTATGTGTGTGTGTATGTGTGTGTGTGTGTGTCAGTGGGTCTGTGGAGACGATAACTGACGAACGAATGGACCGATTCGAACCAAATTTGGTACAAAAATCACAATCTGTAAACACTGGAAGCCTATTGTTTTTATGCGCAATCGAATGTTCAGAACCCCCCTAAATTTTCGAATGAAATTTTGAAAAAATCGTCAAAAAATCAAAACCAATAATAAAGTTACGTAAATAGACATTCCTTATGTAATTTTTCATTAGAAAACGATTGACATAAATTTTAGAACGCTAACATGAACCGTTCTCGAGATATTGCACATTTTTCAAAAATATTATCAAAAAGTCAGATAAAATAGAAAAAAAATATTTCCTATTGAGAAACATGTTCACTTTTCATATATAATATCATGCGATAAATTGGGTGACATCATTCTCGTGGATCTAGCTCGTTCCATTCATGAAAAAAGATACTTTGAGTAATACTTTTGCATTTGAACGCCAATTTATCTGCTGTAAGAATAACTTATTTCTTCGTTCATAACGCTTGGCGAGATTTTGGCGACGAAATTGGCGGAATGTCGCCAACTTGGCGACTTTTTGAAATGTTGCCAAATTAACGAAAATCTCGCCAAATGGATAAAAATGACGCTAAATTAATGAAAATGACGACTAATGGTGGAAAATTCAATATCTAATAAGTTATATAATATATAAATATATAATAATAGTTATATAATATATGTCGGAAATTCAATATCTAATAAGTTATATATATATATATATATATATATATATATATATATATATATATATATATATATATATATATATATATATATATATAACTTATTTCTTTGTCCATAACGCTTGGCGAGATTTTGGCGACAAAATTGGCGGAATGTCGCCAACTTGGCGACTTTTTGAAATGATGCCAAATTAACGAAAATCTCGCCAAATGGATAAAAATGACGATAAGCAATGAAAATGACGACTAATTGTCGAAAAGTCAATATCTTGGAAAGGATATTAGTACAGTGACCGCCGGTTATAAGATTCAGTGGTTATAAGAAACAGCCGTTTATAAGACCCAAAACGACAGAAACAAATACAAACTTCATTTTAACATTAAAATTGTGTCGCTTATAAGAAACACGATTCCGCTTATAAGAAACAGTTTTCTACAGAAAATTTGTTGATTTCCTTGCGACGCGGGTGTAAAAAAGAAAAAAATCCATTTGTTTAAGGTTAACTGAAGGACGAGTTGTTATCTCTTGTCTCTGGGCGTACGGGGAGGGGGTGGGAGTTTGCTATGTAACAAAGGATGACAGAGAATTTCTCCGTAGAAAGGCTTAGGGGGAACAACCCCAAACCAGTAAGAAACGAGTTTTAATCTTTTGGCAGTTAAGGAAACATACTGATAAGGAAAGGCATCTCTGCTTATGCACTCAAATAAGATTCGTACAGCTTTAGTTAGTCATTTTATGTTTTGCTAGTGGAAGCATGTCGCAAAAGAGAAAAACCCTTACTTTGCTTGAAAAGCAAAGTTTACTTAAAAAGTATGATTCTCTACCTCTGTGTAGTCAAAGAGAAGCTGCTTCTGCATTAGAAATTCCGCACTCAACATTATGTAAAATCCCGAAAGGCAGAAATGAAATTTTGACTCCAAATTGTAATCTTCAAAGAAAACGGAAACGAGAAGGAAAGGCAGCTGCTATAGAGGAAGCACTCTTACAATGGTTTTCTAACGCCAGATTAAAGAACGCTCCTATCAGTAGGGCAATTTTACTGAAAAAAGCAGAAAATTTTGCGGAAAAATTAGGAGAAAAAGAGTTCCGTGCGACTGATGGTTGGTTAAGCCGCTGGAAAGAACGAAATAACATTGTGTACAAAAAAAATTATGGAGAGAAGCAGGACGCGGACTCCGAGTCGGCATCTTCATGGATTACGCAAAGCTTACCACCTCTATTAGAAAAATACGCTCCTCATCAAATTTTTAACACTGACGAGACTGGGCTCTATTTTAGAGCGATGCCCGAGTATACAATGATGTTCAAAAATGATCTATCCTCCGTTGGAAAAAAACAAAAAGATCGAGTTACAGTTCTGTTAACAACAAATATGACGGGAACTGTAAAAAAGAGCCCTTTAGTTATTGGCAAAAGCAAACGTCCGCGCTGTTTAAGTGGAATAAAAAAATTGCCAGTGATCTACGAAAATTCAAAGAATGCCTGGATGACAAGTAGAATTTTTGAAGACTTTTTGTTAAAGTGGGACAGGGAACTGATGGGAAGAGAAAAAATTCTTTTAATCCTTGACAACTGTTCGGCTCATCCTGTAGTACAGCTGACAAACATTGAACTTTGTTTTTTGCCACCCAATACAACTTCCATCATACCAGCCTCTTGACCAAGGAATTATTAAAGCATTTAAAACCCTGTATCGGTCAAATTTGCGACAGAAAATAGTAGATGCAATTGATGAAGAGAAAGGATCGGCTTGCGAAATAAGCAAGAAAATAACCTTGCTTGATGCTATCCATATGATCGCAGGCGCATGGACAAATGTTTCTGACATATGCATTTTTAATTGCTTCCGTAAAGCAGGATTTTTGAAAAATAATGTTGACATACCAGCAGAAGATGTAGAAGAATTAGAAGCACATTTCGAAGAATGGATTCACATCGATGAAAATTTACAAACATCTGAAGAAAAAAGTGATGATGACATAGTGGCGGAAATTCAGAATGTTTGCAATGAAGAAGAAAATGAAGACGACGTTCCACAAGAAGAAAATTTTCCTACAGCCAAACAGTCGCGAGAAGCCCTAACTATAATTAGAAAAACTCTTGAACATAGAGGGGCATCAGAAAAAGTTTATGGACTATTTTATGATTTAGAAATGGATGTACGTAAACTAATCACAGACTCATTAGCACAAACAACACTGGATAAATTTTTTGCTGTTCCTCAGTAATAGATTACGGTATGTATGAAAATGTACTATGCTCTTATACATAAATGAACGACCTATGAGTTTTACTTTTTATTCTTATTTAATTACATACTAGTATATGCATACATATAGATAATATTTTAAGTTGTAAGGCTTAATTCGTAAAATAAGAAATATTTTTGAATGCAAAACTCAATTTACAAATGTATTATGTATGTACTAATATTTTACTTATATACATTTATCTTTTAAATTCTGTAAAATTGTGTTCAATAGTTAGTATTTACAATGGAAGAACGATTTTAAAAAATTTCCGGATTTAAGAAACAACTGCTTATAAGAAACAAAACGAGCGAAACGAACGTGTTTCTTATAAGCGGCGGTCACTGTATCTACTAGAAGAAAAACCTATTTATTTTACTGTAAAAGTAATAAATTCATTTCATTATATAAGGAAAGTCATGTGTTGCCCACATCAGATTTTTATTAATTGTATAACTTTCACACTTACAACAGTTAAGTGAACTAGTTTTTAAATAAACTAAAACTCTCTTTGGATTAAAAGAGTATGGAAAAAATATTTAAAATAAGTATAATGTAGTATTTGAAGATCCAGTTAACTTTATCAAATATTCATATTGCATATCGATAGATCTAAGTGTATCACATTTTATTTCATTGAAACTTCGTTTCTTCGAGTTTTTTGTTTGGGAATTAATATTTTAAACTTGTCCTTAAAACTGCGATAAAAAATAATTTTTGAAGTTAACAACAGCTCTGTCACGCCGGTGATTAACTAATATTTTATAACCACTTATATTTTCAGCATATTTCAAGCTATTATATCCGACATAGATTAGAATACTATCTTTATATACCTATGGAGAAATAATTTTATGAAACAACTTATTTAAAACAAGTCATGTTCTAATTACGCATATAGTGAAAACATTAATTTCGGCTGTAGTTTTTTACATTATACGTCTTACCACGTTATATAACTGACTCATAGCATTTCAAAATTTCTAGAAAACAATATTTCATACTTTACTATGAGATGGAAAATTATTCTTATGACATATTAATATGAAGAGTTATTAAATGCTACAGTAAAATAAAATCTCTAACGAATTGAAAGTACTTACACATTAAGTATAACGAAGACATAAATATATATATATGCAACAGGAAACCATAGAAAAAATATACATTAAAACATTATAATAAACTACAGAAACAATATATTGTATACGAAATCTATCAAACTGTCAACGAGTAATAAGTGGCATATCTCTTAATGAAAATATATTACGGTAACAAATCATGTTAAAGTAAAAACGTTACTTGCATAGTAATTTCAGAAAACATTATATAGTTTTATATTACAATAAAGTCACTACACATAAAGGTTTATATTGTTACAAATATGGTAAATGCTTCACTATGCTTTTATTCCCTACAAAGAGAAAACATATTCACAAGGAACTATTGTTATTTAAATATTGTTATTTATAAATTATATTTTGATTTACTAATATTGTAACTTGACAATTTTTGTAACTTGAGAGTGCACCAACGATTCGAGAAGGTACTAATATTTAAGAAAATTATTAGATTTGAGAAAATATTAATATTTTAGATATAATGTTCAGTGTAACACATTTTATATATTTTTGCTTCACAAAGGGAAATTGAAATGTGTTTCTTAATACATCGTAAAAAAAATCTGAAGTGGGCAACACATTACTTTCTTTCTATAATGCAAAGAATTTACTACTTTTACAGTAAAAAAATAGGTTTTTCTAATAGTAGATACTTATATTCTTTACAAGATTTGGAATTTTCGACAATTAGTCGTCATTTTCATTGATTTAGCGTCATTTTAATCCATTTAGCGATATTTTCGTTAATTTGACAACATTTTAAAAAGTCACCAAGTTAGCGACATTCCGACAAATTCGTCGCCAAGCTTTACTGACGGAAAAATAAGTTATTTTATAGAAGATAAATGAATATTGGCGTTCAAATACAAAAGTATTACTCGAAGTATCTTTTCTCATGAATGGAACGAGCTAGATCCACAAGAATGATGTCACTAAATTTATCGCATGGTATTACATATGAAAAGTGAACATGTTTCTCAATAGGAAATATATTTTTTTACTTTATATGACTGTTTGATAAGTATTTTGAAAAATGTGCAATATCTCGAGAACGGTTCCTCTTAGCGTTCTAAAATTTATGGTAATCATTTTCTAATGAAACATTACATAAGAAATGTCTATTTGCATAATCTTATTAGCGGTTTTGATTGTTTGACGATTTTTTCAAAATTTCACTCGAAAATTTAGGGGGTTTCTGAACATTCGATTACGTTTAAAAACAATATGCTTCCAGTGTTTACGGATTGTGATTTTTGTACCAAATTTCGTTCAAATCGGTCCATTCGTTCTTTAGTTATTGTCTCCACAGTCTCACTGACACATACACACACACACACACACACACACATACTTTCACACACACAGACATCACTTCCAAAATGTTTGATTCGTGACCAGGGATGCTTGAAACGTGCTCTCCCGTCAGAAACTCGAATTCGAAATTTCGACCCGGTCACAATAATTTCCTTATACATTGTTGCACACGAAATTATTAAGAAATTGTCACTTTCAATTATAAAATTCATTATTTTAAATCACATTAACATTGCCGTGAATTCATATATAGTGGAATTATCATTTAAACGTACACTGCTCGTTGTTGTGCCGCAATAACCCTCCAATTATTTTTACCTTTTGCGTAAGTCCTGAAAAGAATTATTAATTAATATTAAAAGATTAGACTATTTAAAACTTAAACAATATCATTTATTAACAACATCAATTTATCAAAAGCACTAATTTTCATCAATATCAACTTTCAATTATTATCAATTTTCATTTAATATTTTAGCAAGGGGACATATGTGACCCGAATTATTAGATTTGCAATAGTGTCTAGGACCGGTAGCATCAGAGCACATACCTTCCAGTTCAGTCTTGGGCTCATCGTTCTGAGGCTTGCATCAGTCTTGTACTGCCATAACTCTATGGTGTGTGGCTCCTTCTCGTACTTTTAATGCACTCGCACATAGATCTCTTTCCATTACTTTGGAACCTTTACAGGACACTCCTTCTCAAAATACCATCTTTCTTCGTTTATATCTCTGATTTCGTCCACAACTCTGGGGTGTGTGGCTCCAAACTCTTATTTCTTTAATTTTAAGTCATGACAGTGTAAATACTCGTACTCAAACTACAACTCTTAAGTCATGTCTGCTAGGTCATGTTCACTTCGCTCCTTTCGTAACTCTCTTTTAGACTTGTGGTTCCTTCGGCGGGGGGGGGGGGAGGGGGAGCTCCGCCCTTCTTCCCCTTGGCGCTCATTGGTTCCTCTGAACCAAATGGCATCACTTCACATATATCAATGCCCCTCTCAGCCCTTTTGGCCCGGGACACCCAAATTTATAGTATATGACCTAAAATTTCACGTTGTTGTAAACACCGGCGCCAGCCAGACTCGAGCTTTGTTAGCCGTTCTAGGCACCATAAATATTGAAATAAAAATGTCTCATGTGAGGACATATTCTGGCCTCACATACATTATGTATATAAGGAAAGTAATAATTAATGACAAAATCTCATTTTATAGCTACACTACATACATTTTTCTGATCTCGTTTTCATCATTCACATTGAAATAATACATATAGTAGTATACCACTCATATTTGAACTAAATTACCTCGAAGATCTACGAGATTATGAAGAGCCAACCATTTTGATAAAATCTCGTTTCATAGCTAAAATATATACCTTTTTCAAAGAAAAAATACAGCGTTCACGTCTAATATATGAAACTTCCGACACAAATTTAGTTCATACTTATTCAGTGGTTTTGCTAGATTACGGCAGGGCCAAAAGTTTGACACACACAAACACACATATCGACAAATGCCTTTTCTGGTATCTAGAGAGATCTCCTCAATGTACTAAAGGTGAAAACTCGATAAATTTACGATAACTTTTCGTTTTTAACTCTTTACAACAAAGTTGAAAAGTGTTTATGACTTTGTTCATTCTGTCCGTCTGCCTGCCTGTCTGTCTGTCTGTCTGTCCTTTAGCAAGATTACTGCCGTAAAAATGACTTAATCAAAATGAAATTCTAGTATGTTCTTCAGACGGTCAGTAGGACCTATGGGAATATAAATGAATAATATCACCCAATTAGTTTTGGATTTTACCCGGGTTGAAAAATGAAATACATTGAGCCCTATGGGACCTAATTTTTCAAACATTTTTTAAGCGGATTTAAAATTCATCAAATTGCTTAAAAAATTTTAGGTAATATTCAAATTGCTCCATAAAATGTATAAAAAAAATTCAGCGAAATATATTAGTAGTTTTTTAATAAAATTAAAATAATAATAACACCTCTTATATGAAGCGATCACGTGACCATGATATGAAAAGATCACGTGACCCACTTCAAAATGATATATGGCATCCATCTTGTCTCAAAATTGTGATTTTTAAAGTTCTTTTTAATTCATATTGAGTGTTGTATCCGACCTAAATCCACTTTATTTCAGCTTAAATTCTGTGCAGATACATACCGAAACAAATCAATTACAGTATATTTGAGTTTAAATGCTTATCCAAATTTGCTTATTTCTACAACAAAGCCTAATTTTCACCTATGTAAAATGTAAACAGCAAAATATGTAGAATGAGTTGCATTAGAATTGCTGTATTTCTTTAACACAAAATCATGTAGTTCATGGAGTCTGCATACCTGATATGAATGAAATATTCATTGATTTTACAAAGAACAGGACGATTTTTTTCGATGAAGTTTTACGTATAGAGTTTAATTACTTGTAGCTCCATGGTCTTAATTTTTAAATAAAATAAATTATTATAGTATTGTGATGAATGACATGAATGGGAAATTACTTATGAATAAAATGCTGCTTTTATAGAGAGATCCAGGCGTGTTATTTTTTCTATGAAGTCATTTGAATGAATTTCAGTTGTTTTCGATGAAGTTTTCAAATATAATAAATTATCGTAGTCTTATGAAAATTCTAAAATTATTACCGAGGAATGTATCACATTTTAGAGATGTTTAAAACAGGCAATTTATATTTCAATGCCGTCATTTGAATGTAGTTCATTTTTTTCGATGAAGGTTTAAGTTTTCAAATGTAATAAATTAATGTAGTATTGTGATAAGTTTTAAAATATTACCGATGAATGTATTGCATTTTAGACATGTTTAAATAAAATTGCATTGAAGTTGGAAAGTGTTTCATAATCAATGCTTTAAACATGATTGATATTTCTTGTTTCAGCTACACCAGTTGAAAGTAAAACAAGAAATATCAATCATGCATGAATCATTAATTATAAAACACTTTTCAACTGCTATACAATTTTATTTAAACATCTCTAAAATGCGATACATTCAGCGGTGATACTTGTTAAATTATCATAGTCCGACAATTATTTAATTTACTTTAAATCTTAAAACCATGGAGGTAAAAGTACTTTCTAATTCCATGCTTAAAACTTCATCGAAAAAGGCAATGATTTAAAAATCGTCTGCTTCTCTATGTGAAATAAATGACTATTTCATTAATATCACTTTCATTCTAGATTCCCGAGTTAATAATTCTGCTGGAAAAAAATACAGCAATTCTTATACAACTCATCTTACAGCTTGGTGTGTTTACATTCTCCATACTTGAAAGTTAGGCGTCGTTGTAGAAATAATCAAAGTTTGGTGAACATTTAAACTCAAATATATTGTAATTGCGTTGTTTCAGAATGCAGATGCTCAAAATTTATGCAAAAATAAAGCAGTTTTAGGACAAATACAATACTAAATAAAAATTAAAAAGAATATTAAAAATCACGATTTTGAGAGAAAATGGATGGCATTCCTCATTTAAACTCAAAATTATTGTAATTGCGTTGGGGCGGAATATAGATGGACAGAAAATATGCAAAAAAAGCGGTTTTAGGATGGATGCAGCAATAAATATAAATTTTAAAAACTTTAAACATCACGATTTTTACATTGGGAAATTAAGATGGATGCCATATTTTATTTTGAAGTCCGTCATGTAATTACATTATATAATATAGGTGCACTTATTATTTTATTTTTTATTTAAAAAAATATCGAATATATTTTGCTCATTTGCTTAACGCTTTACAGCAAATTTGAAAAGAGTTTATGACTTTGTTCATTCTGTCTGTCTGTCTTAAAAATGACTGTCTGTAAAAATGGCTTAATCAAAATCAAATTTTAGTATGTGGTTCAGACGGTCTGTAGGACCTACGGGAATATAAATGAATAATATCACCCAATTAGTTTTGGATTAAACCCGGGTTGAAGAAATGAAATACATTGAATCCTATATGGGACCTAATTTTTCAAACAATTTTTAAACGGATTTTAAATTCACAAATTGCTTCGAAAATTTTAGGTAAT
This sequence comes from Amaurobius ferox, assembly GCA_951213105.1. Classification (NCBI taxonomy): domain Eukaryota; kingdom Metazoa; phylum Arthropoda; class Arachnida; order Araneae; family Amaurobiidae; genus Amaurobius; species Amaurobius ferox. Next base: position 34,449,217 of record OX578144.1, on the reverse strand, counting down.
ATTCAAATTATTCCGTAAAATATATAAAAAAAATTTCAGCAAAATGTATTCAGTAGTTTTTAAAATAAAAATTAAGATAATAATTACACCTCTTATATGAAGCGATCACGTGATCATGAATTAAAAAGATCACGTGACCCACTTCAAAATGAAATATGGCATCCATCTTGTCTCAAAATCTTGATCTTTAAAGTTCTTTTTACTTCATATTGAGTGTTGTATCCGTCCTAAATCCGCTTTATTTTTGCTTGAATTTTGTGCATCTACATACTGAAACAACGCAATTACAATATATTTGAATTTAAATGATCATCCGAATTTGATTATTTCTACAACGAAGCCTATTTTTCACTTATGTAAAATGTAAACAACAAAACATGTAGAATGAGTTCTATAAGAAATGCTGTATTTCTTTAACGCAAAATTATTTAGCTCATGGAGTCTGCATAGTTCATATGAATGAAATATTCATTGATTTTACAGAGGGTAGGACGATTTTTTACGATGAAGTTTTAAGCATAGATTTTAATTACTTGTAGCTCCATGTCTTAAGTTTTTAAATAAAATAAATTATTTTAGTACTGTGATGAATGAAGTGAATGGGAAAACGTTATGAATGAAATGCCGCTTTTATAGAGAGAGCCAGGCGTGTTATTTTTTCCATTTGAATGAATTTCTGTTGTTTTCGATGAAGTTTTCAAATATAATAAATTATTGTAGTATTATGATAATTTCAAAAATACTAACGAGGAATGTATAGCATTTTAGAGATTTTTAAACCAGGTAATTTAAATTTCAATGCCGTCATTTGAATGAAGTTCATTTTTTTCGATGAAGGTTTTAGGTTTCGAATGTAATAAATAAATGTAGTATTGTGATAAGTTTTAAAATATTACCGAGGAATGTATTGCATTTTAGAGATGTTTAAATAAAATTGCATTGTAGTTGGAAAGTGTTCATATTCAATTCTTTGAGCATGATGGATCTTTCTTGTTTGCATATTGTTATGGGATAATTTGAATATTTCCTAAAATTCCTTATGTAATTTGGGAATTTTAACTTCGCTTAAAAGATGTTCAAGAAACTAGGCCCCATAACGTTCAATGTATGTCACATTTTGAACCCGGGATCAATCCAAAAGTAAGTGGAGGATATTATTCATTTACTTTCCCATATGTCCCACAGACCGTCTGAACAACAAACTAAAATTTCATTTTGACAAAGTTATTTTTACGGCAGTTATCGTGGGAAAGGAAATCGAGACAGGCAGCCAGAATGATCAAAATCATAAACACATTTCAACCATGTTGGAAAGTGTTAAAATTACTTAATTGACTACTAAAAGCATATATAACAAGAAAATTAGTACAAATCACAATTATGATCAACTGTAGCTCAACGCGTGGAAAGTAAAAGGTTTGCAAAACGTCTAGAACTGTGTGTCTTAATCTTTGTGAGACTGCTATCTCATAAATATTTTCTATACATATATATAAGACGAAGCCCCGGTTCCAACAAATTTACTCGTAAATACGTTCCAATTTTTTACGCATAAACTGACTCAAATATTAATAATTAATCATGGTATAAGCATAGAGTATTAGTACATTTATGTATACGGTGTGACATATTGACAAATGTAAAACTACATGTAAATAAGTCGTCAATCACTGGACTCATGAAGTCTTGTTAGATATTATAATTTTCTTAGACCAACATCATTCAATTAATTTCTGCTAATTTTCATTGCTGTATCCCATTTTGACAATCAACCAGAAAGACCAATCATGTTTAAAGCATTGATTATGAAACACTTTCCAACTTCAATGCAATTTTATTTAAACATCTTTGAAATGCAACACATTCCTAAGTAATATTTTAAAACTTATCACAATACTACATTAATTTATTATATTTGAAAACTTAAACCTTCAACGAAAAAAATTAACTTAATTCAAATGACGGCATTGAAATATAAATTGCCTGGTTTAAACATCTCTAAAATGCGATATATTCCTCGGTAATATTTTTTAAATCATCATAATACTACAATAATTTATTATATTTGAAAACTTCATCGAAAACAGCTGACATTCATTCAAATAACGTCATAGAAAAAATAGCACGCTATCTCGCCAAGAGTTATGGACAGAGACATAAGTTATTCTTACAGCGGATAAATGACTATTGACGTTCAAATACAAAAGTATTACTCAAAGTATCTTTTCTCGTGAATGGAACAAGTTAGATCCACGAGAATGATGTCACCAAATTTATCACATGATATTACATATGAAAAGTGAACATGTTTCATAACAGTTAATATATTTATATTTTTAATTTATGGGATTTCTTAACAATTTTTTTTGAAAAATGTGCAATTTCTCGAGAACGGTTCATGCTAGCGTTCTAAAGTTTATGTCAAAAGTTTTCTAAGGAAAAATTACATAAGAAATGTCTATTTGAGTAACTTTTTTAAAGGTTTTGATTTTTTGATGATTATTTCAAAATTTCACACGAAAATGTAGAGAGGTTCTGAACATTCGATTACGTTTAAAAACAATAGGCTTCCAATATTCACGGATTGTGATTTTTGTATCAAATTTCATTCGACGTGCTCCATTCGTTCGTGAGATATCGTCTCCACAGTCTCACTGACACACACACACACATACACGCAGATACTTTCTCACACAGAGACACACACATACACACACATACTTTTTCACACACACACACACACACACATCACCCCAAAAATGTTCGATTTGTGATCAGGGATGCTTGAAACGTGCTCTCCCGTCGAAAACTCGAATTCGAAATTTCGACCCCGTCACAATACTTTCCTTATGCATTATGTATATAAGGAAAGTAAAAAATAAATATTCACTGTAATTCATCAAATAAGTTAGCAGAGCAACATCTTATTCATATTAATATTTAAATGAAGCTTAGTCACTGACATTTGCTACATACCTGACTTTCTAGTTCTGAGCTTTTCGATACATTCAAGAATATTATTCTTCTAAGACTATGTCCACTATGAAATATTTATTCAGAAAAAAAGTCTGGAAGACTAAAATGACAAATTCCAGAAAAATCCCTCACGGCCCGGTATCATTGATGCCAGGACCCAGCGATTGATAAACATGGCATGATTAATACGAGGTAGAATGATAACAATATGAATTGAAAGTAATATACTTACCACATTTATGTGTGAAATGAAAGGGGGGGGGGGATTATTTAAGCATGTTTTGATCACAATTCGTTTTGATCACAATGATGAGTATTCGTCAGAACGCTTGTTTGGAAATCGGGCCGGCTTGAGCAAAGACTTTTGTTTGAGTGAACGGGCTGTAGAAAGGGCAACATTCCCCAGTTGTAACTTCACTCCGATTTGTCTCTTTCATCTAGATCGGGGGTAGTCAACCTTTTTTCCTTTTTGGAGTTCTCACACATGACCTCCTTTGTTTTATTCCTTGATTTGAGTCATTTTTGGTTTCTTCGGATTGTTTGATTTTGGTGGTATCAGGGAAACTTCTGAAAATTTAATTAAAAAAAAGAAATTTTTAAATTTAAAATTGGATAAATAATTATATTTAGGTTTCTTTGATTTTTTTTAATTTGTTGATTGCTCCTCTTTTTGAATTCTGAAAATTTCTTTAAATTCTCGTTTGAGGATAACTCATTTCTACCTGACTCCATTTGTTTTTGATGTTGTTTTTCTGTGTAACTTTTTGTTATTTTGTTGTGTATTCCGTCTGCTCTTGAAAACTACTTTTCAGCTTCTGCTATGCTGAATCTCTGTAAACAGTAAAATTTTGTGAAATTTAAATAAACTACTGGCTGCTCCGGCAGCGCGATGTGACTGTGGAGGTCGGACTCCGCTATCCAAAAATTTTCCCGGCCATCCAAATAGCTGCTCTAAGTCCTCGGACGAGTTGGGTGGTCTGGGCTTTCGACACCTACCGTCCAATTTTGTATCTTTTTTGGTAGTAAAATTTTCTAACCACCGGTTCAGCAGCAACTTAATTTAGCGCAACTGCAAAGTAACTCGTAATTTTTGAGTGAAGGTTTAGTAAAAATATGTAGTTACATGTATATTTTTATTTATATTTTGCATATGTTTATAATACTCAGAAAATTTAATTTGATGCTGCATTTCTGCATCTTAATCGGTATAGTGGCTACTAATGCGGAATCTGCTTACATTAAAGGAAAATAAAATTAAATATAAAAACTCTAAAAGTATAAAGTCTATTGGAAATACATTTAATTAATTATTAATGAGATCATTGAGGCTGATTCTGCGAAACTAAATATTTTATATCTGGTTAAATTTTCGTAAGGTACATATAAATGAAGGTCGCCTCTTTCGGAAAAATTCAGACAAATCCCGTATCGCCCACCATGAAAGCTTGAATCGTCCACTAGTAGGCGATAGGAACAAGGTTGACTACCACGTATCTGGATGAAACATATCGAGTCTTGCTAAACATTTCATAAATTTTCAGCAATTTCTTTTTCTTCATTTGAACGCAAAGATATCGGTTCGAATTAACATATAATATTAAAATCCTGAGCAGCTTCAATTCGCCAATGTTCGAATTTAAAAAAGAATTATTTTCGAATGGCCTGGTTGGAACGATGTTTTTCTATCGTTCTGATGGTCTGAAATTAGAGACGGGTGAAAATTATTTTCGATACTTACGGTCCCAATGTGCATAAAAATCGCTCAGAATCGATTATAGTTTCGTTTCAACATCAAATAACTCAAGAACTAAATCGAATGTTTAAATTATCGCTCCAAGATGCATTTTATTACTGAACAAAATGTTTTAGATGCAGGGATCTCATATTTTTCACTACACTGCGCACAAACTAACAAATCCAGATATTATTTTTTCATTATTATGAGTATTATAGATATAATTGAATTCATATAGAAATACGAAACAAGTTCAATGGAAATGTGTTGTATATTATTCCAAATATTACTGAGATTACTTTTCAACCCTTCCTCACAGTTGCATAAAAATATATATTTTACTGAAAAATATATTTATTACTTTAATAATATACAATCATTCGATATTAAAAACATTTCAATTGTTCCGAAACGTAAAAACTAATGGCAATGCCTTTATTCATAAAAAATTTTCAGATTATTTATTCAAGACAAGGAACTGTATTAAAATATATTTAATCAAAGTAGCTTTAGATTTCATAGCTGCTTCATTCCAGAAACTAATTTGAATGGTTTTTAAAATGTAATCAAACATATACTATGTCGTAAAATATGATTGAAATAAAATTGCTTCAGAAGTGTGATTTTATCAAATGGAGAAGTTTCAAGGCAAAAACACACAGAAACGTTGAAAAAGAAAATGTGGTTTTCGTGTTCTATGTAGTTTGGAAATACATTATATATATTTAACTAGCAGCATACCCGTTCTTCGTACGGAGTATATAATATAAAGAAACTTGAAATTCATAATCATGCCCAAATTCTTATAGTATACTAAATGACATGTTTAATCAAAATATTCTGTTAAAATATTTAATATAATGCTCCTAAAAAGAAGTTTAAGAATCTCTGTTCTCGCTATATAAAATTATCTTCATGGACATACCTGAAGAATAAAACATCTTGGACCCCTTATGTAAGCAAATATAAAAAAAATATGGAATTGAATCAATATATGCAAAATAAAAGCGTTAAAATTGTATGGGACCCGTACTAATTATATACGCGAATATTAGAAAATATAACCTGTATTAGTAGATTACATGTATAAATTGAAAATACCAATAAACCCGTAATCTTTAAATCTGAAGACAGTCACTTATTCCAATATATGTCAAAATTAAAGTGCTAAAATTATATGGGGAGATATACACGTACTACTTATAATGTCCGATTATTAGTAGAAGATTACCCGTTTTGCAATATGAGTCACAAATGTTTTTTGGTAAAATACAACAGACGACGTAATAAATTGAATATATAATTAATCCCCTTAATCTTCATACCAGAAGACTGTACTTGATTCCAATATATATGCCAATATATGTCAAAATATATGCCAATATACCTGTACTACTTATATTCTCGTAGGTTAGAAGATATACCCTTGCATTCCTAGAAGATTACTCGTACAACGTACAATATGCGTGTGTCAGCAATTTTTGCCGCAATAAAACAATGGCGTAATAACTTAAAAATATCAATAATCCCTGAATCAATAATTCCGGAAAATATCAATAATAATAATGTTTAAACCTGAAGAGTATAATTGATATTATCCAGTCCAAAATGAAATGGCAATGAAATTTATTTTATATACATATCTTCATTATTCAAATCGGAAAGGATTTAATAAAAATCGTCTGCCGCATAAACACATTGGATTTAAATCCGTTGCTAAGCGACATGATATCATTTGCTTCAAATAAATTGGTAGAAAAAATATCGTCTAAATAGTTATATTTCTATGGAACATTTGGCGACAGTTTCGTCAAATTAGCGACATTTTAAAAAATCGCCAAATTTATCGCCAAGTGGGACTGTAGAACTGACAGTTCCTCTTTGCGACAGATTGACGAAATATCATCACAATACTATCCCCTAACAAAAAACAATTAATATCATTTATGTAGCGCAATTTTATCAATTTCAAGATATTTTTATAGATTTGAAAACATTTTTATCAATTTGGTGACATTTTAAAAATTCGCTAAATGTATTATTAAGTAGGATGGTTGGTCTGACAGAGAAATGCTAACCAAACATCATTTCAGTACTCTCTTCTAACAAAACAAAAAAAAATTTCATTGATATGTAGAAGACCCAAGCCACACGACCAACCCGAAGGTTTATGGCAGCTGTTTGTGTGTCGTTTATATCAATTTGGCGACATTTCCGTCAATTTGGCAAAGTTTAAGAAAAGTTGTCAAATTAGCGATTTTCCTCCAAATTCGTAGCTTTGAATTTGCAGATCTGAATGAAACATTCTTATCCCGTTTCAATATACTAAATGAAAACACTACAATTGTATTAGAAAATATACCCGCTCTACTCTTTTTCTGTTTCAACTATCGGCTATATGAATTTATTGGCTAAACACAATATATGAGTTTAGTAGCTAAATACGATATAAGCTTGAAAACTCTTTGCCAAAATAAATGAAATTGATGTACGCAGTCAGCAATTAATATAATTAAAAGAAAAATCAAACCGTCCATTCATAAGATATACTTTTATATCCATTTATTTATTATTTAAATCGAAAAAAAATAATAAAAACATTAACAAACACATTTAATTTAATTGCGATGCCGAGCAACATGATATATCCTCCTAAAATGTTAAAATTTATTAACCACTAACAGCACACCCGTTATTCGTACGGAGTGTATAATTTAAAGAAACTTAAAGTTCGCAATCATGTGCAAATTGTGTTAAAATATTAAATTTACTGCTCCTAAAGAGAAGTTTAAGAATATATGTTCTCACTATGCAAAATTATCTTCACGATCAGATCTGAAGAATAAAACATCCTGCCCCCTTTTGTAAGCAAATTTACAGAAGAAAAAATAGGAATTGAATGAATATATGCAACCCCGTACTAATTATATTGTCGCAGATCAGAAAATATGCCAATGTGTTAGTAGAAGATTACCCGTATTACAATATGCGTCTCAAAAATATTTGCCAAAATAAAAGAGATGACGTAATAAATTGAAAACATCAATAATATCCGCACTCTTTATACCAGAAGGTCGTAATTGATTCCAATATATGCCAATATATATCAAAACATATGTCAATATACCTGTACTACTTATATTCTCTTAGATTAAAAGATATATACGTGTATTTGTAGAAGATTCGTACAACATACAATATATGAGTTTAAACAATTTTTGTCATAATAAAATAATTGCATAATAACTTGAAAATATCAATAATCCTTGAATCAATAATCCCCGAAAATATAAATAATAATAATTTTTAAACCTGAAGACCGTAATTGATATTATCCAGTCAAAAATGCTATAAGAAAAATCAAATCGTTCTTTTCTAAAATATATTTTTATATCCATTTATTTATTATTCAAATCGAAAAAATAATTATTAAAATTAACAGACAGATTTAATTTAATTGCGTTTCTGAGTAACATGATATAAGATAGAATCTTATAACATGTTAAATATGTCATGTCTTATAACATAAACTGCGAAAATAAATAACGATTTTGATTTCTCTATACTTCTCATTGTTCCGTAAAAGCGTGTTTTAAATGAACCATGAACCATGGAGATAGATTTCCCCTTTAAATCATGTTTCAAACTATTCATGTTTTCAGAAAGTGACTAATTAACGCAAAAAATCTCCCATCAAACTCAGAGATTAAATTTTAATTCACTTTCAAACGATTTTCAAGCTTTTCGTTTGGATAAACCACGGAGTTAGGGAGTAGAACTCCTAGGAAAAAGTTCCGTTTTTCATTAATATCTCGACAACCCCAGGTCTTAGAAACTCGAAACTTTTACAAAATTTATGGGGGGATATTTCAAGGCTATTCACCAAATTTCATTAAATTCGGTTCAGCCGTTTTTCCGTGATGATGAGACAAACGAAAATTTTCGTTTTTTACTAATATCTCAAGAACCACTGGTCGTAGAAACTCAAAACACGGATATAATTTTAAGTGGGGCTATTTCTGGGCTACCCACAAAATTTCATCAAATTCGGTTCAGCCGTTCTCCCGTGATGGTGTGACAAACAGACAGACAGACAGACAGATTTTCATTTTTATTTATATAGACTAGCAGCATACCCGTTCTTCGTACGGAGTATATAATATAAAGAAACTTGAAATTCATAATCATGCCCAAATTCTTATAGTATACTAAATGACATGTTTAATCAAAATATTCTGTTAAAATATTTAATATAATGCTCCTAAAAAGAAGTTTAAGAATCTCTGTTCTCGCTATATAAAATTATCGTCATGGACATATCTGAAGAATAAAACATCTTGGACCCCTTATGTAAGCAAATATAAAAAAAAATATGGAATTGAATCAATATATGCAAAATAAAAGCGTTAAAATTGTATGGGACCCGTACTAATTATATACGCGAATATTAGACAATATAACCTGTATTAGTAGATTACATGTATAAATTGAAAATACCAATAAACCCGTAATCTTTAAATCTGAAGACAGTCATTTATTCCAATATATGTCAAAATTAAAGTGCTAAAATTATATGGGAAGATATACACGTACTACTTATAATGTCCGATTATTAGTAGAAGATTACCCGTTTTGCAATATGAGTCACAAATGTTTTTTGGTAAAATACAACAGACGACGTAATAAATTGAATATATAATTAATCCCCTTAATCTTCATACCAGAAGACTGTACTTGATTTCAATATATATGCCAATATATGTCAAAATATATGCCAATATACCTGTACTACTTATATTCTCGTAGGTCAGAAGATATACCCGTGCATTCCTAGAAGATTACTCGTACAACGTACAATATGCGTGTGTCAGCAATTTTTGCCGCAATAAAACAATGGCGTAATAACTTAAAAATATCAATAATCCCTGAATCAATAATTCCGGTAAATATCAATAATAATAATGTTTAAACCTGAAGAGTATAATTGATATTATCCAGTCCAAAATGAAATGGCAATGAAATTTATTTTATATACATATCTTCATTATTCAAATCGGAAAGGATTTAATAAAAAATCGTCTGCCGCATAAACACATTGGATTTAAATCCGTTGCTAAGCGACATGATATCATTTGCTTCAAATAAATTGGTAGAAAAAATATCGTCTAAATAGTTATATTTCTATGGAACATTTGGCGACAGTTTCGTCAAATTAGCGACATTTTAAAAAATCGCCAAATTTATCGCCATGTGGGACTGTAGAACTGACTGTTCCACTTTGCGACAAATTCACGAAATATCATCACAATACTATCCCCTAACAAAAAACAATTAATATCATTTATGTAGCGCAATTTTATCAATTTCAAGATATTTTTATAGATTTGAAAACATTTTTATCAATTTGGTGACATTTTAAAAATTCGCTAAATGTATTACTAAGTAGGATGGTTGGTCTGACAGATAAATGCTAACCAAACATCATTTCAGTACTCTCTTCTAACAAAACAAAAAAAAATTTCATTGATATGTAGAAGACCCAAGCCACACGACCAACCCGAAGGTTTATGGCAGCTGTTTGTGTGTCGTTTATATCAATTTGGCGACATTTCCGTCAATTTGACAAAGTTTAAGAAAAGTTGTCAAATTAGCGATATCCCTCCAAATTCGTAGCTTTGAATTTGCAGATCTGAATGAAACATTCTTATCCCGTTTCAATATACTAAATGAAAACACTACAGTTGTATTAGAAGATATACCCGCTCTACTCTTTTTCTGTTTCAACAATCGGCTATATGAATTTATTGGCTAAACACAATATATGAGTTTAGTAGCTAAATACGATATAAGCTTGAAAACTCTTTGCCAAAATAAATGAAATTGATGTACGCAGTCAGCAATTAATATAATTAAAAGAAAAATCAAACCGTCCATTCATAAGATATACTTTTATATCCATTTATCCATTTATTTATTATTTAAATCGAAAAAAAATAATAAAAACATTAACAAACACATTTAATTTAATTGTGATGCCGAGCAACATGATATATCCTCCTAAAATGTTAAAATTTATTAACCACTAACAGCACACCCGTTATTCGTACGGAGTGTATAATTTAAAGAAACTTAAAGTTCGCAATCATGTGCAAATTCTGTTAAAATATTAAATTTATTGCTCCTGAAGAGAAGTTTAAGAATATATGTTCTCACTATGCAAAATTATCTTCACGATCAGATCTGAAGAATAAAACATCCTGCCCCCTTTTGTAAGCAAATTTACAGAAGAAAAAATAGGAATTGAATGAATATATGCAACCCCGTACTAATTATATTGTCGCAGATCAGAAAATATGCCAATGTGTTAGTAGAAGATTACCCGTATTACAATATGCGTCTCAAAAATATTTGCCAAAATAAAAGAGATGACGTAATAAATTGAAAACATCAATAATATCCGTACTCTTTATACCAGAAGGTCGTAATTGATTCCAATATATGCCAATATATATCAAAACATATGTCAATATACCTGTACTACTTATATTCTCGTAGATTAAAAGATATACACGTGTATTTGTAGAAGATTCGTACAACATACAATATATGAGTTTAAACAATTTTTGTCATAATAAAATAATTGCATAATAACTTGAAAATATCAATAATCCTTGAATCAATAATCCCCGAAAATATAAATAATAATAATTTTTAAACCTGAAGACCGTAATTGATATTATCCAGTCAAAAATGCTATAAGAAAAATCAAATCGTTCTTTTCTAAAATATATTTTTATATCCATTTATTTATTATTCAAATCGAAAAAATAATTATTAAAATTAACAGACAGATTTAATTTAATTGCGTTTCTGAGTAACATGATATAAGATAGAATCTTATAACATGTTAAATATGTCATGTCTTATAACATAAACTGCGAAATTAAATAACGATTTTGATTTCTCTATACTTCTCATTGTTCCGTAAAAGCTTGTTTTAAATAAACCATGAACCATGGAGATAGATTTCCCATTTAAATCATGTTTCCAACAATTCATGTTTTCAGAAAGTGACTAATTAACGCAAAAAATCTCCCATCAAACTCAGAGATTAAATTTTAATTCACTTTCAAACGATTTTCAAGCTTTTCGTTTGGATAAACCACGGAGTTAGGGAGTAGAACTCCTAGGAAAAAGTTCCGTTTTTCATTAATATCTCGACAACCCCAGGTCTTAGAAACTCGAAACTTGGACAAAATTTATGGGGGGATATTTCAAGGCTATTCACCAAATTTCATTAAATTCGGTTCAGCCGTTTTTCCGTGACGATGAGACAAACGAAAATTTCGTTTTTTACTAATATCTCGAGAACCACTGGTCGTAGAAACTCAAAACACGGATATAATTTTAAGTGGGGCTATTTCTGGGCTACCCACAAAATTTCATCAAATTCGGTTCAGCCGTTCTCCCGTGATGGTGTGACAAACAGACAGACAGACAGACAGACAGACAGACAGACAGACAGACAGACAGATTTTCATTTTTATTTATATAGATATGTAAATTTTAAGTTTAAGCAGTGAAGTTTGTGTGTTAAAATACAGGGTTCTAAACAATATATATGAACGCTCTAAAAACCTTTTTACTAAAGGTATACGTTAGGTATATGTAAAAAAACTATGACGGATGGAATTAAATAATTGCGGCACTTCTAGTAGAGAATTTAAAACCTTAAGAAAATGAAGTTGGCAACAAAGCGAAGTAGACAAAATATTGTAAATTTGTCTAATTGGTATATATCGATAAAAACAGTTACAGAAGGCACTTATTTGAACCAATATGTGTCAATTGGCGAATGGCTGTTCTATTCGGAAATGCTAAAAACTACAACAACAATTGCATTCCTCGCAATCTAATGTGTAGCCTGTTTCAAATGCCCTCTGACAGTAATCCCGCATATTTGAATTTGAGAAAAATATTACAGTGGCCTTTGATTAGCATTGCGGGCGTCACCATGTTACAGACTATGATGATACGACTTTTTCAGCAATAATTATTGCCTTCCATAGACAACGGGCTTTCTCGGGAATCCGATATGCTAAAGTTCATGTCATAAAATTTAAGGTTTATTATTTAGTTATCTAACGAACTATGAGGTTTGACTGTGTGTAAAATATTGGAGTATCAACAATTATCCAATGATCTACAGAGATAATTATGTTTACATGTATGTTTAATATACAGGGTGTCCCAAAAATGACTGACAAATTTGAAAAATACATAAAAAGAAAACAGAAAGCGATAGAAATGTAGCATTTGCTGCATTGTACTTGGAAAACCATGGAATTTTATTCAGCAAATTTTCAAAATTTATTACAATGGTCACCAACAGATGGCGCTGCTGAATGGGAGAAATTAATAAACGGTATGACCATGTTCCAAAAACTACAATACGATGTTTCCAAAAAAAAAAAAAACCATTTGCAGTAACACCATGCCGCAGTCGGAGAACAAAATTCGCAGACACCTGTGCAAACGTTTCAGCCAGAATGGTCAGGTCCAGAAATCTCCGCTATTCCAACGAATAAACCATTTTCAACGAATAATCCAACAGCAACTTGAAATCTTTGAGAAACATAGCCTGGAAGAATGTTGAGCAAAGTACAGAATGGAGATCTGACAGTATGCGTTTCCCTGCAGCTATCACACAACCGTATCGCCATCTGTTGGTGACCTTTGTAACGAATTTTGAAAATTGGTTAAATAAAATTCTTTGATTTCCCAAGTACAATACAACAAACGCTACATTTCTATCTCCTTCTGTATTTTTTAATGCATTTTTCAAATGTGTCAGTCATTGTGACAACCTGTATATCCCACTACTTTCCCAACTGTTTAATATACAACCATACAAAAATTAAATTAACCATTTTAATTTTAAAAGTCCGAAATAAATTTATTTGCTGAAATTTTAAATACTAAAATCTTGAAAGAATAAATAAACCAAATCACATACTTTCGAGGATATATATATATATGTATATATATATATATATATATATATATATATATATATATATATATATATATATATATATATATATATATATATATATCCAATTTGTTTAACCTAACTTGTTAACTTATTAATTAGATTTGAAAAAGTCTCCTTTTATGATCTTTTGTGCCACCATTGAATATAATATTGCTATTGTTTCAGAAATTTGCTTTTAGAAACTTATGTGCTAAGTGTGCAGTCTAAAATATACTTGGATATGATTTTGAAGTATAATATGTGGGCTGATGAAAATTTCTGACGATACATACTATCGTTATTGTGTAAATATCCACGCACTCACACATAATCAAATGCACGCACACATTGTATCTGGAATCTGTCAAACTGCGGAACAAAGAGTAATAACTCATATCTATCTTAAGACGTTTATGGAAGTTGTTTCAACGAAAAAATGTTAAAGTATGATAAATAAATTTCATATTAATATTTCAGATCATATTCTGTATTTTGACAAGGATGTAGTTCCATTATTTCAAATCATTTTTTATAATAATAGATTTTATAATAATACATGTGTTGACTATCGCAACAAGTTCAACTAAATGTATCGTGCAGTAAAGTTCTTAGTCAAGAAATCGCATTCAACATGGGGGCATTTGCTTTTAATATATTAAGATTTAATTTAGAAATATTTATGTTAAATTGAAATGGATAATAAAATATCAAAATAAATCGCATTGTGTATCGGAAAACATTTATAAATAATCAGATTAAAATTTTAGTGTGCATCTGCTGACGTGTACTCGTATAATTGAAAATACTTTAAATTTACGCATTCTGGTATTCCTTTCGAATTATAAATAAAATACTGGCGACTGTGGTATTTAAAAATAAATTTAATATATAAAATTTTATATGAAATTAACTGCAAAATATATCAATTTGTAATAGATTTATAGTTTGCAAAACACATGTTTTCTTCTGCAGTTACTGGTGTTAACGCCGATAATTTTTCAGACGACTAAATCTTCAGACGACTAAAGATCACCGATAATTCTTCCGACAACTAAATTGATCTGGCGTCTTAATGCCCGTCACACTATACTAAAGTTAAAGAGCGGAACGCGACCTCCTTAAATTTGGAATTTAGAAGACACAAACACCAGCACCATAACAAATCCGTGATCGAAAAGGCCTCAAATAACCACTTAGGTTCACTCCCCTGTCCAAAGAAGTAAATCTCCAAGATGACCTGCCCGAAAACACAGAAAAACCAAAACTCTAAATAACATTTAAAACCAAAACCCATACGTTTAAGTAACTTCTTCATCTCCAGCGAAAATAATAAATAAAACAAAATCACAGAAAAATCAAAATGAACACACAAGAATGCAGAAGTTAAAATAAATCATTTATTAAAGTTATGTATGGAATTATCAAAACGCATAAGCTGAATCGTTATCAGCACGTCACTGAACTCAGGCGTGAAATACCTTATCCAAATGCCACAGGCTTCAGAGCCGCAAAAATCAATTGCAATCGATCAGAGTAGCAAAACTTAAAATAATTATAAACTTTATAAATTAAGGAGGTATGGTCAACAGAACGAGGGCATGCATTCGAAATACATTCCAGAAAGAATTTCGAAGTTTGATTATAAAACATTATAGATAGATAATCAAATTCTGTTCTTTAAATAATTAAATAAACACATGTAATAAAACTTGCGACCAGGCATTTGATACATTTGAAGTTAGCTTCACCATTCAACTGAGCCTCCATCGGGTAGCAAAATTCACAGTCTACAATTCAAAAGCTTACCTCGAGCCACGTTGACGAAGGGGTTCTCAAAACAAACAAGCGGAAATCGGAAATCCTATAGAGCAAAAGTCGCTCCATATAAAAACAAGTCCGGCACGCCAGCGGTGCCATACGGTCACTTGGTCGGAACAGGCTCGTCGCTCATGATATTCACACGGAAACCATCAGCCAGCACAACCCGACTTCGCCTGGCCCGGAGTCGAACCCGGCATGGGCCTCGGGTTGTCTGGAAAGTCGAAAGCACTAACGATGTTAGTCTTCAATCCGGTAGGGCCTCGGATTATCCAGACGTCTCATGGCCACATTTCTCCAGCCAGCAAGCACTCACGATTCTCAAAGAACCGGCACTGGCTGCCAAGTTCCCGAGTCCGTCGTGAGCATCAAAATTATCGAGGTCGAAGCCCGGGCAGCCGTAGAGTAATCAGGCAGTTCAATGGGGAAATGCGGGCGGGAAGAAAAGTGTCCCGAGTATTTATGTCCACCTCGCGGACACAGAGTGATTTTTAATTCCAAACCGTCAAAATAATTCCCAAGCATCACACTCTGTGCCTCTCAGTCCAGACACAAAAAGGGAATATCCCGCCGAGCCGCGTCTTCAACCTTTACCTTCAAGCGTAAAACATATTAATCGAAGACAGACGAAATCGAACATCCCAATTGCGCCAGCCAAAACCCCAACTAGCACACTTCCGTTTTTAATTCGTTGAAAAATCGGAACCCAGTTTCGTTTTTATTTCGTTGAATATGTAACGAAATAAAAACGAAAAGATGTCTCGGCTCTTCCACTATTTTGCAACCAATTTTTAAAACGTTACTTTTTCGTTTTTCACACATTACTTTTGCATGGAGATTTATATGATAACGATATGTATCGCAAAAGAAACGAAAATGTAACGGAGCGGACGGAAAAAAAACGAAAATATAACGAAAGTTAACGCAAATAGAGCGAATATGTAACGAAATATAGAAACGGAAATGTAACGAAACGGACGCAAAACAAACGAAAATGTATCGGAACGGACGCAAAACAAACGAAAATATAACGAAATGGACGCAAAACAAACGAAAATATAACGAAATGGACGCAAAACAAACGAAAATGTATCGAAAGTTTACGCAAAAAAAAACGAGTATGTAACGAATACTAACGAAAATAAAGCGAATATGTAACGAAATATAACTCAAAAGAAACGATTATGAATCGTAACATAGAGAATGCATTAAAAGGATATATTTCCTTCAATCTTTTGTTTCAGTTTTTCCATGCTAGAATTGGGGGGGGGGATTAAACCTCGGGCTATGTCAGTTTTGGGGATTTTTCGCTGCTATTATTTGCAAGGACAGATGTTGAAAAATTCGATAAAGTAACTAGATGTATTTCTAATATTTCTGAGCATAGCATTAATTTTACAAAAATTTTAGAAACACTTCTCTAATTATTTTATCAATGTTTTAATAAAGCAAAAATTTTCCTCTTTTTAGAATTTATGCCTTGCAAAAAACAACAGGACATATCCTAAAAACTAAATGATATTTAGTACTATATTCCACATGTTACCATGGAAAAACTGAAACCAACAGTTGAAAGGAAACTATTCTCTTAATGTACGAGTAGCATGCTAAACTGAGTAACGTAACGAATAAGCAAATATTTTTATGCAAAACAAACCATTTTAAATAACTTTTATGCTCTGTTAAATAGCATTTCAAATTCTAGAAGAAAAATCCACTAAAAATTACATTTTAAATGTTATTTACGAAACACATCTTGTGTTTTTTCGTTGGAAAATATTTACATATTCTATTACATGTTTGTTACTGAATTCTGCACATTATTTTTCAGTTTCGTTGATTTGCTTCCTGGTGATTTCAAGCTTTACCTTGTAGGAGCATATGTTCCAAGTTTCAAATTAAAACATTATTCACATGCAATTTAATTAATATACTAGTGTTAACACTGTTGACTTTTTCATATAAAGAAAAATTAACATATCTTTTTTTACCAAATTTAAGATTTTAGAAGTGTATACCTTTAGGAGTATGGACCTTCCAATCTTATTAGATTGCATTTGCCTAAATAAAATCACTTCAGGTAAAATGGAAAACTTTAAAAGTTAAATAATCATTCCTCTTTGTTGTCTACATTTTTCTTAAGCACAGGTGTAAAGACTTGATCCCCCCCCCCCTCCACACACACACACAAAAAAAAAACTGCAACAGTATATAAATGTTTTTCTTCTTTCTCTAGTTCCATTTTAAAATCTACTTCTGGACTAGATAGATTGAAGCGAGATGTTTTAGCTATCGATGCTATTGAAAATTTATTTCAATGTTTGATCTGTATTTAGCCATGTGATCAGACATAGATTTTATAATCCTGACAGCAGAAGGCTAAATAAAAAAATATCAGTTTCATTTTAACTTTGTAAATAAGATAATTTTAAGTTGTATTTCATAAAATTTTGAGTAATTAACAAATAGACATTATAACAGCTTTTTAAAAAGAAACGAGAGTAGTAGTTTTAAAAATATTTTACTAATTATATATATATTCTTTATTTACATGTAACTGAAATTTTTGATAACTGTTAATTGTCTATTTTAAACAATACAGTATATTTAGATTTGTCCACTAACAAGACTCAACTAAGAATCCTGTTATCGCACATACACTTTATACACCATTTAAATGGCCTGAACTACCATTCTGCTGCTCATGACTTCGGACGAGTCGGTAGTTCTGGGCTTTCGACACCATTTAAATGGAACAAGTTTTATCAGAAATTAATTTACTTTAATTTTTCAGTTTATAATAGAGTAACATAAAATCAAATCTCTTGTTATATTTACTTTAAATATAAAATGAGAAAAAACAATATACGCTGAAATAAAATTAAACATTCGTTCTCTGCTTAAAGTGCGTACTTGTGGAAAGTTTATTCAAAATGACATAAGGTGATAATTGCATAAAACCAATTTTGGATTTGGGGATTTATTTTCCATATATAAATTGTATTTTGGAATGATGCCATTTTTGTTGAGCGTGTTAGCTAAATGGAGCTTTTGGAGAAGTCAACATCATAAGATATTCCCAACTTTTTTTTATTCAAACACCTTAACTGTACTGCTACTATTTTGGGAACCATAAATTGTTAGGCTCATATTTTTGTGATATTTTGTAAGAACATATTATTCTCAATAGTTAAAGAACAATGTTTGTATATGAGACATAGATATATTAAAAGACTACCCTAATTTAAGAAGCAATTTATGTATTCTATTTCCATCATGAAACAGCTTCAACAAAAACAAATAATGTTTCTTGGAATAAACAAAATTAAAATTTTTATTAAAGTAATTCTTCAGACATTAATGACTGTAATTTTTCACTCTTGTATACATGCAGTGTACATGAAAATTATAGCAAGATTTAAGGTTTAAGTTAAAAATAATAATAAGGTTTCGAATTCCATGCAAGACTCTGAAACAGATATTTTATTTAAAAATATCACAAAACTTTATACTAAAATTGAAAAACATCTAAAATATGCTTAAAAAAGAGAAATAACTTTTATTCAAAAATACTTTAAGATGAATAGCAAACCATATATTTTTTATTTTTAAAGCATGATCAATGAGTTTCTGTTTGGAATCTGTAAGTTGATATCGGTTAAAGATATTTAGAAGTAATTTCCATAGATTTTAAGACAATTGTTTTATTGACGAGCAAGGTTGGAGACGTCATTGCGGTAGAAATTTGCTGTATTCAAAAATCCAATACAGCATGCTTCATATCATTATTCAACTAGAAGCAATGTCCTTTTTATGTCTTTTTCAATAGACTGAAGAAGTAAAAATTGCAAGGAGAGAGTTCTGAAGAGAGATCTACGGTTGCTTCAGTCTCAGTTTTAAAGGCTTGCAATCTGTTCTGCACAAGAAGTGGGTGTTCAACACATGTTCTTTACAACACCATTGTGGTCAAACTGCCACCATATTGAATATATGCTATCATAGCCTATTGAATTTCTTTGGACATGGAGAGGTCAAATGCTGACATTGCATGATTTGTAACCATGCTATGGATTTGTAACCATACTATGCACCAGATTTCATCACCAGCTACAATGAACTCCAAGACTGTGTTGCTTTCCATGTTGAAACTCAGCAAGTGTTGCAGACAAACTGCTATACAGTAGGGCCTCTGATTACTACTGACAGCTCACAGGATCCACCATCAGCGCACTTTGCTGTATCCTAGGCTCCATATGATAATTCTATCAGTTCCATAGCTCCACCATCATCCTTTTTATGTTACTTTCACGGTGTTTCTAAGAAAACAAGAGACATAAATATCTTTAAAAATGAAGCAATTATATTTGTTAGAGATTATTAAAGAATTAATTTATGTTACAGATAGGTTTGAGTATTGTTTGTTTAAACATCAAGGATTTTTCTCAAGACATATGTAGAGCTTAAAAAAATAACGCAGTTGTCAGACAAAGTATTTTAGCTTGAAAATAAGTTCAAATTTTGTTTGGTAGAATAGAAAAATTTTTTAATTCTTTCTTAGACAGTTGAAGTAAGACATATATAGAAATTATTACATGTTTACTTTAAAAAAAATTTCTGCTTATATTTTTATTTTCTTTGTGTAGATCAAATGTATTTATTTTTTACATCTTGATGTTATTGTATTCGTGTAGTATTACATTTATAATAACATTTATTTCTTTTAATATCCTCAGTAAAGATGCACACATTTATACAAATTTTTTTTAAAAAGTTAAATTTACTAAAGAAAAAAAAATTAAGCTTTAATTACAAAAATGTCTTATGAAATAAATTATATTCTTAAAAGCTTTACTACTGAGTACTTTCTAATAAGGTATTTGACTATTTCTTAGACTGAATACTTTTGTTCAGTATAAACATATGTTAAAAACAAATTAAAATTTATTAATGCTGGGCTTTTAAAAGTAATTAATACATATTTTAATGGGACATGCAAAAGAAATGCATATGATTTGCTGATTATGGTTGTCTTTCAGATAATAAATTCAGTATTTGGCAAATAGCTATTTGTTGTATCCCAAGTAACTACTGTATATTTCTGAATATAATCCAATCAGTATATAAGCCAAGTCGAATATGTAATAGTAATGTAAGAAATTTGATTAAAACTGTAAACTTGTATATAAGTCGAATAATAATAATAAAAAAAAAGAATAAGAAGCATCGGCAAATGTGTGAACGACGAACTATCACAGCCAACCAAATCACATAGTTATGAGGACATTGTTGATAATGAAAGATAATGACACAGTCTGCTCAGGTTGCTGTGTGAGATCGTCCAGTAGGTTGTGTCAGTAGATGTTCTGGTATATGATTGCCTCTGATTTACTTGTGAAAATAGCACCCACAAAACAATGGTTTCATTGTTCTGTAGTAAGTATGAGATAATATTTTTATTAAATTGTTCTTCGCTTTTGAAATTACCAGTTCCAAAATTTTCAGCTTTTCAACTTCTGATATTTTTGCCACGCAATCCAACAATATAATGGCTCGCCTAGTTTTTACCGAGTTTGTTATTTGGAAATCGAAATTCAAAATTCATGTAAAAAAAAGATTATATAAAATTCATTAAAAAGAGACAACAGAATATGATCAATAAGAAAAATAACATATCGAGCTGTAACATGTATTCCACAAACATATTTGGAAAAGAACGCTCAAGTTAGACCTCCATCCTCCAGAAACATCCAACCACATGCTAGCATTGAATGATGAATGTGATGTCACAATCTCAACATGTGCAGCTTAAAGGTTATAAATTATGCCTAACTATGCAAGAGTGAATGCTTATTACTTTATTATTGCATAAACAAATACACTTTGTTGCAAAAAATATATGCACCCATAAGAAATTGAGCTACAGCCGTGAAACTCGGCATGAAGGTATTATTTGAGGAGATATGTAAGTGATTAGAATTTGGCGTAACCCTCTAAGTTCAGGTTCCCTTGTTTCAACAAACAAAGAATCTAACGTTTCAACTAGTTGTTCATATCGTGAGGAGATTCTTTCACAAGTTTGTCCATGTGAAAGCCAGCGAGAGGTGGACACTTTAATCATTTTCAGCATGTTTAAATTGTATAAGTTTCCTTGAATTTCTTTAAAAAATTCACCCTTCTTTGGGCTATAATGGAACATTTTCCACAAAACTAAAAGTGAGTCAACTGATTGAAGATTGATTGTCATATTTCTTTAATAAGTGAACGAATACTAAAGCTAATCTGTGGTTTCTACAATTTACGTAGATACAATGTGAAGTAAATGTTGTTTCTTGTTGGAAAATTTAAAAATTTGAAGATGAACAGCAAAGTACGCACTGGCATAGAGTCAATAAGTGTTGGCTGGGTCATAAAAGTACACAGATCCAGTTTCAAAGAAAAACATAGTTCACTTTATTTCGTGAGAAACAATAACTAGGCAAATTACACATTCCAGGTAATTTTCCATGCCACAAAACTTCAAAATATACTATGTACAAAAAGTTTGCAGTTGTAAATAATCAGACAGAGATTCCCTGAAGCATTGGTAGTAAGTAACTATACTACCTCTATCACTTGCGTGTATTTCCAGCCACCATCGAAGGTATCACACTTGGCAAAGGAAAACCAAAGGATAAGACATCAGAAAAATATTTAAAGTGACTTCCGAACGTTTGTAAGTAAATTTAACGTTCAATACATGCTGGTCTAAACTGACCACATCTGCATCCATCTCGACTAAAAACCGTCGTCAAACGATATCCCGCAGTGCTTCTGTCTAAAGCATTTCTGTCTGCCTGCATCAGACTATCAGCGTATGTGTCTAATCGATCGTCGTGATCGGATTAAGTCTTCTGATTGAGTCGTCTGAAGTCATCTGCTGAAGTCGTCTGATTGCTTCAAGAAACCTCTGCCCTATATATCCGAGAATGGACACTTCCAGAAACGCCCCCGGATATGCAAATCAGATGCGTACGCATTGAGAACTGATTTGCATGAAACCTCATGTTGAAAAACGTCACGGTACACGCCGGTGAACGGAAAGAGTTGTTCATATTAAATTTGCATAAACGCCCGTTCACGGGAATGTGAACCGCGATATATTGATTTTTTCCAACAGTTTCATTCGACGTTGAACACCTGAAAGCTCTCCGCTCATTACATTGGTTCCCTCTAAAACTATAAATAAACAATTGAACAGCTTAACATTTTTTGCTACAGTTGTTTTCTCAATAGCACTCATAATTTCTTCAGCATTGATAGTAGTTAAGTTGTTGTTGTTGAGACCCAGACCATCCGACCTACCAGAAAGATGTAAGGTAACTGTTTGGACGGCCGGGAAGTGCCACCCAATTTAGACCGGAACCCAGTGGGGAGGCATCCACAGGGACTGTACCCTCCTTCCCTACCACCAACCTCTCGGAAGGACTTACGGACCCACATGTTTAACGTGATCGTACTCCGCATGAACACGGAGGCAGTTGTGGCAGCATGCAAACCACCGGGCTACAGCGCCCGAAATGTGCCAACAGCACAAGGTGTTCCCAGGTGGTCACCCACCCAAGTACTAACCGCGCCCGATGCTATTTGACTTCGGTGATCTAACGAGAACCGGTGTTTTCTGCACGGTAGGGCCGTTGTGGTAGTAGTTAAGTGTACAAGTCCAAGGTACTTTTCTTTAACATTCTCATCACCCTACATTTGGTAACGTACTATTATACCTAACTGATCACGTTGAGATTCATCAATCGACTCTTCAACCAAAATTGCATAAAATTCTGAACATGATAATTCAGTTAAGATTTTTTGTTCAATGTAAGTAGAAATGGAATATAAGATATTGTCAACAGATATGCTTAATAAATGAGTTGCATTTTACCCATATGTATTTAAATACTGTGCAATTTCTTTATCCTCTAAATTTTCACCTAAAAATCTTACAACTGACCCAAAGTTTTCAGATACCGCCCACTGTTTTTTAACCATGAAGTATAAGATTTCGACACATTTGCTTATTAAATAACCTTCTACTGAAATTTGTTTTTGATTGTTTCGCAGCCTCTGTGCCTTCAGTATTTTTTTTAGCAATTTCTTGTTTGTCGGCATCCTTTGGAAAGGCAATAGATTGTTTATGTCTATTACTATTTTCAAGCTTCTTTATAGTTCTGGTAGGATGACCTCCCTTAAAACTCACACCAACACTTGTTCAAGGCTTATTACCACTGTACCCAATGGAACATATTTTACATAAAAAGCCTGAAGCTGCTAGACTAGTAAAACCAGTTATACTGTCTTTCATAATATGTTTTTATGAAATAAGCTTTTCTTTTTTTACTGTTTTCTGTAGTTAACAACATATCATCTATATTTTCTTCATCAGAAATATATAGATATTTTCTTATCTATATTTTCTTCATTACCTCATTATCAGAAAATTCAAGTCCAACGTCAATATTCTCTTTTATATCGTTTTCATTTTAAGTATTCTTTTCTACATCAATTTCAGCATTCTTTTTACATCGTTTTCAATTTCAGCATTCTTTTTCAAATTCACTGCATTTTCTCCTATAGAAAAATTCAACCTCATCTTCATTCGATAATTCAGTTGCACCGTTTTCTGCATTCCTCTTTACATAATATTTGGCGTTACTTTTCTGAATGAAATTTTTCGTTTCAGATGCGCTCTCTATTACTTTATCAGCATTCTGATTTGTAGAAAATTTGGTTGTAATTGTGGAAGTATTACTTTTCTAATCTGCTTGGAACTTGCTTTATGGAAAAAAAATGTAGGATGCTCTCACAACCACTGCTATCAGCAGAACTGATTTTTTTTTACATAATAATCTGAATTTTTTTAGAAGCCCCAGGTTGGAGGACGTCTACTCTTCATAATATTTGGAGTATCGCTAACTTTATCCGAAAATAATTATTGTTAATTTAAAATAAAAACTAACTAAACTAATTAAATAGAACTGAAACTATGACGATGATGCTTCACCCTCACCCAATGGTGAGCGAAGTAAAGGCAATCTGCCATTAGGGGGTTTGTATGCCTAACTGAAACTAAATGCAAGACCAAACAGCAAGCAGTGTTGCCATATTACTTCCCAGACTGTCCAACCTACCAGAAAAGTGTAAGATAACCGCGAATTGGCTGTGTGTCATTCCGCAAGAAACAGTTGATGTTTGTGTATATTTTTATTCTGCACAGAAATCAAAACATTTGAAAATAAAATGTACATGCAAAACACGCTTATGCTAACACAAGACATATTACTTTTGAATTTTCATCCATATTAACAATAATTAAATGCATGACACAGTTGAGGGATAATAAATATAGGCATCAAAAATGAACAAAATTGTGTTTTTCACTTTCCTTAACTATTGTAAAGTGGTAAAATTTTAAACAAAATTCTTTGTGATATTATTCTAGAATTTAATGTGGCTGCTGTCACAATCGAGTGGAAGAAAAAGATTATTCTTTGAACATAGTCGCCCATTCTTGGGGACAAGAATGTGCAATTTCACAAAAAATTATAGTTAAAAGTTTTAAACGAAATTACAGTAGGTTTCCCTAGCAGGAAAATATGTTTCAAGATCCCTAGTGGATGCTTGAAACCATGGATAGTACCAAACCCAATATTATACTATGTTTTTTCCTTCACATATGAGAAAGTTTAATATGAGAAACCATTCTATTTTCTATGAGAAAGTTAAATTTATAAATTAGACACTGTATAAGATAAACAACAATAACTAATAATAAAAAAGAACAAGTATAATAATATACTGTAATAAAAGTTGTGAATGTGATCTCCCCCTTCCAATATAGCTTATTGTACAGTTTTAGACTAATCCTTGTTCTGGTGATAATGATACAATGCATACTTGATGGAATGAGAAAAATAATGTAGACATTGTGATGCAAGGTTAGACTATTATTGAGAATCATTTGCTTTGGGAGATCCTGGATTATCAAGACATGACAATGTTGGTGATTGGATGTCAGGAACAGACCTTGTCAATGGTTGAGGATTCTCGATAGTTGATTTTAGTGATGTCTACACTGCTAGTTATGCTTCAATTTCTTTACCTTCATAGACAGGATACTTTTGACTTAACAAGTTCTTTCAATTCTGCATTTGTTACCACATCTTGATGGTCTTCAATATGTTCTTTCACTTCTTAATCAAGAATGTTAGAAAAACCTTTTCTACCAACTTGTGACTACATAAATGATTTTCTCAACTTTTCCACTGATCCCTGGGAAACCTTTAAAATCATAAGGTCTTCCTGCAGGCATTTAATTTTACTAGTTTTAATTCATTCACTGCAGTTTTAGTAAATGTTATTGTGTCAACAATACTGATGATTTCCAATCACTGGTGTGTAATTTACATTTTATGAATTGCTTATTTCCGAAATTTTCCATTTATGATTTTTTGATTGTGATTGACTGAAACCATAGAAAAGGGGTAACTATGGTATACTAATATTGAATTACTTAAATTTTTTTATTTAGTGAGTATAGCTTTTACAATTTAAATTGAATTTAGAGTAGCCTACCTTTAAGCCATTGCCATTTGAATTAAGTCAATAACGAGTAATAAAAATATGGAGTACAAAACATGACTTCCTATCCAGTCCAGAATTAGGGTTTTAAATAAATGTACCTATTCATATGTATAACTAACATGGTCGGATGAGTTTTAATTAAAAATACTTTATTGTTTTGTCGTTTCTAAGACAAAGGACATCAGCTAGGAAAGCTGATATTTCAAGAACTCCCAACAGCTTATTTTTGATACGATAAGGAACAGACTTACCTCATAGACTGTCAAAAGTGAATTAATTCAAGACTTGTTAATTGACACGGTACAATGTACTTGGTAGATTAATGCAGGAAGACAAAATTGACTCCAAAAGTGGGGTTCAACCCCACAATGGTTCCAGTATTTTCCTAGAATGATGAAGAAAACAATGTATTGAGACGTTTGAGCTAGGAAATATAAATATTCTACTCAAGATCTTTAAATTTATATGCAAAAATAATTTCCTATGGTTTTTCATAAACTTGTATCAATTACCGTTGTAAATAAAAATTTCTGCCATTCTGCCAAACTAAAATTGTCGGCTCTTGATATGTTTTCACATTGCATTTTAAACATTTGTTCTACAATGGATTTGCTCAATCTTAGTATCTAAATGCTGTTACTATTAAAACAGTTTCTCTCCTACAATTGTTGTTCAAGTTAATCAAAATTTTTCTAAATCTTTATATAAACATGTTTCTGAAAAATATTTTACTATCATTTTTCAAAAGTTGAGCTGGCAGATAACTAAAATCCACAGAAAATTTAATTGCAGCAATATTGTGCTTATACCCAGCGATAGAGTTCAGAAGACACCCCCCCCCCCCTCCGCACTAAAAAAATAATGTAGGTTCTTTATATATATATTTTTAAGCCACTTCTTGTTAGAACAGGCTTTTTTCAATTAATATATTTTTAAATGTATTGTGAGATGTATACATATCTCAAAAATATATTGATCAATTATAAATGCATTTTATTTTAAAAAATGTGCTATGTTTTCATCCAGAAATTGTGGATCTTCCACAAAATTTTTTTCTTCTTACATGTCTGTTAGTAAACACAAGCATTTTCTCCATCTAGTATGCCCAAGTTTTTCAATCTAAATAATCCTACAGATATTTTAAATAGCTAGGGTATTTGCAGGCGTGGTAGCCCATTGGTTAGCGCACGGGAATTGCATTCGGTAGACCCGGGTTCGATTCCTTCCGCTGCCAAAAAAACTGCTGCTGTGTTCACGTGGAGTATGATCATGTTAAACATGTGGGTCCATAAGTCCACAGGGGTGCGGAACTAAACCTGTAAACCGAGAGGTAGGCTAGGTCTGCACTGCTGTCTCCAAGTTAGAGTATTTGCAGTATTTCTTCCAAGAATGACCTTTGATATATATTGACAAAACTAAATATGCTCTTAACTTATGTATTAAGGAATATGAAAACTATATCATAAAATGGGAAAATAAATCTCTCACTGCTCAACATTGTAGAAATTCTGTCTATCGTTTTAAGTTTTCTTTCACTAGTATTATACAAAAATGTTTGTTAATTTATAATCTTGACTTTTCTATACCTTTCATATTCAGAAATAGTTAAGTATTTTAGCTAATGATTTGTTCAGTAACTTTTCCTTTTACTGTCTTGTTAGATGCCTTGTAATTGTACCATTTTTCTTTATATTTGTTTTATACCTTAAGGAACTCTTCAATGACATTTGGAATTGTTTTCACCAGGTTGTGTCTTGTCTCATCTTGTTGGGACATTTTTGTAATGTCTTTGAACAATCCAGCTTGTTTGTTAGTTCTATGTTGCTTGACTGACTTTCTAGTATCCAGAATCCTTCTTTAGTTTTCTGTTTTATAATTGTGAACGCATCTTTTAATTATAGGATACCTCTCTGGCTCTTCTATTTCTGTCAATTTGATCTTTGATCTTTTTGACTTTAGATTTGCTGGCACTGATGAAGAAGATCCAACATTTCCTCGAAACAGCTTTATGCTTCACGTTCTATTATCATATTTTGCTTGATTCAGAGTCAGTAAAAATATACAGAATGCTAAATAAAACTATTTAAAAATAATTTTATATTGGAATATTTAATTTTTTAATAGTTTTTAGGAAATAAATTTAAGAAAAAAACACCAATAAAAAAATCTATTAATATAAAACATTAAATATTAATTGCTATTTATATTGGTATCATACTTGACATTAGAATACAAGAATCGGAGTCGAAGGTTTGAAGTACTGACTCCACAACCCTGCTTGATACTGTGCTCTGTTATGTGACATCTTCCTGATCTTGTATCTTACGTTCCACATAATTATTCTATATGTTCTATCCCTTTCCTGTAGTCCATCCGATTTCTTTCCTATTCATGTAATTTGTATGAAGTAATCAACTTCCACCCATTTTATATAAACTTAATGCTCTTGTTTTACTCATTTTAAAAGCATACCTATAATTTATACTATATTTTCTCATGGATACAATATTAAATACTTTCGTACATTACAAACTTATGTGCATCGTAATAAAGTTTTAGAATTGTGTAAATGTTGTAAAATATAAATAAAATTAATGAATGAATTATTAGTGTAAAATGTGAAATTATGGTGGCGACCTGTACTTGGCATATGATGGAGTTTGTTTTCGTGCTCAGATAAAACTGGTAAGTTAAAATTTATCAACTGAAAAGCATTTTAAAATGTTAAAATAAATATATTGTATTTTAATAAAAAAAATTTTTCAATGGGAATGTGATCATTAAAATTGGATCGTTTTTGACCCACTTCTGCAAACTACATATCAAATTACTTTTCTGGGAACAAAAGGTAAGATAGCAGATAGTGACCGAATTATTTTGTATATATGTAAATTATTATTATTAGTTTTGTGCTCAATGTTCAAATATTTACACAGAGGAAAATAAAAATGAAAAGTATCTGCAAACATATATGTTGACTTAAAATTTGAAGCAAATTTCGGAAACTAATCATTTTTTGTACATTAGGATCCATGCAACAAATTAAGCATACCAGGGATCTATTTAAAGGAGAGGGTTGAGGTTCATTCCCCCCCCCCCCTAAAAAAAAATTAAATAAATAAAAAGTTCCTTTGTATAATCATATATTAATTTTAAATTATAACAGTTTGCTCAAATAAATTTTCATTAAGTATTTGTTATCGGAAAGAAACCGGTGAAATTGGATTTTAATTTATTATTAAAATTCATTTAATTTTGATAATTTAGAAACATTCAGAATCTACCTAATTGAAATTAAAACCACAGGAGAAATTGAAAATAAAATATCATTATTAAATTCTAAAGTAAACAGTACCCATTGAATTTCATATTTTCACAATCAATCAAGCAATCATAGTGCAAAAGTAATTCAACTTTTTTGCAATAAATTTAAAAATAACAAATTGTAACTCGCACTTGATCAATGATAATAACTGAATGATCATTTCCTCAAAAATAAATTTAAAATGTATTCTCTATTAAATTCACAGATCACATGATGTCCAATTTCTTCTGTCTGAAATATGACATCTGGTACATGGGCGTCGTATATTTATCTTGCTGCAATCCAGGCGAAAATACATGTTTTGTTCTGTTACTGTAACAACTTGAATGTTGTGAAGAACAATGTTTTATTTGAACTTTGAAATGTCGTCAAATAAATAAGCCTTAAATTTCTTATCTGGAATTATAATTATTTTTGTATCCGATTCTAATTTACCTATATGCATTCTTCATAGAACAAACTGTTATTACTTAGTACGGGGCAAGGAGATTTTTATCCACTAATTGAGGGTTTTGTTTTATCTGCAACTTCAAATGCACATTGAAACGTCTTATAATTTTAATAGCACTAGCACTACTTAATTTACTTTATCTACAATGCATGGAATATAAAAAACAATAAAATCAACAATACAACAATCAGTTTTAAAATGTAAAAACAATTTACTTACCCTGACTCCTAACTAGACAAAAGAAGACAACAAACACGAGGTGTCTCAACAGTTCCACGCCAAGTTGCCAAACACTTTTGCGCCAATGTTGGTGTGAGCACGTGTCACAAGCTAGGAAACGCTGCTGTAGAGAGTTACCATACATTAAAGAAAAAAGGATACTTATCGCTGATTTGGCACAAATTTCGTGCAGTCTAGCGAGGAAATATTCTGTCTAATAAACTTCCACATTTTCTAGAAATCTATTCAGTCAATTTTATTATTGCTTGAAATATTAATAATATTGTAATATTAATATAAATTTATAATATTAATGATAATTTTTAAATATATACCTTAAATAACGTGATTAAATTAAATAATTCAATAATTCTATGAAAGTTTATAGGTGGTGGGGAGGGGGGGGGGCTAGAGAATGTATTGAAATTGAAGTTATCCATATATTGCTATAAGGTGAAATAATTTGTTTAATGGAATTTGCTGATGACGTGGTTAGGTTAGCAAATGAAAAAACGAAGAAACGCCCCCCCCCTCCGTTAAAGCAGGGTGAAGCAGTTGTGTGGAATGGGGCTTAGAAGCAGTATTTCTTTCAGGACTTTTCGGCTGGTGTGTCTGTGTGTGTGTGTGGGGGGGGGGGGGCAAGTTTTCTATTTTCTCGACAGAAAATATCTAAACGCTATGCCACATAAATAGAAACTAGGTAATATAAAATGTCTCCGGGCGGGCGATACTCATCTCTGAGGGGGAGGGGGGCGCATCGGCCCCAGAGGTATGCCTGAAAGAACTACTGATTGGAAGCACACCCCCTTCCTTGTCTGAACCATTAGTTATACATAAAGTCAATATTTGGAAAGGAAATTCAGGATTGCTACCTTCCCTATTAGGTTGTCAAAATTCTGGCTACGCCTATGCGTGGGTGACGCAACTTACCTTTACCCTGTTAATGCCAAAATGCTCTAAAAATATACTAGTTCTTTATATGGTCTATACCGAATAACTAAATTCAACACATTCGATCGTCAACCCCCTTCCGTTTTTCCAAAATCCTGGCTACGCCTATGTTTAAACATGAATATTGATTGTTAAATTTAGATCAGATAAATATGTTAAAATCCAGGAGAAAAGTAACTTGACTAATTGCACAAGGAAATATCGAATGTATGCTTAAAGTTTATGTACAGATGAATTTTCGGTTATTAAATTTATTTTGAATATTCTTTTCGTGTATTATACAAAAGTATAAGCAAGAGTACCAATTCCTCCATCTCAACACTCATGCACTGATTCAAGGTCATTTACTCTCCATTAGTTAAACATATTTAGTCACTATCGATAAAATCTGACCGTCAACCTCCTCCCTCACTCACGACATTTCGGCTACGCCGATGTTAACTAGTCCAAAGTTCTATATTTGTATATTTCATAGTAATTTTACTTATGAGCGTTGTGCAGGATAGGATAAATCGGTATCCTCCCCACACACACACACACACCACCATCATCACACACATACACACACTCCCTGAGACCATTTTTAGCAGAATTCATGCAATTTTTATTCAATCATAAAAAACTAAAATAAGAATAAACAACTATTTCCTTTTAATGCCTACAAATAACAATGGTTTAAATAAATTTTTAAATTTTATCAACTGTCGAAAATTTAAAATTTACAATTTTAACAAATTTAAACAAAATAGAAATAACAAAATATGCAAAAAAAAAAGAAATTTAATATTAAAAATACGCATTAAAAATCATAAATTCTAATAGCACATTGGGTCTTTACGCTAATGAGTTAAATTTACGTATTAAGAAATTTAGCATCGGATTATTTTTTGGAGGAAAATAGTTGATTGAGGAGGAGATATGAAAATATTTATCATGAATAAGTGTAAAAATTTTAGAAAAATGCAACAAAAGTGAAATGATTTAAAAACGAAATATATAATCCATTTTGCAACGTAACACATAATTCGTTTTAAAATAATTTTTAAATCGCAATATTTGCAACCAAACGAAAAACCAACGATAGCAACAAGTTTGCAACGTTTTTAATCCAGATCGTGCTACTTGGGACGATGACCTCGAAATTAACGGAAGAAAAAGGAACTCCGAATGGCCGTTCGTTCTAAATAATACTTTTAAAAATGTATTTAGATTGTGGCTTAAAGAGTTAAATGTTTCTAAAACATATCAATTACATAAATGAATTACAAGAGGGGTTTTCAACCAGAATTAAATAATTTAAAAGCTTTTAATAAATTAGATGACTTAGAATGCATTATGAGTTTACACACTTTATATAAAGGTAATGCGGGGGTTCGAATCCCGACATTACACGTCTCCCCACATAAACTAAAATTTAATAATATAATTGGAAAATATTCAGGGACTTTTTTGAAAAACCCCAATTATTGCAATAAGATGAAATATGTGACGTGGTGAACTATGTGACGTAAGTAACAACTTTTGCTACAGACTAATTATTTTCCTGTTTCATGATGTATAATAATTTCATTTCTATCATGTAGATAACAGATACAGGTTCAGTCAGTACATCCACAAGCAACCTGTTAGATTATGTTGGCTAGGGGTGGGAGATCAAATGGGTTTATATCCTAAATCCAGCGTGACCACGACCCGGGACGCGAAGTCACTGCAACCAGCCACAGAGTGCTCCCTTCCAGCAAGTCCCTTCCAGAAATCTGGCAAGAGCCCGCTTCAAGAACCCGAGTGGGAACTCCCGGTAACAATCTACAGATATGTGTACTGTTAGAAGAGTCATAGCTATACGCAGCTACAGTCGGTACACCATCCTTTAGGGTTGGGTCCCTTTGGGGGGAAAATAAAACAAATACAGTGCACTGATATCTGCCATGAATTATAATCGGAATTTTTGTAATCATCCGCTCTTCATTTGGCGACTTAGCACTGTTATGATGCATTTCCACGTTTTTGTACTTAGCCCTGGGATGAAAAGGGGCAGATGGAATATTACTTGAAATGTATACAATATGTATTGTGTTATGTATAGCGATGCCTTTGAATAGACGAAATGGGACTTGATGGCGTCTTGGTTTGTATGCGCATTTGACATGTGTTGCAAATATTCGGAGAATTAATTGTAATATAATGTCAAATTTGAGCTACAAGTCTCTGAAAATTTATAGGCCCTGTCAGGTGTGGCCCTCTTCGTGACCCGGTTGGTAGAGAGCCCTCTGGTTCTCGGAGTTTAGTGGAGCGCATAGAAAATGAGCGTCTCTTCGCAGGACAATAGAGTGTGTTGAAGTGAACCGCCTTGTTTTTATGGTACGTCGTTTTCATCGAATGGGAAAGCGGGGGCTTCCTAAATTTTCGTTCCCCTCGTTTACAATCCTGGAGGAACTTTGTAAACATCTGAAATCCAGTTGCATTTTTGATCTCTAGAGAATAACACTCCAAGTGCGTGGCACTTGTGTTTTTTGGAAGCCCGATCCGGCATGCATTTTGATGCATCTTCAGGCACGGTATCCGTGGCCCCTACCTAGGGCGGCCAATGCATACGCTAGGAACCGACGTCTTGTGTCCGGTTGTGCGAGCAAGCGCACTCGTGGTCAGGTGCGAACCTTCAAGAATCTCTGTTATGGCGGCTCGTAGCCAAATCGAGCCAGCACCGAAGCGCGCATTTCTTCGGGTGGTGGGGAGCATCGAAGCAGTGGAAAAGTCGGCACTTTTTTTTTTCGCAGTGCAACACAGCTCGGAATCCTAGACGGCGTAGTGTGGGACCCTTTGCTCCCTTAACTACATCCAAGCCGTAGTAACTGTGGATACTGCAAGGACGGTAGTGACATCGCAACGTATATCTCCTTCACAAAGAGTGTACGCGGACGGAATATTTGCGGGACATCAATCCTGGGCCCCTATGCTGTGCACGACGCGTCAACTGGGTGACTACTGGAATCAGTGCGATCCATAGGAGTTGACTTCTACTTAGTCGGGAAATGACCTACCGGCAGCGGTCTGTACGCATGTTCTGACGAATCGCTGGGACAAGCCCACGTTAGGAGGAGGAGAGTTCCCTGTCTTCGCATCAACCGGTCTGATCCTACTGACGATGATATTTTTACGAAATTGCTCTTGACCTATCGGCAGCGACCTGTACACATGTTCATACGAATCGCTGGGACAAAGCCGACGTTAGGAGGGGGAGAGTGCAAGGGCGGTGTGGCCATCTCCGGGATAATCCTTGTTTGAAATATCGTTCCCTGTCTTCGCCTCAACCGGTATGATCCGACTGACGGTGAATGTTTTACGAAATTTCATTGACTGAACTGAAATTCAAATAGTTAATCGCCACCCGTTTCCGGTGTGCAAAGGTATTGTTTGCTACCAGAAGCCATATCCCGGTCAGATACTTCTGTAATGAAGGTATTGTGGTTTATCTTGATTTTAAATGTTTTATATATACGTGTAATCTGAATTGGTTTAATCTCCTGCGTCGAAAACTCGAATTCGAATTTTCGATCCCGTCACAATACTTTCCTTATACATTATGTATATAAGTAAGGTAAAACAATAGTTTTTAATTTGTTAGTTATATTTTTATTTCTTTTAAAATATATATAAACTACAGATTTGCCAAGTCAATGAAGTAGATGCATCAATTTGATTTGAGTTAAAGCATGCTATTTTAATCCAATTTACATATTGCAAACTATCAATTTTCCAAATTGAATATTTATCATGACTATTCCTCAAAATATCTAAATTGGATAATATGTAGGTAAAGCCATTTGCTAGAATTATTACATATATTTTCCTTTAAGATATTACCTTTACCAAACAAATAACTTATTCTTAAGATCGTAAAATAATCATAGGCGTTCATTCTTTGAAATATCAATCTTTTGCGACAATGATCTATACTAAGTAAGGCTTTATGCCACGTTTTATGTTTCTACTAGGAGAGGCTTTAGGTTTTATGTCACCTTTACTTCTAAATGATCTTTAGGATCCTTTTTGTGAAAGTTTTAAAACATAATCAAAACATTTACTGGGTTGTAAAAGATAAGAGGAATGAAATTTTTATAAAAATGCGATTTTATCAACGAAATACAATCTTATCCGACTTGTTAGGTTTTATTGGGATACGATTTAAGAGCAAGAGTAAAATGCTCCTTGTAATAATAAAATGTTCTTTTTTGTATTTTATTGTATAAAACCACACAGAAATTATGCATGTGTATTTATACAGGATGTCCCAAAAGGATTGAAACGCGCTTTAATTCTATACCTGTTGGAGATATGTGAGTAATGTAAATTGCACAAATGTTGAAAATGTTGAAAG
The DNA here is from genome assembly GCA_951213105.1 of Amaurobius ferox. Lineage (NCBI taxonomy): Eukaryota > Metazoa > Arthropoda > Arachnida > Araneae > Amaurobiidae > Amaurobius > Amaurobius ferox. The sequence continues at coordinate 34,413,716 of OX578144.1, read as the reverse complement.
TAAGGTTGAAAACAAGATCATTAAAAATAAAATTTGAGCGAGTTATACTTAATTGAAAATTGAACATTGTGAATGGTGAGCATATATAAAATTAAAGATGTAAATTTGCGACATATCACAAAAAAGATAAAACGGGATGATAATACATAGGAAACATTTTTGAGAATTGCACGTAGGCTCACGATACAATCACGGATTCTTAAGTACTTTTCAATAACTAAGAAATTTTTCAATAATTAAGTACTATTAAGTACTTTTTTTATCTAAACAATTTCCATAATCAAATTGTTTATGATACCTATTTTCACTGATGAAACAGCCTTTCACATGGTACGGAAAAGAAGTATAAGTCAGATTTCTTTCCTTTATCATAATTCAGTTGATTTTAAAGATACAAATCTGCGGTTTTTTGAATGATCTTGTAACATTAAAAATAAAAATATTCTGATTGACCAAATTTGTCTAAGGGAATCGTATAAAAATTTAAAGGTGTATATTTTTTTTAAATTAATGGGAGGACTATTTCTTTAACGTAGTCTTATTTCCTACCTTAATTTCAACATTTTTGCAATTTACATTGCCCACTTATCTCCAACAGGTAAAGAATTAAAGCGCGATTCAATCTTTTTGGGAACCCTGTATAGTAATTTTTGTTTTATGTAAGGTCTTGATATGTAACTGCAAGTAAAGTAAATATTGGGAGAATGTAAATGACCAACTATAAGTTTTCGCATTTTGTTATTACGTTTACTAAATAGTCTAGTATATTACTTTCCCTACAATATATGATGCGTGGTAATGTATGGAGAAAATATTGCAATCGAGCGTGGCAACGTATGGGGAGACTGACTATTCGAGTTTTCGACATATCAATACGTTTTTGTCACCATCTAAACACTGAAAAACTATTTTAATGTGATGCGTATTGTATATGAGTGTGTGTCTATGTGTCTGTCTGTGCAATGCATGCATCCATTCTAACTTAAGAACTAACTGAACAATTTCAACAAATCTTATATGTAAGTCACTTGTGTATTACACTGGTGGTGATTTGATTTTGGTATGATTTGAGAAAGAAAATAATCTGCTTTTTTTGTGTGAAATGGCCCCGAAAACCAGTCAAAATTTAAAAAAAAAAGACTGTGTATGCGTAAATGTATCAATTAAATGCTTGTTTTATACGTAATTATTTATGATAAAAAGAATCCAACCCAATTACTCTAGGGATAGCCGTTATCTAGATATTTGATCCTTTTTCTTCTCATTTTTTTATACGCCGCTTTTGAACATTAGTCCAGTTACCAAATGATAACTAAAATTGAATTAATTACCGCAAATTATGTTGTTGTTGTTGAGACCCAGACCGTCCGACCTACCAGAAAGGTATAAAGCAACTCATTGGAAGGCCGGAAAGTGCTCTCCCAATTTAGACCAGAACACAGTGGGGAAGGTATCCACAGGGATCGTATCCTTCTTTCCCTACCACCAACCTCTCGGAAGGATTTACGGGCACACATGTTTACCGTGATCGTTTCTCCTCGTGATTACGTCGGCAGTTTTGGCAGTGGTGGGATCAAACCCGGGCCTACCGATTGCAAATCCCGCGCGCTAACCATAGGGATAACCGCGCGCTAACCATAGGGGGCGCCCTGATGCAAATTATGTATAATTTCAAATGATTATGCGTGCTATTTTCTATAATTTAATGAATTGTTAAAGAAATAAAAGGAAAATGGATTTTGGGTCTGTAAAGAAAGTCGTGTGCCGTCCACATCAGACTTTTTAGGATTACTTACATATAATTATCAGGCTCATATTATAAAACGGTTGCTAAATCGTTTTGGGAAAATATCGGTGAGCTGCTAGGGTATAATTATAACTCGTATTAAAGAATTCGACATAGTACAATTTTCCTCAAAATGAACGATAATAAAGTACAACATAACCATAATTGACTTTCTTAAAACTATAGCGTCATGTATATAAATTCGTATTGCGTTATGCCATTTCAACTTGCTATTATTTTCCCTATATATGTACATGGTATAATATATAAGAAAGTATTGTGACGGAAGAATACGTTTCAAACATCCCCGTACAAGAATGAAACGTTTCTGATGTATGATGTGTATGTGTGTGTATGTATGTGCGTATGTATGTGCGTATGTGTGTGTTCGTATGTATGTGCGTATGTATGTGTATGTGTGCGTATGTTTGAGCGCATGCATGTGCGTATGTGTGTGTATGTGTATGTGTGCACGTGTGTGTCCATGAGTATGTGAATAATATGTCTCACGAACGTATAGAGGGTTTCGAACGAAATTTGGTACACATGTTACAATCAGTAAATACTGGAACCTTATTAATTTTAAACGCAAATGAATCTTTGGAAGACCTAAATTTTCGAATGGAGTTCTCAAATCATAAAAAAAGAGAACTTTCGATAGTTTTATGTAAATGATCATTTCTTTTTTAATGTTTTATTAAAAAACGAATGACATAAACTTTTGAAAGACATGAACCGTTCTGGAGATACTGCAGATTTTTCAAATAAATTTATTAATAAACCTTATAAAATTGAAAAATATTAACTATTTTTAAATATGTTCAATTTTCATATATAATATTATGCGATAAATTTGTTAATATTATTCTCGTAGCTCCATAGTTCATTCCATTCATGAGAGAAGATATAGTTTGTATTTTGACGCCTAACAATTTGCATATAGTGCTTTATATACAAGAAAAGCTCTTTTCTCGGTTTGTTTGTAACGCTTACGGATATAATTCACGAACTTGGTAACTAATTTAGCGAAACAGTGCCTCAGACTGACGAAAATATCCTTAAAATTGTAAAATTGACGCCAAATGCATGGAAATGACGCCAAATTGATGCATTAATTATTCAAATATTTAGTAATAAGTATGGACTCAATTTCTTATTGCAGATGCTATCGATATTGATAATTCTCCCTCTAAAGTTTCGTGAAATATAAGTTAATTGGATACTTGAATTACTTTTTATTAATGTCATTCGAAAAACCGCCAACTGTACAATTTAACTTAAATCATTATGCCATGGATCTTCTACATAATTTTTTAACTGTGAAAGATGCAAATTCGTTCCATTATATAGTGGAAATCATGTGCTGCACACATCATATTTTTATTATGCCGTTAAATTTATTCATTCATTTCATAATTACAGGCACTTATTGCCAATTAAAGTATTAATACGTGCAACTCAAATTGCTGCCTATTGAATAAAACTATAAAATATCTGTTTAAAGTAACATACAATACAAAATTTAAAATGTCGATCGGTTTCGATGGGTAGAATGGTCGTCCTTCATCAGAACAAACAGGACGTGCTACCTTCACTCCTTAGAGCAAGATTATGTAACTGATGTTAAAACAGAAAACGTAATTGGGGCAGGAGGAGGTGGATGGCAAGGCGAGAGAAGAAAAGAGAGGTACAAAATCATGTAGGAAGGAAGAAGTAGTAGAACACTATGTATGAACGATAAAATATTACATATGAATAAAAACAACTAACAAAGGATTCAAAGCACTTATTCAGTGAGTAAAACTTCTAAATTAAGTGTCCGAATTAATTAAAAATGGCAACTAACCGGTTTCAAAAGTTAAATGAGTCGTTCAAACCAGCTGTAAATATGAGTGTCTAAATAAATGCGAAAATAAGTTGTCCAAAAATGGACAACTATTTTCTTACTTCGTTGTATCAAAGATGGAACTAATTGGTTTTGGAACCTAACAGAGCTAATTTCAACAATAAATACTCATGAAACAAGTAGAGATCTACTATAAAAATAAAAATAAAAATACGAAATCGAACGATAGAAAATTTAAACCAGAGATTTAGCAGTAGAAAGGGAAGAAAGCAGAAATATTATTAATAAGGTATTATCATTAATCGTCATTACGTTACATCGTTATCAAACACTTGAGCATGGCGCATTTGGCAGATAGCTTTTTATATACGTTTGAAAAATCAAAGCTTATATATTTTAAAATAATGAAATATTTTAATATATTCTATATAGCATAAACGTTTTAAACTGGGTAGATACTGTTCCTGTTCGCACATGCAACTATCCGAACCGAGTGTTAAAGAAATTGTTAAATGTTCAAAAACAATAAAAACTAATAAGACCGCTCCGTGTTTATTCCTGATAATATAATTCTTCCGAGACAACTAACTGTGCTAAGTGAAGTTTTACAGCAACTTTTATGTTTCCGCCAGGAGTGGTTTTAGATTTCCTGACAACTTTAATCTAAAATATTTTTTGCAGTTCTTTAAAACGTAATCACAACATTTACTGGGTCGTAAAGGATTCGTGAAATAAGATTACTGTAAAAGCAAATTTTTGTTCAATTTGTTACAACTTCTGGCTGAGTTTACGACTTTAGTTTTCAGTCAGACTTAATTGGTTCCATTGCATATCAATTCGATATCACTAGAATAAGCTATGCATTTATAGTTTCAGTAATTGGTAAAATGTTATTAAAATTGTTCCCATCCCTTTATTTTTAGGTATATTAATAAATGTTGCCATTTGCTGATTTTATTTTAAACTTTGATGCTCACTAAAGGAAATATAAAAACTGAAATAATTCTGAAACGTTTTATAATATGTCTAAAAATCGTGCCATACGATTTCTAGTAAGGCGACATATAATCGTTGGGAGCATTCTTACTAGTAAATACAGAATATGAACTTGTAATTCGGTAGAGAGTTGTAATATAGAAATTGCTATAGCTAACGGAATACACTTCGACAATAAGAGCTTGTAGTTACGTCCCAGTAGCGCAATCAGTAGAGTATCGGTTGACCAGTGGGAAGATTTGTGGAACAGCTAGCACAGCAAGTTTCTTTACACGGCACCCCCCCTCTCCAAATTCCTGGTGGCTAAGTTAGTGATGCCGGGAATATCAAAGTAAAACTAGTACGACTAGCATACATTCAATAGACTCAAGGATATATATCACCAATTTCAAATCAAGGCCCCCGACGACCACGCAGGAAGTGAACATGGAAAATAAAAATAGCGCCAGAAGGCTAGCTTGAGGTAAATATTGCATGGGTTCAGTCACATTGTCTTGCACATGCATCTTACAGTAGAGAGGGATAATGCCTCTTCGATGAGTTGAGAGAGCTATATATTCCATTCATACAGTTCAATCGGGAGAGCATTGGCCGGACAGTACGAAGATCCACAGTTCATGCTCCGCATGGAAAAGTAACGTTGCTTACAAACTATTGAAATATTAGTGCTGCCTAACGGTGACTGTACTGTACTACGTCTAAAGGTACAGTACAGTCTCTGGGCAAAACAATCATTCAGTTTAGAGAATGAAACCGAAAAAAAGGGAACATAATTTAAATTCCGCAGGTCACAGACTTTTTGTATGGAAACAATTTGTTCCGTCACTGTATAAGTGAGGTAGCCTAAATCAGTCCAGGTAATAACCCAGCTAAATAACACTTAAAATATTTCCTTAAAATTAGCAACTTAAATTCCATTGAATGGCATTCGCACGCTGTGTCATTATCTCCTCGCTTAATTGTTGACCGCTGTAACGAAGGCGGGAGACAATACATACATGGTCCAATTGCTTTTCTAGGATAAATATATTATCTATTTACATGATTATTATTTACAAGATAACATGTATAATTTAGAGCATCAACGTCTATGGGCATTCTTTGCTCAAGCAATTATGCTTATCACAAGCTTTTATCTAAGTCAAATAGCATTACTTTACGTTCAAGACTAGCAAGTGGGTAAGTTATGGTATGAGGTAAAAATCTGACGGGATATATAAAATTAAGTGGCTCACCATGAAATAAAGGATGCGACTGAGCTAGTGCAGAGAGCTTCACCATTTTGATCACCATGCCATTCACTGCCTGTCCGTAGAAGCAATTCTTGAATTGCACTTTCCTCCATTTTTTTATCGGATCACTATATCGCATTCTCAAAATCAAGTAAGCAAGTCTGGTGTCTCGACAAAAATCCTCTGCCCATGTTGAGGGTCGACGGTTGGCCACTGGCTGGTCAAGGAGTTGCCAATTGGTATGCTCTAAGAACCATTTTTGATGGGTTCCTGTTGACTCCTCTCATGTTGTTCAGAGTCAAAAGAGTTTCTTCCCTATTTAGAAATTCGGCCGACGTTGTCGAGTGGTCAAGGCAAGCGTTTCCGTAGAAATCGCTCGACCGCCACGTTGTGGGTTCGAGCCCCACGTAAGGCATGAATGTTTGTGTTGTGGGTGCAATGTGATCCGCCCCCCTCTGGTACGCCTGGGACGACGTCAATGGACGGCTAAATGGTTCACACTCTGGCAGCTGTAATAAAGGCGAATGACGAAGGTCAAAGTGCCTGGCAATTTGAAAAAAAATATTTAGAAATTGGAATAATTTGGCGGAAGAAGAAATTTTTTACGTTCAATAAATTTTTTTGACATTTTTAGAATTTAATCGCAGAAATAAATATCTTAACCTCTTTGAAAATTTTATTTAATTTTAGACAGAGTTCAAAGTATAATATCTTAAGAAAATATATTTTTAATAAATAAGATTGAATGTGCCACAGTTTATTTAGAATTCTTCACTCAATACATATACCACAAAACACACTTTCGAAAACTAACAATACATTTATCATTAAGCAAAATTCCTAACAAACTTTTGTAAAATGTGTTTCATATATGGAAATAAGAAAGAGCAAGACTATAATTTTAATATCACTTAAAGACAATGACTGGTCCATACAATTTTCACTACAAACAACGATTTTTGAGCTGGTAAGGGTGATTCTCCCTTTCTAAATATAAACTTTTTGACAGTTTCGCAGATATTGCAAAATACACACATTACAGAAAAACAAGAAAGATCAATCACGCATAAAGCATCAATTGTGAAACACTTTCCAACTAAAATGCAATTTTATACAAACATATCTCAAATGCGAGACATTCTTCGGTAATATTTTTAAAATTATCGCAATACTACATTAATTTATTATATTTGGAAAATTCATCGAAGAAAATGAACTTCATTCAAATGACGGCATGGAAATATAAATTGCCTGGTTTAAACATCTCTAAAATGCGATACATTCCACGGTAGTATTTTTAAAATTATCATAACACTACAATAATTTATTATATTTGAAAATTTCATCAAAAACAAATGAACTTTATTCAAATGACGTCATCGAAGTATAAATCGACTCTATATAAAAGCATCATTTCATTCATAATCATTGTTCCAATCTTTTAATTCATCACAATACTATAATAATTTATTTTATTTAAAAATTTGAAAAATTGTTATTTACCATATTTATTTTAAAATGTGAAACCTTTCCCATATATAAAATAATTAAACTCTTGGAAAGATATTTATTATATAATATATCTCTTTTTTCTTCCTGGAGGATATAACGAGAGTCAGAATTTAACTGAATTTGTTTTTCTCCCTATATTAAATAATTTTTATTTAAAAAACTACCTAACATATTTTACTGAATTTTTTTTATATATTTTATGGGATAATTTGAATATTTCCTAAAGTTTTGGAAGCAATTTGTGATTTTTAAATTCGCTTAAAAAATGTTTGAAACATTAGTTCCCATGGGATTCAATGTTTTGCATTTTTTCAATCCGGGTTCAATAAAAAACTAATTGGGTCATATTATTCATTTATATTCCCATAGGTCCCACAGACTGTCTGAAAAACATACTAAAATTCCATTTTGATAAAGCCATTTTTACGGCAGTTAGCATGCTAACGGACAGACAGACAGACCGAATGAACAATGTCATAAACACTTTCAACTATGTTGTAAAATGTTAATAATAAAACCATTTTTACGGCAGTTATGTGTGCTAACGGACAGACAGACAGAATGAACAAAGTCATAAACACTTTCATCTATGTTGTAAAGTGTTAATAATAAAGCAATGTTTACGGCAGTTATCGTGCTAACGGACAGACAGACAGACAGACAGACAGAATGAACAAAGTCATAAACACTTTCACCTATGTTGTAAAGTGTTAATAAAGGAACGTCATGTCACATTCATCTCACACCGCGCATTTCTATAAAATTTGGTTTTAATAGGTTGAGTTGCTTCAAAGAAAAATTGGTTAGATATTGTTTCTTTAATTGCAATTTACGAACAAATGGAAATGTTTCTTTAAAATATCTTTGAGCCAAAAACAACTGGCACAAAGGCTACTTTTGGATTTGCTGTAAATAGTTGTTGGATAGAAAAATACACTTTCTTTAGGAAAGCAAATGTATGAAATACAAGTGAAAAAATTCATTATAGTTGATTACTCGATACAGAAAACGATTGAGAAACTTCGATTTCAAAAAAGCTCAACAAATTCTAATAAACAAGAATTGATATCCTATTTATATTGCAAATTGGAATGTTTGTTGTGCAAGTGCTTTATACTTATTATTTAAACATCATCTTCAATTTCCGATGTTCAATTAGATGAATGTTTTGTAACATGAAGGTAAATCTGATTTATAAATTTGAGTCAATGTTTAGCTTGTGCATACTTCTAAATGGAATGTTTTTTGATTTATCATTCTAATATTAACGACTCTTTAAAGGTAGCAAAAAGGAAAATGCATTTCAGATAATGAAAACTTTCCTAAATCAGTATTGACAATTTGTCGAAAAGGTTAATCTTACATGAAATGCAATTTTAATACATTTGGTAATAAGCAGTCTCGGTGTCTTTTAAATTACTTAAGAAAATAATTTTAAAAAAGCCATCGCAGCAAATTAAGATCATGCAAGTATCTTTAGATTCTCTATTTATATTCAAGATCAAAGAGAATTTCATTTAGGAAAATTGAAAAAAAATAAAATTTCAATTAATTTATTATATTATTTTTTTTTTTGGTAAGAAAATAGTGTCTAGACTAGTGAACTATATTTTAATCCTTTATCGAGCTTTTTAAGTTAAACATTTTGAAAGATGTTAATAATTAACATCCTGGATTTGAAATAAGTGATATGAATGTTGAACTATCAACATACGTATATTCATGTGTCAAACAGTTATTGTTTTCTATAAATAGAAAAATAAATAATTAATAAATATTACTGATTTAATAACAGTATCTTATATTATATGATATTTGATTACAGTAAATTGCACTGTATAAAAAGCGATGCGCACTGAAAGTACGTATTATAATAACATTCGTAACTCCCAACTTTGCTCGGTATTCAATATGGAAACCTCTGATTTAAATTCAGTAGCATACATTGAATTCTCGAAAATTAGATAATGCTTAATGAATTGCCAGCGCAGCACAGAAAATATAAACACTAGTTGTATGAAAGTATTACGCTTTGGAGCCTTGCATGACTTTTGCAATTCCGACAAGCAACTTTTCTCAGCTAAACCTAAGAAATATAGTCTTTAGAGCTAAGTTATATCAAAATTACAATCATAACTATGATCATACTCTATCATAATTATGACCATAACTATAATCATACTCTATCACATAATTGTGATCAATACGATGAAATGCCCAAAATAGCTGGAATGAAGAGAGAATAGTTAATAAAGTATTAGGCAAGTGTGTGCGTAACCAATTTTATTTTATTGACTGGGTGAATGGGGAATTGAAATCAACACTACGTTCTCAATAATTAAAAAACATAAGTAAACACCAAAACAATGGTTTGTACTATAACGACGTGGAAGGTAAAATCAAAGCTGATCTCAAACATAGTTAGCTCGAGAAGTATAAAGATGTCTGGACAAAGCATCTCTTCCGTTGACATAACAACTGCCATGCATATTGTTGCAAACGTGTAATATTTCCTCACTGGAGTCTTTTTTTTCAGAACCAGACTGTGAAAACACCCGTACAAGCTTTCCTATGAAGTTCGTCTAAGGTTTCCAGATGAAGTCCGGATAAGTGTTTCCAGATTTGGCGATTTATCACCAGTTTGGAAACTTTTCAGAAATTCTAGAAAGATCACGTAATAACCAATATTCTACGACATATGAGATATTTCTAGAAGTTTCTGTAGAGAGGCTATAAAGGGAATCATCACAGAGTTTGGGGAGCAGTTGACGAGATACAAGCTACATTGAACTGTGACTTTCGTCAATGTTTTGAGAATAGGTGAGGATTCTATTATTCATGATTATTGTATGCTCATTTTACTTTTAATTATGCTAAATTATGTACGAAACTCCTCAACTCTGATTCCGAGAATCACGTACTCACGAATAGCCAGGACAATATGAAAGGGCAGACGTTGGATAAGAAAGAATTCGAATTCGTAGCATGAAATCTTGAGTCGTCGTCATTCAGCTCCGACTGCTGCCTTTCTACCGAGTTCGCGTGTGTGTAGTTCTGTTTATTCATGGAAGTTCGCATCGAAGTTATAGCCTCTACAAGTTTGTGAGTATATATCTATGGCATACAAGTTTGTTCATTATAGATTCAGTTCAGTAAGATGTTAAGGTTGAATTTCGGTATAGATAATTATGTCAGCGCGTTAAGATATTGTATGATAGCTTTGTAAATATTCTATATATGTAACTGTATTTTGAGTTATCAGCGAAGTTAGCTGGAATAAATTACGTTGTTTTTTAATGTCGTAATTCCTTCGTCGAACTCTAGTCACAATAAAAAAATATTATTGAAAGTTTAAGTTACTGGAAGTTTAAGTTAGAGTGAAGTAAATTACACTAGTGCATAAAAAAAGCATGATTTGGGGAGAAGTAGAAATAGTACCTCAAAAGTACTTTACAAATAGTATATGTTATTTTGTGAAATTAGTTGAGCATTTAATTGCGGTTTAACTGTGTATCGTTCCTTTTTACACTGTGCTTGTAAATAAACGTGTTAGTTATCCATAAATGTGGACTCATTTTTTTATCCTGAGCGCACACCCACGATTCTAACGGATCGTCATAACTAATTGAGTCAGAAGTGGGAATTCTGGAAACCTGAAAGTTGTGAGACCAGGTAGTTGTGAGACCAGAAATAGATCCCGCATAAAGTGTTGTGTTATGGTGAGACAGTTTTATACTAGTTATTTATTGATCTAGAACTTCGGACAATACTGCCAGTCTGGATGGCACGGAGTTTTACAACCCGTAAACCTAAAGGTCAGAAAACCATAAATTTAGGGGTGTCATGACAGAGGGGCCGAGCTGACACTTACGAGGGTGTGGAATGGTTCCATTGGTTAAAGTAACCAATGGAAAAAGAGGCTTGTGGCGTCACACTGAATGCGGCAAATGAAAGTAAGGGGGAAATGGCACCCCCGAAAAAGAGGGAGCTAGAACCTGTGATCGAAGAGAACGAAGAGAGTGATACAAATATGACTTGAGAGAGTAAACTTTAACAGACAACTGATCAACTACGAGAGCAGTGATGATAGAATACGACTTAAGAGCAGTGATGACTTAATAACGACGTAACGACGATTAGAAATGTAGAGGAGTGCTCCGTAGATATTCATAAATAAAGGATATATATTGATTTGTGCAGAGTTGCAGCAGTACAATATGTTCAACGAATTTACTAGTCGGAGAATTACACCAAGAGTTATTGCCGGTAAATGGACGACATATAAATACGGATGCTGACCAAGTTCAAGACAAGTTTGAAGGTATGTGCCCAATGAAAATGATATCTGGTCCTAACCACGATTTAGGATTTTCCGTACTGGTCACATATGTCCCCTCCGATGAAATAATATAATTAAATATTGTAATTTAATTATTTAAGTATTTATGTTTTTAATAATAAATGTTTTTGTTAAAGTTAAAATGGTGTGATCCATTTAGCATTTTATTAGTTAGTAATTCCTTTACAGGACTCACACAAAGAGTAAATAATTGGACGGTTTATAGCGGCACAATAAAACAATGTACGATTAAATAATAAATCCACTATGTATGAATTAACGGCCATGTCAAACATAATGAGCTTAATATTAAAAGTTCTAATATTTTTATTTGTGTGCCATAGTAGTGACTCGAAATGCGACGGACAAACAGTTAAAAGAGGTAATGGCATTGAATAAAGCCATAAAAGACGTACAAGAAACAATCTAATCCATACAAGACGAGATGCAATACGGACAAGAAGCGATAGAGGAAAATATTAAAGTCTAACAAAACAAGATGAAAGAAGCGATAGAAGCCGTACAAAGAGAGATTATAGCCTGACAAAGCAATGGAAGACGAAATTAAAGCCGCGTAATGAGATATTACAGAAATGAAAGCGAGACAAGATGAAATGAAGGAATGAAATCAAAAATGAAAGAAGAAAACAAAATTATACGTAGCGAAATGAAAGCCGGACGAGAAGAAATCAAAGAAGAGGTGAAACAAAACATTAAATCTGAACAAAGAGAGATGAGACAAGACATTACATCCATACAAAAATGCATTGATACCGGACAAGAAGAGATGGAAAAGTTCGTAAAGCGATTACTTTCTGTCGAGCAAAAAACAATAGTCACTAATACGGATTTTTGCATGCCGTCAGTATGCAAAGTAAATTCTCCTCCAAAAGACGGACAAAGGATATGGACAAATTTCCGGGTGTAATTAAACATCATTTCAGAAGCGAACGAATGGGACAAAAAGACAAAAGCCTGTTAACTCACCTCTTCTCTTTGAGATCTTTAGGCTAATATTTTACAGACTCTCCCGAGCAAGGAAGGACTAGACTTCGTACCTCCTATCGAATGTCCTGAAAGCCCGCTATGGGGAAAATAATTTGAAAAAACCCTGCAGAGTTCAAGTAAAATATCGCCGCCAAAAGTCTGGAGCTGTCTACAGGAGCTGACGTCAAATATTGAAAGGCATTCACAATTATCCTTTGTAGAATTCCTCATACATTTTCGTGAATGCCTCGTAGCGCAATTTTTGTTTTATACATGCCATTTGCGACCCAGAAATCCTGCACGCTGTTCTTATGGATCTTATGGCTGCAATGCCCCTAACCAATAGGTTTAAAGCCTTTCGACAAGAGCCTTTCAACTCGAGGGCTTCATAGATCAATTATACCTGTTGCTTCTGTGATAAATAGCACTTCAGAATATGAGATGCTGCGCACTATGACGAAAATAAAGGACATGTTGCAGAGGCGAAGCGACGATAAATTCAAGCGAACATCTAACTCGTGTGCTACGGAGAAAGAGGACATATGAGGATAAATTGCCCATATATCAAAAGGAGGATAAAGGGACGTCACAGTCTGAAATATGAGCCATCCATGACATTCCAGATTCCACCGTTACACAGAGAAGACGGATCGTAAAGACAACATTAAATGCCAAATGCTTCTAGACACGGGTACGAATATGACTATCATTACAGTTGAAGTATCTTGCCGACTTAACGTCAACTTCTTTATACGGCACCCTCATCTCTCTGAGCAGAGTTACTGGTGAAACAGCAAATGTATTTGGAAAAATGGAACTCAATGTTTCTGTCAAGGCGAGGCTTTATTTTCATGTTGCTTATTTTTTGGACATCCATAACAATTGTTGTCGCACAGATTTGATCCAGACTTCAGTACCGAATTACGGACAGAAACAGAAGAGATTCCTTTGTTTTGAACAGAAACGGGATACAACTTGGATTATAACATAGTCACTGTGGAAGATGTTTCGCTGCCCGTACGAAGAGAGAGTTTGGTGAGAGGATTTCTGGAAGGTCCTAACATAAGTAGAATGGCAGTTACATATTTTCCATCTCTGGATTATAAAGTAAAAATATTTCTTGTGGTCGCGACTCTCGTGGATGTTTCAAGACACTACGTACCTGGCCGAACAGCAAACATTAGCGACAGGCCAAAAATAATTCATAAAGACGAGCAGTTAGCTTCATGCTCTGCCGTAGCCATCGTAAAGACTGGTTCTCCAAAAAATAAAACCATCAGTCCGGAATATTTAACCATCAAAAGCAATCTCGGTGAACAAAATTGTGCAGAATATGAGGCGTATAAAAGCTTTATTTCTGAATTCAATTCAATGTTCTCAACTGCTTCAAAAACATGGGACGCACCGGACTAACTACACATAGAATCGACACTGGCTGCCATTTCCCGATTAGGCAAGTTGTCAGAAGACTTCCACTCGCAAAGAAAGAATAACTAAATAAGCTTTTAAAAGACATGCAGGAAAGCGAAGTGATAGAACTATTTTCACGTCCTTTCGACCTCCCCAATCGTTTTAGTCAGGAAGAAAGATGGTTCTACGAGATTCAGTATTTACTGTAGAAGACTCAACTCTGCGACAAAGAAATACATCTATCTACGGCCAAGAATTGAATACACTTTAGATACGGTAGATTGATACTGTCCGAGACATGAGATTGTAAGGAAGAGGCAATATTCCGGCATTGGAGTATTTTCTTTTGAGAACCAGACGGAGAAAAAACCCGTTACGGCTTTCTTATGATATGCATCTAGGTTTTCCAGATGCAGAAGTCCGATTTCCGGAGACGGTTTGCCGGATTTTGCTATTTATCGCCAATTCGGCGACATGGGAATAGTTTGGGTGGAATTCTAGTCGTCGAATTCCTTTTGTCGATCTCTAGTCGTCCGAGTGCAATTTCAGTTCTTGAACTACAGGGCTATCCCGCCCTTTACACTGTATATTCTTATTTCCCTTCTTTCAGATCAAATAGACAGGATGTACAAATATAATTATATCCATTTAGGAAGTAAAACGATTTTTCTTCGCCATGACAAGAAAAGTGCAATAATTGCACCAGAAAAGGCTGAAAACTATCTGATGTAGTCCAACTACGTATCAACGATAAAATAAAAATTTAGCTGAAACAAATGAGTTAAAATTAAAGGGAAAACCCTAGGAGTAAAAATATATTAAGAACAGTACAAAGATAAAAAACAATCACGAATATATTCGTGGGTGAAAGCAAAATTTGGTGGGTGAATGCAGTTTTGGAAGATAATATTCTATCATCATCAGGATAGGAAAAGGAAGTATATGCGTTTAAAAATTTCAAACAGAAATGTCAAAAGTCAGTTTCCATTTAAAAGATAACATAACAAGTAAGAATATTGCTGAACCGACAGTAGCAAAGCCAATACAAACAACTTTTGCTAATATTGCATGTGTATTGCATTGGATATTAAGCGGATTGAACAAATAATAAAAATAAAAATGTTAGGAGGACGCTGTTATGAAGCATTTCCATATTTTTTGTACGTAGCCCAGGGATGAAAAGGGGCAAGTGTAATGTTACTTGAAGTGTATGTAATACTTATTGTGTTATGTATAGCGATGCCTCTGCACAGACGAAATTGGGACTTTTTGGCACCTTTGGTTTGTATGCGCATTTGACATGGGTTGTAAATATTCGAAGAATTAATAGAACAAAAGGTCATGTTTGAGCTACAAATCTCTTGAAATTTATAACCCTGTCAGGTGTGGTTCTCGTCGTGGCCCGGTCCATGGACCACCCGGTTTGTAGAAGCCCTCTTGTTCTCGAATTTTAGTAGTGCACATAGAGAATGAGCGTCTCGTTGCAAACCAATAGTGTGGGGCAAAAGTGTACCGCCTTTTTTATTGCGCTTTGGAAACATGGAATGGGAAAGCGGGGGGACTTCCTTCCTAAATTTTCGTTCCCCTCGTTTTAAAATTTCTGGAGATACTTGTTGTTGTTGATATTGTTGAGACCCAGACCGTCCGACTTACCAGAAAGGAGTAAGGTAACTGTTTAGACGGCCGGGAAGTGCCACCCAATTTAGATCGGAACCCAGTGGGGGAGGCATCCACAGGGACCTACTCTCCTTCCCCTACCACCAACCTCTCGGAAGGATTTACGGACCCACATGGTTAACGTGATCGTACTCCGCATGAACACGGCGGCAGTTGTGGCAGCGTGCAAATACAGCGTCAAACCACCGAGCTACCGCGCCCGAAATGTGCCAACAGCACGCGGTGTTCCCAGGCGGTCAACCACCCAAGTACTAACCCTCGCCCGATGCTGCCTAACTTCGGTGATCTACCGAGAACCAGTGTTTTCAGCACGGTACGGCTGTTGGCGGCTGGAGAGACTTGTGTAAAATGTAAAATAAAGATGCCATTCTGATCTCGAGAGAATAGCACTCCAAGTGCGAGGCACTTGTGTTTTTTGTGAAGCCCGATCCGGCATGCACTTTGATGCATTTCAGGCACGGTGTCCGTGGCCCCTATCTAGGGCGGCCAATGCTTTCGGCTAGGATCCGACGTCGTTTGTCTGGTGATGTATGGCGACTCGTAGACAAAACGAGCCAGAGCCTAATGCAGCGCGAGGGCGCAATTATTCGGGCAGTGACGACCAGTGAAGTAAAGAAAGCCGTCATTTATTTTGGTTTCGCAGTGCAACAAAGCTCTGCCTATAAACGGCGTGGTGGGGAACCATTTGCTCCCTTAGCTACATTCAAGCCGTGGCGACTGTGATACTGCATGGACGGAGTGTTTGCGGGGCGTCAATCCTGGGCCCCTATGCAGCAGACGCGCGCCAACTGGGTGACATCGACTGGAATCAGTGAGGTCCGTAGGAGTTGATTTCTACTTAGGCGGGAATTTGCTCTTGACCTACCGGTAACGCCTGTACGCAAGTTCTGACGAACCGCTGGAACTAAGCCAACATTAGGAGGTGGAGAAATTCCTGTCTCAGGCTCAGCCTGTCTGATCCTACTGATGATGATCGTTTCGCAAAATTGCTCTTGACATACTTGTAACGGCCTGTACGCAAGTTCTGACCAACCGCTGGGCCTAAGCCAACGTTAAGAGGAGGAGAATTGAAGACGACGGTGTGCCCATCTCCGGAATAATATTTGTGTGAACTATCATTCCCCTGTTTAGCCTCAACCGATTTGATCCTAATGACGGGTAATTATTTTATGAAATTTCCAGTACTGAACTGAAGTTTAAAATAGTGAATTGCTACCCTTTCTCTTGTACAAAGATATAGCTATCAGCACCCATCTGCAGTGTCATTTCTTCTGAAATGAAGGTATTTTGATTTATATTAGATTTTAAATGTTTTTTTAGTAATATGTTAACAGTATTTGATGTGATCTCCAGTGTTTAAGGTTAACTTTAAGCTTCATGGGATATTTGCCCAATGAACATTTTTTTTAAAAGTAATTAAATGCAAGTTGTAGAAAATTTTAGAAAATACAAATTAATGTAAAATTAACCGTACACCTCGAGGTCAAGCTGGGTAGATTGGAAGTAATTGCAATTGAGTATTTTATTATTAGTGCCAATTTAATATTTCATGTGTTCTTTTTAATAAATTGTTGATGTGGCCACAAAATCTGAGCTCTTTAATTAGCATTATGCAATGTACTTAATCCTTTTTTCTTTTTTTTTGGATTCGACTATACAGACCGCGGTTGAGCTGAGAGGCACTAGTGGTGAGTAATGTTCAGTGTATTTATAATTCTGATTCCTATATTTATGTGTAAAATCCGCCTCACCACAGACGCAACCAGTCGATCGCGATCTACCTGTCGGTCGCAGGGTCCTTTTTTTAGATATTTACATTCCCTTCCACACCATGCACTTAAAATATTTTATTATTGATTCATTATTGATTCAAAGGAAAAATAGGACAAATTATGAAATACGCATCAGTTATGATTCAAACATAAAATATGGGATACCTAATCATTTGTAAAATAACAGACGCAGTAAACGATTAGATTCTTAGAACTAAAATCCGAAAGTTTCCGACGCCAGTCGAAATACTTGCTGTGCTAAGGCTGTACAGCCAATACCCTTGAATATAAAGCTGGGATCTCAGTCTGGCAACCAATCAAAAAGTTTTCAGCTTAACGTAATGGAAATGAAGTTTCTTCATTTGTGATGTCACGGTTCAGAATAAACATTAAGAAAAAACTTTTGCTGAAACGTAAAATGTTTCCTCATTTTTCCAGTGCAAATAGTTTGCCAATTTTGAAATGGCAATATTCAGGGGTAAAAAAACTTGCGCAAATACTTTAAATTTATTTCTACACACAGTACCCAGTGACGTACAAGGAAATTTAGCGACGCCGTTGGAGTAAAATGTCAGTCGCAGTTAACAAATTTTATCCCTCTTGAAAATCCGAAAACAAAATGCACACGAATTAATTCTTATGTCGACACATACGCAGATCCAGGTAAAAATAATTAATTCAGTCATGTCCCTAGACAAGTACCCCTGTTTACAACTCCTGTATCTATTTGAATATCCGTACACTATTCAGTGTCTGGATTGTTCAATCTCACTGATTTTACAGGATCGTCTTATGGGACTGACTCCGTGTTTTTCTCTGTTCCAGGGGAAAAGTTGAAAAGTATCTGACAACATTAAACTGACGATCTGCACTCAAAACCATTTACGATATCCGTGTGGGTTTTAGTCGTGGGAGGTGGTCGGTCGGAAGTTTTCTGCTCTGAAAATTGTTTACGAGCAGTGAATGGAGAAGTTTCCTAGTAGCGCGAGAAAAAGAAAGGGACCAAGCAACGAAGAGCTGGAGGTAAGTCGGCGGAAAATCTTTAGCGACGCTGGTTTATGGAGAGGTAACAACCTATCCGATATAGGCAAAAAATCGAAACTGCATTCCAAAACGGAACTACAGAAGCTAAAATTATTCTATCCGGGACAGTGGAGAAGTCCCATTTCACCCAATCTTTTGTAAAAAAAGACTGCGAAAAAAAAAGATATTGATAGACATATATATAACATATTCGTAACAAGGAACGGCAACATGGCTATGGTTGTGAAATCAGGCGAAAGCGCTGCCCGACTTTTGAAAAAAAAATTGTGGCGTACCTATACGATCAAGAATAATTGAAGACTCTATCACCACCAAATGGATAATACGAGATATACACCCAGAAGTGAACCTAGAGGAAATTACTGAAGAACTCAAGGAACAAAAAATAAATTGAAGTGAATTGACCAGGTTCACTAAGCCTAAAAATACATAGAAAATACCAATTATCTTATTACATGAACTACGTAAAACAAACAGAAGTAACGTGAATATTGGATACTCGAGATATAAAGTTCTCCCATATGTAGAAAACCCAAAAATATGTCTAAAATTCAACCATTACAAACATGGATGTGGAAGTGAAACCATAACATGCTATATATAGAGAGAAAAATACGAGGTTGCAGAATTGTTAGCGGGACAACCAAAATGCTGTCGATGCGGGGGAAAACACACGGCTACAAGTAGACAATGTCAGGAAATAAAAAAAATCTGATGTGGGCAACACATGACTTTCCTTATATAATGTAATGAATTTTATACTTTTACAGTAAAAAAATAGATTTTTTCTTATAGTAGATACTAATATTCTTTCCAAGATATTGAATTTTCAACAATTAGTCGTCATTTCCATTGATTTAGCGTCATATTTATCCATTTGGCGAGATTTTCGTTAATTTGGCAACATTTCAAAAAAGTCGCCAAGTTGGCGACATTCCGCCAAATTCGTCGCCAAAATCTCCCAAGTGTTATGCACTAAGATATAAGTTATTCTTACAGCAGATAAATGACTATTGGCGTTCAAATACAAAAGTATTATTCAAAGTATCTTTTTTCATGAATGGAGCGAGCTAGATCCACGAGAATGATGTCACTCAATTTATCGCATGGTATTACATATGAAAAGTGAGCAAGTTTCTCAATAGGAAATTTTTTTTTATTTTATATGACTTTCTGGCAATTTTTTTGAAAAATGTACAATATCTCGAGAACGGTACATGTTAGCGTTCTAAAATTTATGTCAATCGTTTTCTAATAAAAAATTACATAAGAAATGTCTATTTGCATAACTTTATTAGTGGTTTTGATTTTTTAACGATTTTTTCAAAATTTCATTCGAAACTTTAGGGGGGTTCTGAACATTCGATTGCGTATAAAAACAATAGGCTTCCAGTGTTTACGGATTGTGATTTTTGTACCAAATTTGATTCGAATCGGTCCTATCGTTCGTCAGTTATCATCTCCACAGTCTCACTGACACACACACACACACACATACTTTCACACACACACACACATACTTTCACACACACACACACACACACACACACACACACACACATACACACACACACACATACACACACACAGACATCACTTCAAAAATGTTTGATTCGTGATCAGGGATGCTTGAAACGTGCTCTCCCGTCGAAAACTCGATTTCGAATTTTCGACCCCGTCACAATACTTTCCTTATACATTATGTATATAAGGAAAGTAAAAACAGAAATATACAAACAGTTATTAAAGCTTATAATATCTCCTATGGTGAAGCAAAAAAAGTAATAAATCAAAAACTAGAATACGTTACAGAGTGCAAAATACAACACAAAACGGAAAAAGCAGGGACGGATGAAACAAAAATAGACAAAAACAATCGGAACTCACGGAAAATATCGAGAAGCTAAAGGCAGTAGTGGCTGACCTGAAAAATCCTAAGAATGTGGATAACCAGTGTGGATGGATTATAGACTACATCATCGTGCTGAGCAAAAACATCTGCTTAAGTATAGATAAAATTAAAGAATTGACAAAATTCATAAAGGACAAATATATGGACAAGCTGAGGAAACTGAAAGTGACATGGAAGAAAGCAACTCAAGTGAAGATGAATCAGCAAACATTAGTGAAGTGAAAGATAAGAATGAAAAACCAACCAACCAAGCTAAAATTCTAAAGGGCAAAAATGAACAAACTGAGGAAACTGAAAGGCACATGGAAGAAAGCAGTTCAAGTGAAGATGAATTAGCAAACATTAGTGAAGTGAGTGATAAGAATGAAAAGCTAAGCAACCGAACTATAATCCTAAAGGGCAAAAATGAACAAACTGTGGAAACTGAAAGGGACATGGAAGAAAGCAGCTCAAGTGAAGATGAATTAGCAAACATTAGTGAAGTGAGTGATAAGAATGAATAGCTAAGCAACCGAACTATAATCCTAAAGGGCAAAAATGAACAAACTGTGGAAACTGAAAGGGACATGGAAGAAAGCAGCTCAAGTGAAGATGAATTAGCAAACATTAGTGAAGTGAGTGATAAGAATGAATAGCTAACCAACCGAACTATAATCCTAAAGGGCAAAAATGAACAAACTGTGGAAACTGAAAGGGACATGGAAGAAAGCAGCTCAAGTGAAGATGAATTAGCAAACATTATTGAAGTGAGTGATAAGAATGAAAAACTTGTCGACCGAACTATAATCCTAAAGGGCAAAAATGAACAAACTGTGAAAACTGAAAGGGACATGGAAGAAAGCAGCTCAAGTGAAGATGAATTTGCAAACATTAGTGAAGTGAGTGATAAGAATGAAAAGCTTACCAACCGAACTATAATCCTAAAGGGCAAAAATGAACAAACTGTGGAAACTTAAAGGGACATGGAAGAAAGCAGCTCAAGTGAAGATGAATTAGCAAACATTAGTGAAGTGAGTGATAAGAATGAATAGCTAACCAACCGAACTATAATCCTAAAGGGCGAAAATGAACAAACTGTGGAAACTGAAAGGGACATGGAAGAAAGCAGCTCAAGTGAAGATGAATTAGCAAACATTATTGAAGTGAGTGATAAGAATGAAAAACTTGCCGACCGAACTATAATCCTAAAGGGCAAAAATGAACAAACTGTGAAAACTGAAAGGGACATGGAAGAAAGCAGCTCAAGTGAAGATGAATTAGCAAACATTAGTGAAGTGAGTGATAAGAATGAAAAGCTTACCAACCGACCTATAATCCTAAAGGGCAAAAATGAACAAACTGTGGAAACTGAAAGGGACATGGAAGAAAGCAGATCAAGGGAAAAGGAATCAGCAAACATTAGTAAAGTGAGTGATAAGAATGGAAAACTTACCAATCAAGGCACAGTCGACATAAAGACCTGTAAAAAAGAAAATCCACCCATCTCCCAGTCGGGAGGTATAGCTGATAGGGTCAAAACCAATCCTCCTGCCAAGCTCAGAAGAAAGGCTTATAATCTATTCTTTTCGCAGTTCGACTAGTTTCTGCTACTGGTTTTAAACGAACTAAATTATTGTAACAAGTGAACTTAAGTAACTCTTTGAAAGTTTAATATTGGTCCTGGCGTTTCCCCTGTGGGAGGAATGCGACCACCTTTTTAAAACTCTTTTTGTGTTGAAGATTTGGTCCTTCAAAAGTTAGAGGAAAAGAAAAAAGGTGTTCGTTGGAGAATATTAACTATGGTTAAACTCTATTTTTTCTTCTGTGCAAGAAGAGAAGAAAGAAAGATATCCGTGTATTGTTAACGAGCGTAAATGCACAATACATTACCGATTCGACGTTTACATACTGCACACTATATATTTGTTTTATCCCAGAACTTATACATAAAGGTAAGTACTCTATAATATATGTATATTTATTTTGATCAGTGGAAATTGAACCGATCAGTTGAGCCAACGAAGCAGTTTGAAATTTTATGTAACGTGTCACTGAAGTTAAGCCCTTTCTGATATGAAATTGTCAGTTAGTAAATGTTTCATGTGAATTTTCATACATTCAATACAACTTATTTTCATATAATTTCAATATCCTAAAATATTCCATTTTACGAACTTTCAAACTGAAAATAGCCTTTAATGGTACAATCGCAATTAATAAAAAAATGAATATTGTTAACTTTAGCTAAAATGGGATTTAGTCACTTTCTGGCAATAGCAAGTTTACTTTGAATTAGGTTATATTAACATTGCTGATATAAGTAGTATCCTCTGATATAATCTGTATAATAAATTCATTCATGCTTTAACTTTATAATGCAGAGTTAATTCCGATTGCCACAAAAGCGCATGTAAGCGAACGTGTATATGAATTATATACATTTTATATAATCCAGCTTGATCTAACCTACCGAATGGTAAAATATTTCTGCAGCAAAACGACTACTCTTTATCAATATGTCCCAGGATGAATTTTAGGTTCAAGAACATAAGCACCAAATAATCGCACTCCAAGTAGCAAAAAAAATTGCTATCTGTTGCAATTTTACAAACGTCTATGGCAACAGATGACAACAGAGTTATCATGCAAATAGCATTGAGTATACTGCAGACTAGCGGCATACCCGTTCTTCGTACAGAGTATATAATATAAAGAAATCTTAAAATTCATAATCATGCGCAAATTCCTATAGTATACTAAATGATATTTTTAATCAATATATTCTGTTAAAATATTTAATTTAATGCTTCAAAAAAATCTAAGAATCTTTTATATCGCTATACAAAATTATTCTTCACGGACAGATGTGAAGAATAAAACATCCTGGCCTCCTTTTGTAAGCAAATTTACAAAAAATATGAAATGGAATCAATATATGCATAATAAAACCGTTAAAATTGTATGGGACCCGTACTACTTATATACGCGAATATTAGAAAATATAAAATGTATTAGTAGATCACATGTGTAAATTGAAAATACCCATAAACCTGCAATCTTTAAATCTGAAGGTCGTAATTGATTCCAATAAATTCCAAAATGAAAGCGCTAAAATTATATGGGAATATACCCGTACTACTTATATGGTCGCTGATTAGAAAATATGCCAGTGTGTTAGTGTCCATATTAAGTAGTTATTAAGTTAGTATCCATTTTAAGATTATCCATATTGCAATATGAATCTCAAAAATATTTGGCAAAATAAAACATATGACGTAATGAATTGAAAATATCAATAATCCCCGTAATTTTTATACCAGAAGGCTGTTATTGATTCCAATATACCAATATATATCAAAATATATGTCAATATATATCAAAATATATGCAAATATATATCAAAATATATGCCAATATATATCAAAATATATGCCAATATATATTAAAATATATGACAATATACCTGCACCACTTATATTCTCTATAGAAAATATACCCGTGCATTTGTAGAAGATTACTCGTACAACGTACAATATATGAGTTTCAGCAATTTTAGCCATAATAAAACTGGCATAATAACCTGAAAATATTAATAATCTCTGAATCAATAACCCCCGAAAATATCAATTATAATAATGTTTAAACCTGAAGACCGTAATTGATATTATCCGTTAAAAAATGGAATGGCAATGAAATTTATTTTATATGCATATCTTTATTATTCATATTGGAAAAGATTTAATAAAAATCTTATGTCGCATAAACACATTGGACTTAAATCCGTTACTAACCAATACGATATCATTTGTTTCAAATAATTGATGGGGGAAGTATCGTCTGAATAATACCGAGGAAGGTTTGGTGACATTTTCGTCAATTTAGTGACACTTTAAAAAATCAAGAGGGACTGTAGAACTAACTGACAGTCGCACTTGTAGTAGAAAGGTTAAGGGACAAAACATTTCACTGCTGGCTACCAGCTCAAAACTTTGCATGGTCGTTATTTGGTAGTATCTACTATGAAAACCGCCAACAAATAATTTGTGGGACCCCTCTGAGGCCCACCATGGACTCTTATCCAAAACTGACGCCGAACAACGGGAGGTTAAGTGCAAAGACATTTCACTGCTGGCTACCAGCTACAACCTTTGCATGGTGGTTATTTGGTAGTACCTACTATGAAAATTGCCAACTGACAATGTGTGGGACCCCTATGAGGCCCCCACGGGCCCTTATCCAAAATGGACGCCAAACAACGAGAGGTAAATTGCAAAAACATTTCACTGCTGGCTACCAGCTACAACCTTTGCATGGTGGTTATTTGGTAGTATCTACTATGAAAACCGCCGACAGACAATCTGTGGGACCCCTCTGAGGCCCCCCACGGGCCCTTATCCAAAATGGATGCCGAACAATGAGAAGTTAAGAGCAAAAACATTTCACTGCTGGCTATCAGCTAATTCTGGCAGGTTTTTTGTGGTTTCCCTGTCGCTTACTAGAATTCGAATTAGCTTCCCGTAAAAGGCCTCTACAAATGCATTCCCCCTTTTTCGTTGATTAAGCTTAACCTTGTTTGGCCGTAGTTGGATAGTGAGGATGGGAATTTGTTATTTTCATGAGAAAAGAATTCCATAATGTTACCCTTTCTTATCTAGCTGGCAATGTATAACTTACAGAAAAGATCAGTCTTTTCGAAGATTACTGATGCTGCTTTTGTCTTTTGACACCACGCGAACTTTTGAATTGCTGAACAACGGCTCATATTTTTAACAAACAACAATAGAAGTACTTCAAGTTCGAAAACCGTGTTCCAATACTGCAACTGTGCAGATTCTTTATTCCGTCGTGCAATCCACAGTTGAATATCTTCTGACGAGTTGCTACTACCTTTCCTGTTTTGGTATGCCTTCAGCTGAAGCATGTGTAGAACTGCAATATTAACCTCGTGGACATACCTACTCCTCTTTACATGAGATGCTTTAAGAATACTCTCCGCCCTAACCATCGTGGTTATTCCAGCCTTGACCAAGTTCTCATGCCACCCGCTTTCTGTGAGCCATGATCCAATCATAGCGATCACGGCCATTTCTATATGCAACCCACCAAGCATTACGAGCATTTTTGATTCTCCATATTGTTGTCAATAGATCCACTGAACTTGACGGGCAATCGCATACACTGGTTGATCTGCTGTTTTAACCGGAGTCTGGGATGGATTTATCTTTTCTACAGCACTGGAAATAATGTCCATTGTGTGGCGTACCATAGAGGAAGAAGCTACTTCTTCTTTCAGTAATGGAAGAAGGACAGATATGCACTTCACTTCGACGGCGTCCGATTTTTCTGGACGAGATTGAAAAACTGCCCATGGAAGGGTAATTTCTGATGAAGTTTGTGCAGTTTCTTGTACATGACTTACCAGTTTCTTGAATTAGATCTAGGTTCTTCAAAAATGTCAGGTAGGTTATAATTCACAAAAGATATGGGCACATCGCAGTGACACTTCGGAGGGGGTGGCATCCGAACGTAAGCCTTAGACAGAACTTGAGATTTATTGATGACGACTGAGTCATTCAGATTAAGAATGTACTTAGTCAAAACATTCACTGGAACATTTTGAATAAGGGAAATGCTTGTTCCATGGAATTATTCCTTAGATGTATTAGATGTTGGATTGTGGTTAATGTTATCAATGGCAGCTGCAGTGAACACGTTTTTCACTGCACTCGGTGGACACACCACACCATTCTCGCTTTGGTATAGATTTAAAACAGCATTGGTCACTTGAAGTGACAATTGCTGCACACGTTCATACAAAATGCATAGTCCCAGTCTGTGTGTTCTCTCAATCACATGCTTATTTTGTGTACGCTTGTATAACATCAGTCCCAAATACAAGGGGAGAGGAATTTCTCTACTAGTGTTGTGTCTGGGGATTCTTACTATGGAGCTTTTTCTTCTTTTTACACAATTGAATCTTAGTAATTGAACTATGCTTAATGCTGCTGTCGGAATTTTTGATTTCTCCTCTTCTATGCTATCTTCGGAATCATAAGGCGTTCCAGCGCAGGCACCTTCTAGAACCATTCGAACGAACATTACCGCTTTCCTGGAGACACAATTTTTTCTGTGAATGAGCCCGAAATTGATCCCTGAAACTGGGGATATTCATTAAACATCTCGTGGTGAAGGATGTTAGCTGCGCGCGCTAAACACATTTCTTCACTGACAGCACTATTTGTACAAGCCTCTTTCATGAATAATTAAAATGAATAATTTAAAATTAACAATGATTAACACATGTAAAATACATACTTACAATATAACAAATGACAAAGCGTCGGCACCAATGGACGGAGACTTCAACTTTTCGGTCTTACTCTCAACAGGCTGCAGCAAAAAGAGCGGGAATTGAGTCTCTTTCTCTCAGGCATGGAGACGCTTCCCATTGCTGGCGCCAACAGGCGCCGAAATAGGAACACTTGGCGCTGCGAACTGCAGCGTTATAACCCACATGTCGATCATATTCTCCAGAGGAAAAATGATATGATTTTTGTTAAGAAAGAAGAAAATTTTCTTCTATGTGGCACATTGGCGGATCCAGACTCTAAAAAAGAAGGGAGCCCAACTGATTTACGCCAAATAGAGTTAACGTTAATTTTGAATCAAAAGGGAGGGACCTGGATCCCCTGGACCACACCCCTAAATCCGCGCGTGATGTGGCATAATTTGGGGTGTACAAGCAATGGTTCGCTGCTCGGGAGCCATTTTGGATAAGGGCCCGTGGGGGCCTCAGAAGGGTCCCACAGATTGTCTGTCGGCGGTTTTCATAGTAGAAACTACCAAATAACCACCATGCACAGTTTGTAGCTGGTAGCCAGCAGTGAAATGGTTTTGCACTTAATCTCTCGTTGTTCGGCGTCCATTTTGGATAAGGGCTCGTGGAGGCCTCAAAGGGGTCCCACAGAATGTCTTTCGGGGTTTTCATAGTAGATACTGTGAGACCAGAAATAGATCTCACATTTGATGATAATGTGAAATTTCACATTTTCAAGAAGTCATTTATGTGAAGTTTATAGTGGCCAAAACGGCGAACAAAGCGTGCAGTCTGGCTGCTACCGGAGTTTATCGCTCCGTGAACCTAAAGGTCAGAAGACCATAAATTTAGGGGTGCCGTACCAGAGGGGCTGAGCTAGGCCTTACGAAATGTGGAATGGTGCCATTGGGTAAAGGAGTAACCAATAAGTGCGGCAAACGGAAGAAAAGGAGTAGTTACCCCCCCACACACACACACACAAACACACCGAGGGAACCACAGCCATAAATCATTATGGATATGAAAATAAAATGTAAAAAAATATGGATATGAAAAAAATGTAAGTATTGATGAAGAAAATTGTACGAAATAAATAAATGAGAAATACATGTCAAATAAATATGAATAAATACGGAATGAATAAATAAATATGTTAAAAAAATAAAGTATTTAGATGTCAGTAGGGAATGTAAATAAAAACATTAAAGTTATCAATGAGATACTGTAGCAATCGGAAAGTGTTCGTAAACAAACGGTAATCTACATAAAAAATTATATATATATATATACTCTTTTGGTAATGTCATATAAAATGGTGATTAAGTATATTTAAATATGAAATATTGTGAAAAGGATAGTCTGAATAAGGTGTTGAAACATTTTAGGAAAGAAATAAAATAAATTTGGATGAAATAAATGTCCTATGTGGTAAATGGTAATATGTATTACGGCGATTAAGGTGATGCCGCAGTTACATAAAGTGTCAAAATAAATTAATAATTAAATAATAATGGTGCGATAGGATGATAAACAATCGCGTCAAGAGTCGCGAGTTGTAAATGGTTATAAATGCCAGATATTCAAAGTCATAAGGATTAAAATAATTTGAAATACATAAATATGATAAATTTTGTAGGTACGGTGAATAAAAAAATCCGCGTTTAAAAAGGATATATAAATAATAAATAGAAATGATTTCAATTCATAAGATGTTAAAGATATAAATAAGTAAATAAATTAATAAATATTCCAAGAAGTAGAATAATCCACGTAAGTCATTTTAGTAAACGTTAAAAAATTTTTAATTAATAAGTCAATAAATGGAAGTTTTCAGATAAAAGAAAATTAAATTTCAGTTTCTTTTTTTTAAATAAAATAAATAAATATAAAATTTAAAAGTTATGAACGTGTTAAGCAAGGAGTTAAAATAAATAAAAATTTAAACAAATTATATATCAAAAATTTAAAAAGTTAAAATTAAATTTCAAAATTAAAAAAAAAATTAATTTTTTTTTTAATTTCATAAAGTCATATGGAAGGTATATAGAGAAAGCAAATTAAATAAGAGAAAATCTCAATAACAAATGGAAAGGTGAAATAAAATTTAAATAATAACACAGTAAAATTATTTTCAAAATATTGAATGAAGTCAGTATAAAAAGGTATACATGCAGTAATAGAAGACACCATAGAGATGACTTTGATATTTAATACAAGTCACCCCAAAGGAACCAACTAAATAAAATTTAAATAGGGGGCTTTTAAATTTAAATTTAAAAAAAGAGCTATACAATGCTAATATAATGTACAAGCCCATCTGCAGCATTCTAGTATAAAAAGTTGATTTGCAGATATGATTAATAATTAAATAAGGAGGAAATATATATTTAATAGACTAAGTTGACGTTTATATAATACGCCGAGTGGAATAAATAAAAGGTTTACAATACTTGGTTACAAGCCTTTGGAGCGCGCCATTCGAAAGCTGTTCCTGTCAGCCCGCTGGAAGAAAATCCACGCCGCACGTTGTCCACTTTAGAATGCTTTGTCATGGTGCAAACAGAAAAGTTGAGTTGGTGCGTAGCTGCTAATCGCTGTTGCAAAAAACGATTAAAGGTAAAAGAATCGTTTTCGAGAGTCTTTTATTTGACTGGTCACCTTCCGAGTTTCGGAAAGGGTAATTGAACATTTCCGGTTATTCACTTCCGGTGGGATAGAAGGGTTCTTCTAATGATCTATTTGCAAATGATCAATCAGTAGCTGTCATCAAGTGCTTGTTGTTGATTTACATACAATGTAAGAAAACAAATGTTAAAGGGAAAATGTCAGGTGGTTGTCAATCCCATATGCAACAAATAGGAGTTACAGAATTCTGTGAAATGTATAATTTCAATGGTTGAATAAAACAAAAAAATGTGTGATTGTATGTATCAATGTTTAAAGGTTAAGCAAAAATATTGTATTATGTGATGAAGTTATCAATTATGGAAATTGATAAAATATGGAAATAACTGTGTTGAAAAAATAGTATTCTGTTTAATTTGTAAAAAAAAATGTGAATTGTGTTAAAAATATCTGAAGTTAAATAGTTAGTGTGTAACATTTCAAAGTGAATGTGCATATTTTTTAATATTTTTAAATAATTAAAATTTAATTGTGCTTCAGTTGAAAGCTTGACCTGATAGATTTGATGAGTACATAAATTATGTTTATTTAGTGTATAATGTGTGCTAAAAACTTTTGTGTTACCACAGAACTGCAATTCTGGGCGAACTTTGTTCCAAAAGGAAAAATGCTAATTAGAGAGTTGCAAGTGACTCTAACTTTGTTTCGAACTCTTTTGGTTTTGAATTTTTTTGTTTATTTTTTCCGAGGGGAGATATGTGAGACCAGAAATAGATCTCACATTTGATAACACACTTTTATGTGAAATTTATGGTGGCCAAAACTGCGAACAAAGCGTGTAGTCTGGCTGTCCACGGAGTTTATCCCTCTGTGAACCTAAAGGTCAGAAGACCATAAACTTAGGAATGCCATATCAGAGGGGCTGAGCTGAGCCTTACGAAATGTGGAATGGTGCCATTGGGTAAAGGAGTAACCATTAAGTGCGGCAAATGGAAGAAAAGGAGGAGTTACCCCCCCCCCCACACACACACACACACCGAGGGAACCACAGCCTGTGACCCGAGAACGAGAGATACAACTATGGAATTTTGACTTAGGATCATACCAGGCGGACATATTGGAATTTTGACTTAAGAGCATACCAGTAGACAATAATCAAGATGTTGACTTAAGAGCACGACTGGAGAAGAATGAAAACCTAACAGACTTGTAGAGTGTCTCGTACGGGTTCCAAAATAATAGAGATATATAAATGTGTGAGTGCAATCAGAGTACGAGGAGGAGCCACATACCAAAGAGTAATGGCCAGTACTGAACTGATGAAAGCATTTGATATATGATCAAAGCCCAAGACGAATTGGAAGGTATGTGCTCAATAACAACAACTTAACAAATGTTGTTAATAAATGTTTTATTGTTTAAGTTCAATTTAGCATTTAATTAATTAATTATTCCTTTACGGGGCTCACACGAAAGGTAAAATAATTGGAGGGTTTATATAGCGGCATAACAAGCAATGTACGATTCAATATTAAATCCACTATATGAGAATTAAGGGCCATGTCAACTTAATGAATTTAATATTAAAATAATAATTATCTTTAATTAATTTAATATGTAAAAGTGTAACTTAAGATTTCTTTCTCATAGATACTACCAAATAACCACCATGCAAAGTTTGGAGCTTGTAGCCAGCAGTGAAATGTTATTGCACTTAACCACTCGGCGTCCATTTTGGATAAGGGCCCATGGGGGGCCTCAGAGAGGATCCATAGATTGTCTGTCGGCGGTTTTCATAGTAGATACTACCAAATAATCACCATGCAAAGCTTGTAGCTTGTAGCCAGCAGTGAAAGGTTTTTGCACTTAACCTCTCGTTGTTCGGCGTACATTTTGGATAAGGGCCGCTGGGGCCTCAGAGGGGTCCCACAGTTTGCCTGTCGGCGGTTTTCATAGTAGAAACTTCCAAATAACCACCATGCAGAGTTTGTAGCTGGTAGCCAGCGGTGAAATGTTTTGCTCTCATTTGTCCCTTAACCTCTCTACTATTGGGGACAAATTGGGTGACGAAGCATCATAACAATACTATCCCCTTATAGAACGCAATTAATTTCATTTATTAAAAGCAATTTCATCAAACTCATGACATTTTTACCAATTTGGTGACATTTTAAAAATTCGCTAAATGTGTTACTAAGTAGGACGGATAGACTCACAGACAAATGCTACGGAAGCATTATTTGAGTATTCTCTTAAAAAAAACCACTCTTAATTTCTTTGATTTGCGTTGATTTTATCAATTTGGCGAAATTTCCGTCAATGTAGCAACGTTTAAGAATAGTTGCCGAGTTAGCAATGACCCGCCAAATTCGTAGCTCTAAATTTGCAGATTTGAAGAATTAGACTTCTTGATCCCGTTTGTTTATACTAAATGAAAACACTAACATTGTATTAGAAGATATACCCGTTCAACTATTTTTCTGTTTCAAGAATCGACTCAGTGAGTTTATTGGCTAAACACAATATACGAGTTTATTAGCTAAACACAATACATAAGCTTGGAAACTCTTTGCCAAAATAAATGAAATTGATGTACTCAGTCCGCAATTAATATAATTAAAAGAAAAATCAAAACGTTCTTTTATAAGATATATATTTATATCCATTTATATCTTACTCAAATCGAAAAAAAATGTATTAAAAATTAATAAAAACATTTAATTTAATTGTGCTGCTGGGCAACATGATATAAGGTAGAATCTTCCTCATTAAATGCTAATAATTAAATGCTAATAATGCTAATAACCATTATGATTTCTTAATACTTTTCATTGTTAAGTGCTTGGGAAAAATAAACCATGGTGATAGATTTCCCATTTAAATTCATGTTTCAAATATTTATGTTTTCAAACAATTCATATTTTCAGACAGTGGCTAATTAGAGCAAAAATTCCTCACCAAACTCACAGATAAAGTTTTAGTTCACTTTCATGTTTGAAACAAGAGGTGTAGAGGAACCAGGGAATTAGCTAGTAGAACTGCTTGGAAAAAGTTTCGTCTTTCATTAATATCTAGACAATCCCTGGTCTTAGAAACTGCAAACTTGGCCTAAATTTAAAGAATACTATTTCAAGGCTATCTACAAGATTTCATTAAATTAGGTGCAGCCGTTCTCTTGTGATGGTGAGACATATGGAAGTTTTGTTTTTCGTCAATATCTTGAAAACCCTTAGTCGTAGAAACTCGAAACTTGTACTAAATTTTAAGTGGGGCTATTTTAAGGCTACTCACAAAATTTCATCAAATTCGGTTCAGTGGTTCTCCCGTGATAGATGATGAGACAAACAAACAGACAGAGAGACACATTTTCAGTTTTACTTATATAGATAAAATTAGAAATTCAGAATGTTGCTATCCCAATTTTTGTAATGACCACATATAATGATTCCATAATATTTTCGACATTGATAGATTGTTACTCTGAAGGTGCTATAGTTCTGACTGAAATCCAAAATTTCACAATCTGTATGCTTTCAAATTTGGATATTTTGCTCAAGACAAATTGAGCAACAAATACGTACAAGACAAACATTTAGCCTCCTCTATACAAAAAGAGTGCACACATTCAAAACTATGAGTGGCTAAAAAAATGGTTAAAAGTGAATAGAAATTATTCAAATAACTCAATTTCTAAATATAGAATTCGAAATTTTATCCTTTTTATCTCAATATAAATATATTTTTAATTTGCTCCCAGAGGTTAATATGTTTTACGCATAGCAACAATCTAACAATATGTGCATATAAATTGATAAAACAGAGTGAAAATATAATTGTATCTACTTCTGTAAACTGAATTTAGTTTTGAGTTGTGCTTAGATTATCAAAAGATCTGGTAAAAATATAATCCAATTAAATCCAAGTATTATCAAATTAAAATAAATCACAGCACAATGTGATGCTATATACAAATCGAACGTTCATATTCTGTTAATTTATTCAAACTGCATTACATAGATATTTTACTTTTCAATGGTTATTCCTGATTTGTCTAAATGTTGGTCGAGTTAGTCTCGGAACTCTGAACAAACTTCAGACGAACGCGGAATGACATTCCTGGCGCCGGTCACGCTGCATTAATTCCACAAGAAAATAAAAACAGTGTAGGGTACAGCAAGAAAATGTCAAAGAACTATTTTGTAAAGTTTGAAACTGCAATAAGTTTCCAATCAATAAAATGATTGGAGTTTTTCTAACATCTCATATTTTATAAAGATATCCAGAGTGAATTTGCATTTCCATGCATTTTATATTTAAAAATTTAGTTTGAGAAATGAAATTGACGAAACAGAGTTTAAGGGGACGGTGGACGTTGAAATTTTTTTATTTATTTTATTAATTTAGAAACGTGAAGATTTGTATGAATATATTTATTTAAAGATGAATACATTATTATAAATTTTGAGTTATCGCAGATCGGCTAATTTATGTTTGGCTGTAGTTTATTATACATCCTGTGTTATTTTATATCTAATTTAGCATCAAAATGCACCTGATGCATAAGTAATTCCTTCCTCTTCCTCTTGTCTTTGAAAATCAAATGTTTTCTGCCTTTTACGAGCTTTTCGAACTTCATATGTAGTGCTAGAGGCTCGAAATTCCATCACATTCCATTTTTCCGGCACTACCCGAATGGTTTTTTGAACACACTATTTTATGATTATTTTTCCACTTTTCATACCGAGGGCCACTTTTCTTACTTCTGTAGCTGTTGCAGCCTTTACAAAAAGAAGACATTACTTCGGTTTGAATAACCTTCCCGCTTTCTGCTCCGATTAGTGTACACACACCTACAAGTGGCGAATGCCCCCTGGTTTTCCAACTACCATCTCCACTTACAGTAATATCTTTCGATCCATTTGATAATTCTCTTTCGTCCTGGACAGCAGTTTTCATTGAAAATTTAGCTACAACAGATGTGGCATTTAAAATCCTGCGATTAATTTTATTATATGATTTCTGAGAAACAGGCGCTGGAAGACCCATCGTAGAACAAAAAGTAGATAAAGCCGATAAACCCTGCCCTATACATCGCATAGAAAATACAGCTCTTCTGTTTATTTCTGGAATATTTTTCTTAACACCAAGCATTTTTGTATTTTTCACAGACTTTAGTTCATCACAGCTATCACAATATACACGAAATGTTGATGCTAAACCCATTGAAGATTTTTCACGTATATGTATTGTTCCATGACATATTTTGCAGCACAAAACATTTGCAAGCTTCTTGAAAAGTACTGATATATCAACCATTCTATATTAATGTTCTTCAGATGAAATATGTTACTTATCAAGTGAAAGTTCATCTTTTGAGCTGAACAGTTTTTTTACTTGAAGCACTTAGCTTAGGCGTAGAATCAACATTTTATCATTCGAACACTTTCGGATTGTTTTTGCTTTTAATTACATACATATTTCATTGAAAACGTCTTCTTTTCGTTCTTTTACCAGAACGAGATTTAGTTGCCGGTGTATCCATTATTAGAAAGCAAAAAGCAAAAAGTTTATATTATAATATTGCACCAAACAGTCTTGTACGTTGAAGTTTACACAAATAAATATGCAAACGTGAAGAAGCTTTTAATGTGTAATTATAAAATAGATTAACTGTATTTTAGTTCAAAGTTATGCTTTAACAACATAAATGCAGCAAATCAATCGTAAAAAGTAAGAAAATATAATGAAAAGAAATTGAGAAACTCAGAAGAAATTCTCCATGTTATAAACAAGTTAACGACTCTAGAATATAAACAAACTGGGCTAAGCAGTTCAGTAGAGGTGAGTAGTTGCCTTCCTACTGCTTCAGAAATAATTAAATAAATAATTAAGACATGGTGGTGGAAAAAGTATTAGATTTACATGACAAAACAACAAACTGCAAACGTAAACAAACAGTGACGTCCCTTTAAAAATAGCGGCGATGGCTGACATGAGAAAATTTTCAAAAGTGTATGTTGCATAAAAACTCATAACTTTAGAAATAATGCGAATTTTAGAATGCGGTTTTTGCACAGTGTTCAGAAATGTTCAAACATTCAGAATAAAATAAAATTGAAAAATTGATTTTTTGAAGGTTTAAAGGTCCTATGCCCCCTTAATAAAGTCCAATTATAAAATGCATACTCAGTTTCATTAAAAAGTATGAAAGGTATCTTCTTGCCAAATTCCATGCATCTCAGACAAAAATTAAGATACATGGAGCATTTTAAATATATAAAACCTTTGAAAATTCAGTTTCGAAAAAAATGCATTCAACCTTTTGTTTACGGGTGAGACAAGGGTATGTCAAATACCTGTCTTTTTGGGAGGTTCTTCGTTTGGGATGGACGCTGTCCCACCCGTA
The DNA here is from genome assembly GCA_951213105.1 of Amaurobius ferox. NCBI lineage: Eukaryota > Metazoa > Arthropoda > Arachnida > Araneae > Amaurobiidae > Amaurobius > Amaurobius ferox. The sequence continues at coordinate 34,377,877 of OX578144.1, read as the reverse complement.
ATCTATAATGTTAAATGTGTAAAATATTGTTATATAATAAAACTTTTGATAGTCGATTTTTGCTCATTTCAACGTCTACCGTCCTCTTAAAAATATCCGGCTGTAATAAAATACCTCTTTAAAAGAAACAATATGTACAATCGGACACGATTGTGAAGAATATGTAGAACCATAAAATATATACTTTTACATCGTGTTACTATGAAAATATTTCCTTGATATTTTTTCACTGCTAAGAAAAGTTGAAGAAGATTTACTTATTTTCGTTTAAGAAACACAAGTCTTTCTGAGTCCACCAATTTCTGAAGAAGAATTTCTTAGATACGCAAATATTGATATTCTACTCATAAGAAAATGTCCTGGAACTTCAGGTCCCACCTTGGAGTCTCAAACTTTGAGTGTTATGTATCCAGTACAAGTTTGAAGAGGCCAGTATTAGCGTACTTGTTGAAAATGATTGGACTGCACATCACATCCGCATTAAATTGTACAGCCCGATCAAAGTAGCATTTATGTACGTAAAAATGATTTTGTAACGCTAAAATATACATGTCAATCTAGGTTAATGTAACAGCTGAAACATCGATATTCACCCAAACCATCTTGTTAAATTACAAAATTTAATGTATGATGATGAAGCATGTGATGAGTAAATTTTACGCCAGCCAACAAATTCTGTACAGATTCTGTATCCCAGAAACTACAATTAATAGAATGTTGTATTTTTTTTTTAAATTTTCTGTCAGGTAGGCATCAAATAAGACGTTTTTTTTATTATTATTATTATGAATATTATTATTTTTACCTCAACAAATGTCTTGTATTACTACGTCAATAATAGTATATCTTGTTTTTCTATGAAATTTCCACTTTTACATCAAAGCTCTAAATCCGAATAATAAAATTGTTGTTGAGACCCGGACCGTCCGACCTACCAGAAAGGTGTTGTTGTTGTTGAGACCCAGACCGTCCGACCTACCAGGAAGGTGTAAGGTAACTTACCAGAAAGGTGTAAGGTAACTGTTTGGACGGCCGGGAAGTGCCACCCATTTTAGACCAGAACCCAGTGGGGGAGGCATCCACAGGGACCGTACCCTCCTTCCCCAACCACCAACCTCTCGGAAGGACTTACGGACCCACATGTTTAACGTGATCGTACTCCGCATGAACACGGCGGCAGTTGTAGCAGCGTGCAGAACCAGCTCGCAAACCATTGAGCTGGCGCGCTCGAAATATGGGGCGCGCAAACCACGGGGATACCGCACCCGAGATGGCCAACAGCACGCGGTGTTCTGAGGTGGTCACCCACCGCGTCCGATGCTGCTTGACTTCGGTGATCTAACGAGAACCGGTTCAGCACGGTACTGCCGTTGGCCAGCCGAATAATAAAGTTATGCGGCTTTAGACAAGTTTAATGCTCGTCATGTCGGATAGCACTCCTACTATATATATAAAGAAGAAAAGTGTGTATGTATGATCCACCATAACTGGAGAACGGCTGAGCCGACTTTCATGAAATTTACCTTGGTAGTCTTGAAATCACCCCACAAAAACATAGGCTATATTTCGAGTTCCTACGACCAGTGGTTCTCGAGATATTAGTGGTAAACGACACTTTTTCCTAGGAGTTCTACTCTCTAACTCCATGATTCACAATGAAAAAGGTTGGACATTGTTGGTTTAAAACGTAAAAGTCAGTTAAATCTCACTTGAGTTTTGTGGGAGTTTATTAAACATATTAGACAATTTTGAAAATCGCAGGTTTGAGATATGAATTTAAATGGAAACCAATGGATCACCATGGTTGATTTCTCACAGGCTTTTTCAACAATGAAAAGTATTAAGAAATCACAAAAACGATCAATCATGCATAAAGCATTGATTATGAAACACTTTCCAACTTTAATTTTATTTATACATCTCTAAAAAGCGATACATTCAGCGGTAATATATCACAATAGATCCTATGTGTTCCTGTGTAATTTTTATCATATTTTTGGATGGTAAGTCCCGAGCAACGCCGGGTAGTCGCTGCTAGTTCTATGTAAAATATGCTTAAGATGCATACTTTTAATTCGGCATGCTATGTTTCCTGTAGCTTACCAATGTACATATGTAAACATCAATATGTAAAATATCTATGTAAAAATCTTATGTGAGGAAGCAGCACATGACTTGCCTTACATAATGAATTGAATTTATGTCTTTCACATTAAAAAATGATGTATAAGATCTATAACACAGTATCTTTAACGGTGGTTTGTACATTTGCGTTTTTCTGGATGACAAGATGTTGAACTATTTCGATGAAATCAATAAACTTATATTTCAAACAACTCAACACATCAATATTGATACATCCTCAATAAATAATATAGTCCCTTTATTAAAATATTTTAATAATTAATTTAGTAATTTTCGCATTAAATTCTTTTACGAAATTCTCGTCAATCTGGGGCGAAATATTACCATGTTGCGGATATTTTGATAGCTTATTTGCTAAATCGACAAAGCTATCGCTAAGTGTTATATACAAATGAAAAGAAAAGCATGCATTATATATACCAGACGGTATGCCCGTTGAATAACGGAATTCAATATTTGCAAAACATTACCTGACGTTAACGACATTTTTATCACTTTTCGATATTTCCCTTTAATTAGCAGCACTTACAAAAAGTCGCCAAATTTGCGATTTCTCGCCAAATGTTCCACCTAGAGTTACGGATGGACGGATAAATTGAGTATTCTTATATTAGATTGAATTTCAAGCAATTAGTCGTCATTTTCCTTTATTTGCCTTCATTTTTATCAACTTGGCGACATTTTGTCATATTCACAATATTTAAAAAATTTTCCCATGTTTGCGATATTTCGTCAATTTCGTTGGCAAATTTTAGCCAAGAATTACGGACGGAGAAATACGTAGATTATTATTATATCAGATTCTTATATTCTTTCCAAGGTGTTACATTTTCATGAATCTGTCGACATTTTCATGTATTTGCCTTCATTTTTATCAACTTGCCGACATTTTGTCATATTCACAATATTTAAAAAAATTTGCAAAATTTGCGATATTTCGTCAATTTCGTTGGCAAAATTTAGCCAAGAATTACGGATGGAAAATATATAATTATTATATAAGATTCTTATATTCTTTCCAAGATATTAAATTTTCATGAATCTGTCGTTATTTTTTTTATTCAGCATTATTTTTATCAAATTGATGACATTTTCGTCAATTTGGCAACATTTAAAAAAGTCGACATTTTTGTGATATTCCTTCAAATTGGTCATCAAAATTTCGCCAAGTTTTACCGAAATAGGTTATTCTTATAGCAGGTAAATCCCCATTGGGGAACTGCGAGGCCTAAAGATGCAAAACAATTACCCAAAGTATCTTCTGTCTCGAATGGGACGAAGTCGATCCGCGAGAATGATGTTTATATAACAAATTTATCGCATAATATTACATATATACAGTTAATATATTTCAAAATACGTAATACTTCTTTTAATTTTAAGTGATTTTTTGGCAAATTTATTTGTATATGTACAATATCTCGAAAACGGTTCATGTTAGCGTTTATTTCAATCATTAGCAAGTTTATTTCAATCGTTTTCTTATGAATAATTACATAACACATTTTTATTTACACAACTTTATTGAAATTTTGAATATTTTGATGATTCCGTCAAATTTTCATTCGAAAATGTGGTGGTCTTACAAACATTCGATTGCGTTTAATATTATAGGCTTCAGTTATTCATGGATTGTAATTTGTGTACCATATCTTGTCGAAATCATTTCATTTGTTCGTGAGACAACCTCTTCACACTCTCACGGATATGCACACATATACTTATACATACACAAAGACATCACCTCAGAAACGTTTGATTCGAGTCTATGGATGCTTGAAACGTGCTCTCCCATCGAAAACTTGAATTTGAATTGCGACCTCATCACAGCACTTTCATTATATATTATACTATGCATATAAGGAAAGTAAAAATTATAGAATTCAAGATTTTTATATTTTAAGGCACACTTAATATCTACTTCTGAACTCGCATGTCGTATTTAACTGTTTATCTCTCAAATAAAATACTTACAAAGTTCGCAGAAAATCAGTTTAAGATATATAGTTGAATTACGGTATGCTGTAGTATTCTATTAAACAAATTAAAATATTAAGGAATGACTATTGGAAACTCGCAAATGATGTGATTAAAATCTTTAAAACGGACTGATATCCGATAACAGCAAACTTATGAATAAAAATTATGCTCTTCAGTTTTACAAAAATTGTTATTCATAAAAAATAATTGAAAGGAAGAACTATTGACAAGTCTACCAAACTTCATGAAAAGTATATTGAGGAAATTTTATTGGATGTATTTTCTTATAAACTTGGCAAATTTACCTCTTGGACCCAAAGTGGTTTCTTCTTGTAATAAACGTATATAAATTGGGAGGAATGGGGGTGATATAATGTGAACTGCGTATATATTGCATCTCTACATATCATTATTAGGTACATTTGCCAAGTTTAGAATGGAAAGCATTCAATAACTTTTCACTCATGAAGTTCGATCAACATGTCAGAAGTTTTCCCCCTCAATCATTTTTAAATTTGACACCTTTTATATAGCTGAAGAAATTTGGCTTTTTTTTTAACAAGTGCATTTTTTTCGGATAATATTACAATGGACGTCGCAATAAACAATAAATGACGCGAATTTAAGCATATTGTACCAAGCATTGTGTAAAGAACCCGGTGTCCCAACCCGAACTTAAACCAAGGATTTTTTTATCTAAACAGACGGCACACTAATTATTGAACTACTCGGATGATATACAGATATATTAGTGTAGAAGTGTACCCCAAAATATCGTCCCTTAAATGTAAGATCAACGTTAAACTAACCATCTGGACGATCACTTCCATTCTGAACCTCCTTGATTAGCGCCCCTTTGTAACTCCTTATGAGCCACATTGTAAAACCACTGTTTAACCGGTATACGAAACATATATCTGTGAACTGGTTAAACGGTGCTGTTATGATTGACCTACTAGGGTGAAATTCATGTATCACATCGTTAAAGTGAACTTCGTAATCGTTATAAACTAATTACTATATGAAGTTAGAAAGAAGGGGATAAAACTCATATGGATAAAATGCTTGAAAATGCCATAATTCTTTTACAATTATATCTAGGTGTCGCTAGTGTTAGTAAAGTAGCTGCTATTGTTCGTTGACACAACTGAAAGGCATAGTATGTATTATATGTAGTTTGATTATTTTTAAATTAAAGGTTACTTAATTATGAGTACAATACCAGTATTTACTCATAATTGTACGATAGACTACAGAATATATAGGGATAAAAATAAATTGAAGAATAAAATAATTTTGAATACGTAGGAATGTTATATATTGGTTTAGTTCTACATTGATTTGTATTAATAAAGTATTTTTACAAAATTGACAGTTTAAATAAATATTTTAGGCCTTCCGCTATTGAAATGCATACAGTACAGGGCTACTTATTTTATCCCAGCGCCAACTGAATTATTGTCTCAAACGATATTGGCATTTTCTTAAGATGAAGTTTTATCTCCTTACTTTTACCTCCACGGATTATTCACTTCATAAAAGCTCCTTTCAAGTTGGGTTGGTATTAGTATTGATAAACAATGTTATCTCAATGATGTATGTAAAAATGTATGCAATTACACTCCATAAACACATTTTTAAAATATATCTAATGAATGAAAAAGTATCACTAAGAAATGATTTATATTATATATACGATAGACGAGAATTCGAAGAATTAAGCAAATTTAACCGATTCCCATTAACAGGCTATAGACAAACTCATATTGGATGTGTTGACAACAAAACAAATAAATTATTTTCAAACGTATCTGATGTTCTTTCTTAGATGTTGAAAGTTAATTACTGATATACTAGCCGAATATCCGTTGAAAATCAACTGTCTCGCAATAAGCAACCCCTGAATAATGTAAATTTTTGAATAATTCGTGTTTCACATTTATTCGGCAAATCGAATATTTTAGTGCGCAGAACCCTCTTAAGAAGAAAATATTGGAAAATTTAAATTGCGCCCGTCGTCTTTTCGAATTACCTATCAATATACCAAATTAAAGTCTGTATCTCATTCCGAAGCATACAATTACCCCCCCCCCTCGAATATTTTTCTTTGGAGCACTCCTATAAATGAACATTTCTGAAAAACTCTTTTCGTGTTAAGTTTTTTATCAAATGATTGGCCCATATACCAAATATCAAGCCTCTATCAAATTTAAAAGCAAGAGTGACTCATTTATTCCGAAAATCGAACATATTTGCGCTCGGCAAACCCTAAAGTAGCAAATATTGGAAATATATTTACACACTTTCTTCCTTTCAAAGAATCTACCTGTACACCAAATTTGATATCTCAATCCTATTGTGGAGCATGTTTTTCTATCACTTCAAATTTCGAACGATTTTACGTTTTTCTGTGTTGCACCCCTTAAATGATCATTTTTGAAAAACCATAAAAATCTTATGTTTTTTTTATCAAATGATTAGCCCATATACTAAATTTCAAGCTTCTATCATACTCTAAAGGATGCGTTTCTCAGTTGTTTGTGAAATCGAACATTTTTGTGTGCGGCACCCCCTACAATAGCAAATATTTGAAAATTGAAATTGCACACTTTCTTCCGTTCAAACTATCTACCTGTATACCAAATTTGAAGTCTCTAACTCATTGCGAAGCATACTTTTCTATCATTTCACCCTTCGAATGTTTTTCTGTGGAGTACCCACCCCCCTTAAATATATATTTTTGAAAAACTCAATTCTTCTTGGGTTTTTTATGAAATGATCCGTCCATATGCCAAATATCAAGCCTCTATCACGTTCTAAAAGGGATATGTCTACTCCATTTCAAAAATCGAACATTCTTGTGTGCAACACCCCCTAAAGTATAAAATATTGGAAAACAGAAATTGTACACCTTCTTCCTTTCAAACGATTTACCCATACACTAAATTTGAAGTCTCTATCTGGTCGCAAAGCATGCTTTCCCATCATTTCACTTTTCGAACATTTTGGTGTGCGCCACCGCCTTAAGTGGAAAATATTGGGAATCTGAAATTGCACAATTTTTTATTTTCGAACGATTTACCCATACACCAAATTTGAAGTCTCTATCTCATACCGCAGTATGTTTTCTTATCAAATCAACTTTCGAACGTTTTCCTGTATAGAGCACCTCCTTAAACGAACGTTTTTGAAAAACTATATTTGTCTTGGGTGTTTTCATCAAATGATTAGTCCATATACCTAATTTCAAGCCGCTATCAAATTTTAAAGGAGCCGTTTCTCTTTTATTCGCTATATCGAACATTTTGGTGTGCGGCACCCCTTAAATATGAAAATATTGGTAATCTGAAATTGCACACTTTCTTCCTTTCGAACGATTTACCCATACACCAAATTTGAAGTTTCTATCTCATCGCAAAGCATGCTTCCCTATCATTTCACTTTTCGAACGTTTTGGTGTGCGGCACCCCCTTAAGTAGAAAATATTGGAAATCTGAAATTGCACACTTTCTTCCTTTCGAATGATTTACCCATACACCAAATTTAAAGTCTCTATCTTATCGCAAAGTATGCTTTCCCATCATTTTTCTTTTCGAACATTTTGGTGTGGGGCACCCCCTCTATAAATCGTTTTCGAAAAATTCGATTTTTCCAGGAGGTTTTATCGGACGACCGAGCCGTGTATCAAATTGCAAGTCTCTATCTATTCGAGAAGTGCCTGAAAAAGCGTGACAGACAGGCAGACAGACGGACAGACGGACACTTGGCAATTAGTATATATAACTAGCCGAATACCCGTTGAAAATCAACGGTCTCGCAATAAGCAGTTCCTGAATAATGTAAATTTTATATTAATTCGCGTTTCACAATTATTCGACGAATCGAATATTTTGGTATGCAGAACCCCGTAAAGAAGAAAATATTGGGAAACTAAATTTGCGCATTTCTTCCTCTGTTTGTCTTGTGTTTTTTATCAAATGATTGGTCCATATACCAAATATCAAGCCTCTATCACATTTAAAAGGAGGCGTGCCTCATTTATTCGGAAAATCGAACATATTAGTGTGCGCACCCCTTAAAGTAGCAAATTTTGGAAATCTGAAATTTCACACTTTCTTTCTTTCAAACTATCTACCCTTACACTAAATTTGATATCTCTATCTCATTCCGAAGAATGGTTTTTTATCAATTCACTTTTCGAACGTTTTACTCTGAAGCATCCCCTTAAACGTACATTTTTGAAACTATATTCGTCTTGCATGTTTCCGTCAAATGATTAATTAGCCCATATACCAAATTTCAAGTCTCTATTGAATTTTAAAGGAGCGTTTTCTCATTCATTCTGTAAATCGAACATTTTGGTGTGCGGCACTCCCTTAAGTAGAAAACATTGGAAATCTGTGCACCAGTAGTGGAAACCAGTGGAAACCATCAGTGGAAACCAGTAAAAATTATTTGTGGAAGTTTTAATGAAAATGTATCTGGTTTTTGTAAGGCGGATATAAAATTATTTTCGAAATTAAAGTCTTGATCTTGAAATTCAGACAATAATGTAATTGTACATGAAAAATAAGAAGTCTATATAGAAATCATATCATTACGATACTTTTATGTACGATATTTAACTGATATTTACAATTATGTAATTGTACATAATGTAATAATGTAATAATTACAATAATGTTATTGTACATAAAAAACAAGAAGTCTATATAGAAATCATATCATTACGATACTTTTATATACGATATTTAACTGATATTTCCAATAATATAAAAAATTGAAAACAACTACTATTACATAATAAAATAATATGATTAACGGAAACAACGGAGTTAAACATTTAAAGCAAATTCAATGAAATCCCATTCGGACATTTTTAATGGTCTCAGCTTTTATCTGTTAGAAAAATAAATTAATGTATGAATCTTGAAATATCTTTGATATTTCTTTTACGATATTAAATTTAATTACAGGGGCATTAATTAAATGGACTTCTGAAAAGAAAAGGAAATTATTAGTTACATTTAATTTTATTAATGCTGAATTTTCTAAGCCTCTAGATTTTAATGGTTACTGTAAATGTAATTTAATTCGATTTGAATTAGTGTCTGCACGATCTTTCGAATGCAAGTTAACATAATTTTGAACTCAAACGGTTTAGTAGGCTGAAAGATGTGGGAAACTAAATGAATTAAGCAGCAACTTACTTATTGTAGCTATTTGGTATTCTTTTAGATAAAAATGTATATGAATGAAGTATATTTAATTTTTCGTATAATACGTCATTGAAATACTTTTTCACGTTTTTATCAAATTAAAAATTTTATGCAATTTAAATAGACCCATTTTTATTTTGATTGCGGTGTTTGAATAATGTATTTTGTAATTTCTTCCCAATAATTATTATATCATGACATAAATTAATATTTTCTATAAAGTATCTCAAGAGAGTTTGTTTCAAGGATTAAAGCCTCGAGACAGAGTTCAAGTGGTTCAATTTTCTATGGCCTGAATAAAACATACTTACATTAGACTTTTAATGTTACTGACACACTGCATGATGCCTTTGATGACAATGCAAAACACACTACACAGACACTTAATTTGGTATGTGACCTACTTTAACTTTTAAGACAGATCTCGCATCGTCATTTTATTTCTTCCGTCAGGGATCAGCGCAGTATTGAGAAATAACTGTTATTCCTGTAGAAAGACGGTTTTCAGTTCTTAGACAGTCGTTGGGGAGATTAGACAGACAGAGACAGCTCTATCAAGGGCATTCCAAAGATTTTTGATGGTATTAATATCCAGAGAATACTCTGTCCACTGCATAAAAGCAATGACTTCGCTCTCAAGGTACTTGTCCTCCCGCCTTGCTGTAAGCAGACGAAGCACACCCACAACTCTACAAAATACAATCTACACCCAATGCTGCATTTTAAATTCTCACGAATGATTCAAAGCTTTGACCCCAATACCTTTTCCTAGTCACAGTATCCCCTGTGAACACGTGCAGGTCGGTGCGATATTCCAATAAAAATCCATCCCCTAAAACAACACTAACAAGATTAAAGTCGTGGTGTTTAATGATGTTACTGAGCTGGATGGCTGTTTCTAGTTGTCTTCAGGCCCTTACACGTTTGTTTTCTGAATCTAGGGTATGTCGTGCTTTATATGTGAAGAGTACATTAGACCATTGAACATCTGTCCAAGTAGCATCAACTCTCACTCAATATATATTTATTAGTACGCCGACACTCAATATATACTTATTAGTACCGTAACCGGTTAAATGACCTGTTTTTAGATAAACACTTTATTTTTTTTCTGATTGAATGAAGGTAATATTGATTTTAGTAAGAAAATATTAAACAAATTAACTTTAAGGTAATATACTCCATTCGGTTCCTGAAACTCGATTTGAAGCTTCTATTGTGCATGTTCGCATATTTTTCATAATACGATGATCAATTATCAACGAAAATGAAGTCTTACATTCACCATTTATAATATTATGTTTTGCATATCTCGTTAGACCTGATTCTTCCCTGAAAATGTTATGAAGTGCTGCTCTCCCAGATGTAGCACCTATTTAAAACCATTCCCAAACAGAGCCATCAATTGAAATATACTGCTCATTTTTTCATTCTCAACTTTAGAACTTGAGAGTAATCTCAATCTTTTTCGTCCTGTACGTATTACATTCACAATATTCTCCTCTTCATCCTCAGTAACTGTAGTCTCACACTTAGTGTCTAATAGATCATTATTATTTTCAAATAATATATCTACACTTTCAGAAAGTTCAACTTCATCAATTTCCGAAAATGCTTCATCTATTCTATACATTCCTCCTAAGAACTTGGTGTGCCTTGAATGTTCCGACATTTCTTCAGGGGGAAGATTAGAAATGGAGTAACGCTGTAAAAACAAAACAAAAACCATCTAGTAATACTTTTTAACACTTTACAACATAGTTGAAAAGTGCTTATGACTTTGTTCATTAATTCTGCCTGTCTGCCTGTTCGCAAGATAACTGCCATAAAAATAACTATCAAAATAAAATTTTAGTATGTTGTTCAGATGGTTTGTGGGACATATGGGAATATAAATGAATAATATCCCCCAATTAGTTTCGGATTGAACCCGGTTGAAAAAGTGAAATACATTGAAACCTATTGGGCCCAATTTTCAAACATTTTTTAAGTGAATTTGAAATTCACTAATTGCTTCGGAAGTTTTAGAAAATATTCAAACTATCCCATAAAAAATAAGAAAAAATTTCAGCAAAATATACTCGGTAGTTTTTTAAATAAAAATTAAAATAATTATTACACGCATATTATAAAAAGATATCGCGTGACCCACTTTCAAATGATACATGGCATCCATCTTGCGTCAAAATCGTGATTTTTAAAGTTCTTGTTAATTTATATTTAATGTTGTATCCGTCATAAAACCACATTATTTTTGTTTAATTTCTGTGCATCTACATTCTGAAACAACGCAATTACAATATATTTGAGTTTAAATGTTTAATGCCTTTCATCTTGTACCAAAATCGTGAATTTTATTCTTTCAATGTATATTTAGTGTTGTATTCGCCCCAAAACGGCTTTATTTTTGCTTAATTTCTGTGCGTCTATATTCCGAAACAACGCAATTACATTGTATTTCGGTTTAAATGATTATCAAACTTTGAGTATTTCTGCAACAACGCCTAATTTCCACCTACGGAGATTGTAAACACATCAAGCTGTAAGATGAATTGTATAAGAATGGATGAATTTCTTTAACGCAAAATTATTTAGCTCTGGGGTCTGCAATATAGCTGATATGAATGAAACATTCATTAATTTTACAATGAGCAGCAGACGATTTTTAGCAGATTTTTTCGATGAAGTTTTAAGCATAGAGTTAAATTACATTTATATCCATAGATTTAAGTTTCAAGTAAAATAAATTATTGTAGTACTGTGATAAATGAAATAAAAATCTATGAATGAAATATTTACTGGTTTTACATAGAGAGAAATGCGACTAATATTTCGATAACGTCATTTGATTTCGTTATACGTTTTCAAATATAATAAATTATTGTAGTATTGTGATAATTTTAAAATATTTACTTCTGAATGTATCGCATTTTAGAGATGTTTAAACAAAATTACGTTGCTGTTGGAAAGTGTTTCATAACCAATGCTTTATGCATAATTGGTCTTTATTCTCAGTTTTAGTCACCCTTTCTTGAAATTTAGAATTCTACGTACTTTATTTAAATTTTAATACACAATTATTTTAAATTGAACTTACTACGCAACAGTCCTTGCAGAAACGGACAGGAAACTGATGAAAATATGTAGAATGTGCATACACTTCACATTTTCTGGCCCTATAACCTTATAAAGTTAAATTTTTCTTCTTGTCAAATGATAGGTCGTTGTAGACAGTGATAGATTATGTATCTTTATCATACAAACACCAGAAGAAGGAAAATAAATATTGAAAAATTTATTGTATAATCTAATAAAAAAAACCATGAAGTCAAGTGAGAAAAAGGATTAACATTAAATGCGAATTTTCTAATCAAAGGTTTACAACCGGTCATTTGATCGACCATGGTACTTTTAGTGTTAAAAGGGCACTCGTGGTACACGGGTACACGGGTATAGATTTCCTTGACATACAGCCGATATTGACTTATCTAATTTTGTGGTAGCCATTGATCGAGATGTTGGGTCGGTCGTTTGACAATTGCTTTTGCCATGTTCTGGTTATAGGAGCATATTGTAGCTATCTGACGATCTCAAACTGGTCTCCGTATAAGTGCTCTACTTGTTTGAAATTATTTCAATAAACAGACAGTATAGCCCACAGAAAAGAAATTGGCGACTTATTAAATACACTGCTTTGCCGCCCAATACCACGGTAGTGTTGAGAATCATCTCTTTGTGTGAGGGCAAAACTGAAACAATCATAAATAAACCATAACATTATTTAAAAAAATAATTTTTTCGAGTATTGTAACTCCTAGTCGCAAATGAGTCGGTTTCACATTTTGATGTTATTTGAAAAGCAAATCGCTGTTGGATACATATAAGTTTCTCCTAATAAATCCTGCGTATTCATTCGCAATTTGAGAAGTTGCATCGCGTGCTTCACTTTTGAAAGGCACTGTAACATAACGCTGTGGTAGAAGAAAACAATAATTGTGTTTTCCTAGTTACTAACTGTCGTGGGACAGAGTTGGAATTTCCTGTCGCCACTTCACTCTTAAGAAACTTTACCGCCCTCCCTCTCTCTGAAAACGTTTTGAGCATTACAAAGCTCTGATTTCGAACAGACCAGCTACAGATCGTGAGAAATGTCAAAGGATGCTATGCTTTTTTTTTTGATAAAAATGCACACCTACAAGAGTACTAACACACCATCACTTTTCACTAACCCTTTAGAAAGGGTTCACCTAATGACCGGGAGGAGCCCGGACACGTCACAAGATGTATTACAATTTCCAACGTATCATTACTAACCTATAGCCATGAGGCAAGGCTAGTGGCGTAACCCGATTCTCGGGCTGGGCCCGAAAAGTTTAGAAATGCGAGAATTAGATTTGAGATTGCGAGATGATAGCATCTCTAAACGGAAAGTTCCGTCTTGTTGATTATCTGATTTTATTGTCCTAGATGGGTAAGTCCTTTGTTTCCTTCTTCTCTGCAGAATGCGTACTAGAGGTTAGATTTTAATAGAAGGAATTAAGTGGAGAATTTAAATACTAATATGGAATCGTAATAGAGAGGATGGATCAACAACTATAAGATTCACAATTAGCAAACTCTTATATGTAAAATAAATTGTTTGTGTCAAAATTAACTATCAGGATTTAATACGTGATTTAAGATAGAAGCTTTATTTTACTTACTCCTAGTTGTTTTATTGTGTATTCCCTCACATGATGCATTTCCAAAATACTCAACCTGGAGTTATACTCGATAATCGATAAATCCCGATTTTACAATCAACATCTAATTTTTTATGGTAATTTTCCAGCCGAGTGATGCCAGAATAACATGAATAAAGGTAAAAGTAATAATTTTAAAGGAGAAGTTATTGTGGTGCACAAAAAATAAAGCTGTCATTGGGGTTTATTTCCTTTAAAAATAATAAATGATTCTTTGGGTTGAATTATTCTTCTTAATTATTAGTGATTGTGAATCGAATATTCGTACATTGCATATCTTGGCCGCAATAATCCACCATTAATATCTTTGGCACGAGTTCCAAAAATATAATCATTAATTACAACACTACACATTAAATTCCACATTTTAACTTTTAAAATAAATATAATTTATTAACACATATTATTGTTAAAATTAAATTGCATAAACTGTTATATAGACGCTTAAGGAGGAGAACATGGACGTGTAAGATCAGATTTTACATTTATTCCAAAATCTTATATTCGACCTATTATATAAGCAGAGTGAAACATACCTCTGTTTATCATGGGCACTGAAACGCACTCTTGGACATTCATTGCCTGAATACCCACGTTACTGGAAAGTCATTCTTGTTGACTGATCTCTCTCTCTCTTTTAGGCTCTCATTTTTATAAAACACACTTTTGGATATTCTGGATTCCAATTCACTATGAAACGCACACTTCTCTTCTTAAACTCTAATTATCGAATGCCACCGCTACTGGACAGTCATTTCCTGCATAACTCTTGAATTCTCTCCTTGTTGCCACATCATTTCGCTTGAGGGCCAGATACGCCTTCCGTATCTCAATTGGTTGTCAGTGCGATGTTGCAACATTCCATCAATTGCTAATTTATTATCCATTGATACTTGGTTTAAGCCTCGTCTCCAAGGAGACTTTTGCCTGAACCACACCTGCGATTCATGTGAACTGAACTTTCTGGCGTCATGACCTCTCGGACCAAGACTGTCATAAAATGGTGCCTACAAGTTTGCGCTTTGCTTCTTTGTACATATCGTAAATCTCCGTAATATTAAAACTGCATAATTGCCTCCTGGTCTCACAGTTATGTTTCAAGTAAATGCGTATTTAAACTGATCAAATGTACAGTATTTGCATATATTTCATGATAGGATACTTTATCCAGGTTTCAGAAAACTGCTATATCTTCAACAAGCAATTTCACACCCGCTTCGCCCGGGGCGCTGTAGCCCTATGATTAGCTCCCGGGAGTTGCACTCAGTAGGCCTGGGTTCGATTCCTGCCATTGCCAAAACTGCCGCCGTGTTCACGCGGAGTACGATCTTGTTAAACATATGGGTCCGTAACTTTTTATTTTTGGTACACTTAAAAAAGGAAACTTAAAATTGAACTTATTGATTAATTATCATTAATCTATCATATATTTTTTAACATGGCCATGAATTCGTACATAGTGGACTTAATATTATTAAATTGTACATTGCTTTATTGTGCCGCTATATAAAACCCTCCAATTATTTACTTTTTGCGTGAGTCCTGTAAAGGAATATTAATTAATATGTAACTAAATGGATTACACCATTTTAACTCTAACAATAACATTTATTAAAAACATAAATACTTTATTATTCAATTACAACAATTAATCATATTATTTAGGTGGAGGGAACATGTGAGACCACCTAACTTGCCTAATATATGTTTAGACCTACATATCTTTTTGAGGATCACATACTTTCAAGTATGTCTTGGACTTTGATCATAATGCCGGCATCCGTAATTAGTACTGGCTATAACTCGTGGTGTTTGGCTGCGTCTCGTACTTGGTCGCACTGCACACATCAATAGATCTCCATTATTTTGGAACCTCTACGCAACACTCTGCATCTCTAGTATTGTCGTTCTATCATAATCTCGCACCAGTATCACTCTTGTATCTCTGCACAAGCCGTTAATTAGTCATCGTCTCGAAGTTATCTGTCAAAGTCTGCTTCTAGTGTCCTTCTTCAGTCACAGGCTGTGGCTCTCTTTTTCCCTCGGGGGTGTCACTCCCCCTTTGCTTTAATTTGCAGCATTCAGTGTGGCGCAACAAGCACTTTCTTCATTGGTTAATCATTGAACCAATGTTGCTACTTGGCATCTTCGTAAGAGCCCGCTCGGCCCCCTCTGTCCTGACGCTCCTAAATTTATGATTTGCTGCAAACCTCGGCGCCATCCAGACAAGTATTTTTCGATGTTTCGGACACAATAAATAACTGGCATGAACTTGCCTCACCAAAACACATGTGAGATCTATTTCTGGTCTCACACAATGTTTCTGTCGACGAGTGCGAATGACCACAGTGCACTGACAAGCATGGCTTGGAAAAATCCTGCACTGCAGACCTGATTTTTCTTTTTCACATCTCGCGTCACATGTGCCTCTATGCCACGGTAAGACAGTTCCCCTCTCTTCCAATCAGGGTTGGAAATATCAGCACAGTCTCCAAATTTTTGATCCTACCTTGTATAATATCTATCTTTCATGTGAATAATTTTTCTATATTATCTGTACAATTGAATAACAGTTATAAAATTTTGTAAATAAAGTAATAATATATATCTTTAATGAAATACATTATTTTCATCATATCGTAAAATAAAATATAACAATCCAAAACAAAAAATTGAAAACAATTATTACCAAGTAATAAAATAGTACATTGATGAGGAAAAAAATACGCGCAATTTAACATCCAAGACAAATTTGACAAAATCCCATTTAGAAAACCTGTAACATGTTCATATTTTATCCGTTAGACAAATAAATTAATGATTAAATCTAGAAATGTATTTGATGTTTCTCTTAAGATATTAAAATTTCATTACTAAGTCACTAATTAAATGGACTTTTGAAAAGCAAATGAAATTATCAGTTGCTTAAGTATATTACTGTGGAATTTTCTTTGCATAAACTCTTGAGTTTAATGGTTACTGCAAATGTAAACGTAATTTAATTAGATCTTGGTAAGTACTTGAACGATGCAATTGAATGTTGAACTTTCAAATGGTTTAGTGCGTTGAACAAAATAGAAAATGAAACGAGGCATGTAAGATATTTACTTATTTTATTTATTTTATATTATTTAAAAAAATATGATGTGGGCTGAACATGACTTTCCTTATATAATGCAATGACTTTACTACTTTTGCAACAAAAAAACCAAGTAATAGGTTATTCTTATAGTAGATACTTATATTCTTTCCAAGATGTTGAATTTTTGTCAATTAGTCGTCAATTTCATTGATTTAGCATTATTGTTATCCATTTGGCGAGATTTTGGCAGCATTTAAAAAGTCGCCAAGTTGATGACATTCCGCCAAATTCGTCACCAAAAATCTCGCCAAGCGTTATGGACGGAGAAATAACTTATTCTTATAGCAGATACATGACTATTGGCGTTCAAATACAAAGTATTATTCAAAGTATATTTTCTCATGAATGAAACGATCTAGATCCACGAGAATGGTGTCACCCAATTTATCGCATGATATTACATATGGAAAGTGAACATGTTGCTCAACAGTAAATACTTTTTTTTTAATTTATTGGAATTTTTTATAAATTTATTTGAAAGCTGTGCAATATATCGAGAGCGGTTGATGCTAGCGTTCTAAAATTTATGTCAATCGTTTTCTAAGGAGAAATTACATAAAAAATGACTATTTGAGTAACTTTATTTTTGATGATATTTTCCAAATATTACTCGAAAATTTAGTGGGAGTCTGAACGTATGTTTGTGTTTAAATATAATAGGCTTCCAGTATTCACGGATTGTGATTTTTGTACCAAATTCCATTCGAATCGCTCCATTCGTTCGTGAGATATTGTCTACACACACACACACACACACACACATACATCACCTCAAAAATGTCTGATTTGTGATCAGGGATGCTTGAAAAGTGCTCTCCCGTCGAAAGCTCGAGTTCGTATTTTCGACTCCGTCACAATGCTTTCCTTAGACATTATGTATATAAGGGAAATTAAAATATTTTTGAATGACATATATTTCTTCTTATTTTTCTATTAAATGCCTTTTCACGCTTTTATAAAACTAAAAGTTTTGCGAATTAAGATGTATCTGCAAAAATGTGTAAAATCAAGCAAGGGACATGGTAGTAATGGCTGTCACTGAAATAATTTTTTAACCTATTTTTAATTATGTAGTAAGGAGCGGAACCACATGAGAGGATTCGAAAATAATACATATTGACATATTCCCTGGGAAGGCATATTATCCCAATTTACATTACAGGAAAAATACTAATTTTATTTTATTTACATACATGAAATTCATTGATATACACGTATTACTGCTTATTGCACGAAAAATCCCCATCGGTGATTTCTTTATCAAAATTATTAAGTAATAAAAACTATGCGCCCCACCAAGTCGTAATAATAATGTAAATTTACAGTATCCAAGGAATTTTATTTTATTTTATGACATAGTAAAGATTTTGATTACGATTCTGGTATCTTATAGAAATATCTTGGATGTAAAGTTGCTATGAAACTTGAAAACGCTTCAGTTGAAACATAAAACATGGCGTAAACTTTCTTTGAACTGCTAGCTGTTTACAAAACAATGCTATTTTTAAAATAAACACATAGTTTTTATTTTAAAAATATTTTGGAACCTGAAGAAAGTTTTTGTCTCTGAAATTCTTCTAACGAGATAAGTTTATGATACTTTTAACTGTCCTTCATTATAGCACAATTATATTATAATGCCCTGTGCTATAATGAAAGAAATTCAATATACATATGTTCTTCATTATAGCACAGCTTATAATAAATGATTGGAAAAACATTTATTTTCTTATACAGCTATATTTCTTTTTCACAGATGTGTTTCGACAGCTTAGGATTTTTATAATATAACATTTTCTCATATAGATTAAATATTAACAACGTGTTTTTTTATCCCACAACATCGCCAAAAAAACATATTTTACTATTGCGTACTTAAGCACTAATCTGATATATTTAAAAATATGTTCATGAAATTGTAATGGTTCTTACAAAATTCTATTGTTTCAATCAGTGACGTAAATAAGATTTTACTCTGTGTGTGTGTGTGGGGGGGGGGATCTGAGAGCATATATGATCGAAAAAGTCCAATCATGATGAAGAAAAATTGTAAAGAACCTTGCTGTCTCAACCGGAAATGGTATCCTGGATCTTCGAACTAGCCAGCACACTCTCCACCGTTGGGCTACTGAGACGAAATTGCAAGCTCTTATTGTCGAAGTGGAATCTGCATTCTCCAATCTCTAATGTCAGATTGTCGGGCAACTGACAATATGACTGAACACCTCCTGCAATTTGTACATCATGTTAACTTCCTGATGTTATTTTTATCATCAACGGTAGCATCCTGCGTGGTTGTTATCCCCTCGATTTGAAATCGACGCTCAATATACCAAATTCCGCTGAATCCGTATCAGTCGTACTAGAGATACTTTTAGACCATCGACATTTTTGCATTAAGTTTTAGTGTCGATTTGTTCTGGAGCCATTTTAAAGAACCTCGCTGCCCCAACCGGGAATCGAATCTGGATTTTCGAAACGGCCTTCGGACGCTTTACCGTTGAGCTACCGGGAAGAAATTGGAAGCTCTTATTGCAAAACAACGTGGACTTTGCAAAAGTACCGTGTATTTCATTACAATTCAAATACAACTTATAATAGGAATTCAAGTTTTCTAGGTTTTTGTCAACTAACTCGTTCACACTCTCAAGTATTCAGGTATCGCACCGATTTGGAATATTGTGTATTTTATTATTGTGTATACCAATTATGAAAATTGTGTATTTTATTATTGTGTATACCAATTATGAAAATTGTTTATTTTATTATTGTGTATACCAATTAAGAAAATTGTGTATTTTATTATTATGTATACCAATTAGGAAAATTCTGTATTTTATTATTGTGTACATACATTCTGAATATTGTGACATTTATTTAACGATTCAAGAAAGAAAAGATGCTTGTGTCTGTGAAAACGAAGAATTTGTTAAGTTATGGTATAAATTCTAAATCTTTATTAGGACCTTTTATGTATTCTGTAATTCCCGATCTTTCCAGTGTTAAAAGTTTGTGTAGACATATCTTCCCTTCTATAATAATAAAATATGTTTGTCTGTCCTATTTTTTGGCTATCTTAGCGACCCTCAGCTTTGAAATTTGGTAGCTCATTATATAAACAAATTAAATACACATATATCGTCCAAGCAAGCACGCAAATGGCAAACGTACACTCCTGTCTAAATTCACTGAACGGCAAAATTTCTGAAAAGCGTCTACACTTTAACTTGCAATCCTCATATAAATATCAGATTAAATCAGAAGATATTATATTGATGTAACAGTTCTTAAGGAGACGGTGGACGTTGAAACTTATTTTTATTTACTTATTGATTTAGAAACATGAAAATTTGTATAAATATTCCTTTTAACATTACTATATAAAATACCATTAATTTGTTTTCAATATTGTTATAATTTTGATTTTTTTTTTAAATTTAATTTTCTTTCAACGAAAATTTGAAAATGATCCTTGCGTGCCACTTGTTCACATTTTTGATTAATTTTACATTATGATCACTCACAAATATATTATGATCAAATTTGGATATTCATTTTTAATTCCCTTAGAAAGTTAATTTAAAAAAAAAAAATATTTTTCTGCTTTAATACTTAACTTTCATCATTTAATTAGGTTCTTATTCACTTTTAATTACCTTAATAGGGTCCAATTATAAAAGTTTCCCAGTTTCATTAAAAAGTATGAAAGGTATCTTCTTGCTACATTTCATGGATCTCAAACAAAAATTAAGATGCATGGAGCATTTTAAAACTGTAAGACCTTTGAAACTTCAGTTTTGAAAAAAATGTATTTAACCTTTTGCTTACGGGTGGGACAGCGTCCATCCCAAACGAAGAGCCTCCAAAAAAGACATGTATGTGACATACCCTATCCCTAACAGTTCGATCCCCCTTTCCAGGCATTGGCGTCCATGTAAATCACCGACAGAAACAAACATACCTGCTGCAGCAGGTGCAATGTTACTGTAGGCGATTTCCATGGACGCCAATGCCTGCAAAGGGAAATT
Source organism: Amaurobius ferox (assembly GCA_951213105.1). Taxonomy (NCBI): domain Eukaryota; kingdom Metazoa; phylum Arthropoda; class Arachnida; order Araneae; family Amaurobiidae; genus Amaurobius; species Amaurobius ferox. The sequence continues at coordinate 34,356,621 of OX578144.1, read as the reverse complement.
GAACTGTTTGGGATAGGGTATGTCAAGTACCTGTTTTTTCGGAGGTTCTTCGTTTGGGATGGACGCTGTTCTACCCGTAAGCAAAAGGTCAAATGTGTAAAATAATGGTATATATTAAAAAGAAAATTTTGTTTAGTTGATTTTTGCCCATTTCAACGTCCACCATCCTCTTAATGTATGTAATATTTCATGTATATAACATCTCTTTGGATGGCTTTTGGAAATGTCCGCCGACAACTTCGGAAAATTGTATAATTTCGTCATTAGATTACCTGGAGCAATAGAGTATTGATTTTTATAATATTTAACTGATTTTTACCGTTATATCTGGACTCAATAATCTTTAAAATCGAAACTTGCGGATATAAGTTTCTGTCAGGCCCTACAGCGATTTGAAAACTTGCGGCACACCTTTTTTATTGGAAAGCTGTTATTAACTTTTCCGTGCAAAAGAGGCAATTTACAGATCATGGTTTGGTGTTGCATCAAATCTACGATAGCACTCATTCCACTGCACGTATGCAAAATACGACACTCTCTGTCGATGTCAATATCGAGATGGATTCACCAATTTCTAACAAACGTGTTCTATGGGATTAAAGTGTCGATTCGGAGCCAAGGAATATTTCTATCTCTATCTCCTCTTATGAATCAAGTACTTACTCTCAGTGAAATTGACCCGAATTTTCAACGGGGCAGACAAATGCAGTGGTGCATTCCAGGAATGTGATGTGTTGAAGAAGGCTCGGTATACTTCGGAATATCTAGGTGGAGAGAAGTATTCAGCAGGCCAGGCCTAAAATAATTTTTTCCAGTTTCAGTTGCGGCTATTGCTGAAAACTCGCCTTATGGATCTCTTATGGTTCAGGTATATTTCTTGGAAAATAGCTACCTTTTTTCGCAAATTGGAATTTTTCATAATTCCTAAACAATAAAAGAAGCAAAAATTCTGTAAAAAACACTCGATTATGGTACGGAAATCCTTTATACAAAAACATTATTGCCCGAAAAGAAATTCATCCAGATCGATAAATACCTTGCTGAGGCCTATGAGACTCAAATTTCGGAATATTTAAATACCATGTAATTGGATCGATAAATTATGAAAAAATAAATTACTCTAATTTCTGATTTTGGACAGAACCACTTTAAAAGTCCCTTCTCTCCTCAAGGCAAAAAACGCACGCAATTGTGCTATAAAAGCTCATAATTTAAATTGAGAGTTGTTAGAAGACGAAATATACCAATTATCATATTTTATTTCAGGCGATAAATTTGGAACATTTAATTTAAATTTAAATATTTGCATATATTGGTTTTATCAATACATAAACAATAAGCATCTTAAAATCATCACCGTGTTTTAAAACCATTGTGTTTTGATGCAAGCAAGTAATTTATAGCTGTGAACTTTATGTCGAACACGAGTGCACAGATGTGTTAACTAACCAATTAAGAATCCATAGAGCAACGTTCAAGCTCGGCTGCCTTCAGTTAAGATTGTCCTTTCAAGTATTTAAAGTTATCCTAATGAAATTGCGCTCTTTTGATTATTGCTTGCGACAATGGTTACTGGAGACAAAAGCTATTAGAAAAGCTTTTGTGCCCAGCTACTTAGTTTCTTTGCAGCTTCATTTGATACTTCCACTTGAATGTAACCTCAAGTAAAAGTGTCATGCTTCGCTACAACAATATAAAAGATTAGAATTAAAACGCGTTGATGCGGAGCTTAAAGTAATCGATGGCTTTTGAGGTGTCTTATCGCATAATGTAGTAAATGTATTTAAAATCTAAATAAAGTTATTGGCATGTAAGTTATATAAAGTAATTGATTTAGGAGACTTAAAAGAGGACTTATGATTTGAGAGACATAGGTACATTGGGAGACTTATGATTTGAGAGACATATTTTAGGAGACATTAAATTCTATAAGTACGTAGATACAAATTGGAAAAATAAAAGTCTTTGTATAACTGAAATACTTTGATTGATGTAAGTAAGATCTTCAATTGATTTTAACATCATTTCACCTTTCCGAACTTCCCAATGTAAAAATGTTGTCTAGACATACCTTCAAATCTATAATAATGAAATATGTTGGTTTGTCCTATTTGTTGGCTTATCGAACCGCAGCTATGAACATCAGGTCAATATTTCTTTTAATTCGATTTAGTTTAAAAGTTATAAATTTAATACACAGTTAAAAAATTTGTTTTATTAAAACGGGAAGATATGCTTCCCTATTTTTGCCAAACTACCGAATTGTGCAAATTGTATGTTTTCAGATGTACCTGGTTGAGAAAAAAACATGCTTTCATGTATTTTAAAATAAATTAAAATAAAGGAATTTTCCTACTTATAGTGCTCTAAGGTCGTTGGAATGAACATTCTTATCATCAATGTCTTACGGCATCATAATACTAACTCTGTCATTGTATGTTCGATCCTTATGGAAGTGATTTGTATGAAAAACGAAGAAGATCTATAGCTAAACTGACCGCAGAGAGGCATCGTAAATGTTGTTTTTCCAACTGAGCATTCCCGTTCCCCTTCTGAAAACTGTCAACAACTTAATTCATCATTAGCTTACGCTGCAGGTGTCTGAATAGCCGTCTCGGAGGTGACGGGCGACCCCACTTTGACACGATCCCCTCAGAAAGGGAAAAACAGAATTGTTACAGAAAAACAAATGAGTTACAAAATAAGAATTGGATGGATTTTGTTTGGCCAAAATCGTTCTTTTTTTATAATCCCTTTCAAGTTTATAGATAATTTTTAATAGTCGTTTTCTCCCTATTTTTGAAGCAAACGCTATTTGAAGTTCAAATTACATGATAAATGTATTTTGATTAATGAAATGTTGATACATCATTTTGCTTCATTTTCCTCTGTAAAGCATGCAAAGAAAATATTTAAATTTATTTTACAAATCAATTTTTATTTAGCTTTAATATTTATACATTCTCTATATAATAAAATTTTATACATTCTCTATATAATAAAATAGAATCTTTTAAAAACTGTTGATTTATTAGAAGGAAGCCATCAAGCTACGGGGTTAACTTACTTACTTTTGCATATTCTGTATATCAGATGTAAAATGGCAATGTTAATGTGCGGCAGAGTAAATTTCATAAATTATAAAAAAAAAACATTCATAAATTATTTTTATTACGAATTCATACTGTTTAAAATTGCATAATTCCAACAAATATTCCTTAATTGCCAATTTTCTAGAAAAAGATAATCGTTTTAAAAAGTTAATGTTTGCAGTGAGAAAATTTATGTTTATGTTTGTTTTCTTACGAATGAATGTGCTAACTGGATGAAAATGTTGGCGATGCTAACTCATTTAAACATATTTAAAATTTCATATTTTATATAAATTTATTTGAAAATTGTGCAATATCTTAAGGAGGATTCATTCTAGTGTTCTAAAATAAGTCCCATTCGTATTCTGATGCGAAGTTGCATGCGAGATGCTTGTTTGTTAGACATGTTTAACTCTTATTTTTCAAACATCTTTTTACTTTCCTTATATACATAAAGTATAAAGAAAGTATTGTGACGGAGTCGAAAATTCGAATTCGAGTTTCCACGGGACAGCACGTTTCAAGCATCCCTGATCACGAATCAAACATTTTTGATGTGATGTCTGTGAGCCAAATTAACAAAAATCTCGCCAAATGCATAAAAATGACGCTAAATCAATGAAAATGACTACTAATTGAAGAAAATTCAATATCTTGGAAAGAATATAAGTATCTTCTATAAGAATAACATTTTTTTAACTGTAAAAGTAGTAAATTCATTGCATTATATAAGGAATGCCATGTGTTGCCCATATCAGATTTTTTTTTTAATATTACGGCCTACAGAGAAACTCTCTTAAAATGATCATCGTGTATCCATTGCAAACAACATTATCCATGTCCATGGACCGTTTTTACATTTAAGTGGTCGTCAACAGTTAATATTCGATAACTGCAATTTCAGCAAAAAATGTACTATGTTCCTTAATTCTGCGTGCTTTTACATAATTATACATATTTTAGTAGCCGTTTGTTGCGGCGTTAATGTTCCACGTAACCGGAGTGAAGCTGGATGCATGGTTGGATTGAATATGTTAAACATAAAACTATGAAACATACCAAGTCTTCCTACTGCTTTTTCAAATATTGACTATTCCATGCTGACGAGAGTAGAATTAACTTTGTCCATAAATAATGTTATTTGGAGTGAGAGCGCGATCCTCTATAATATTGTCTATGCCTAGTAAATATAGGGCTTTCAGTCAGCAAGAATATATTGTATCCATAGCGAACCCCCATAATTAAAGACATTTTGCAATGAAAAAACGTGCATGTTTTAATGACGTTATTGTTACCGCCTATTCAGGTTAATAAAATATTACATGCAAAAACTATTTTCACAAATATAATGCATTTGCGACAATGTTTTTTCGGTAGGCTCACTTTTACATATACTTTGATATAAAGATGGAGATTACAAGAAAAGTCCTTGTAACTCGTGTCATTATGTTTCCATGTGTACATTATTTAGGAAGTTTCAAAGGATAAATAATTATCTTTAAGAACGAATTATTTTTAGTGTCTTCTGAGAAAGTGACTATAGGCAAGAAAATTATAGCCTACTCTGTAATCATATACCCTTTTGCCCCCTCCCCCCATCCTTTTGTCCGGAGCTCGTTCCTTTCCGCTGATTACGGCGGGTTTTCGATGCCCATTCAACTCTCGAGTCAAAAATCAGTGACTGTCTACAGCATGTCCTTCCCACGATGTAACAAAGACCACCTCAAGTGCTTTCACAGACGTCGTTTTATTGCACAATACAAACAAATATTTGGTGCAATTACGACTTGTAGAATAAAATATTTGTGTGGAATATTAGCCTTCTAGGGCGATTTAAATTTTCTCAAATGGCAACAATTATTAAAAATATATAAATGAACAGTTATGTCTTAGTGTTGAAAATAAATTCAAATAACACTTTACATGGCAGAATTTGCGTAGTTTGTAGTATAACTGGACGTAATCCCCGAGTCGTTGGTTCAATACCCATCTATGAACGAATATTGTTTGTAGCTAAAATATATTACAATTAGCGCTTGAACCAAAATCTTTAATGTTTATAACCGCAGGGTGTTGGTGTCCCATTCTAGCATTGTTTATAAAGGAGAGAATACATGCTAATTCAAGTAATTTCGTACATGGCACGAGTGGTGTATCTGATAGCACGCATGACCACGATCTACGAGGCTCTGCTTTCCTCCTTATTATATTCGTGAAATTTGAAGTTGGTTGCATGGCATGACTAACTTATCAATCATATAGTGGTTCACAAAATATCGGAATATAGCAAGTTCTCCTGCTGCGAATCTAATTATCGTCTACACCATGCTGAAGAGCGGCATAATGGTTTCCGAATGCTGGTTGCTACACTGGAAGCGCGATTCCAAACTTTGGGAATGCGTTTGATTGGTGGGTTCCTTAGTTATCAAAGTACTCTCACTCCTGAATGCAGATAACAATTCCTATTCTTCAGAAACATGGGCATGAGTTATTAAGCCGCAGTTGAGTATAGGACATTATGTATAACTTAAAATAATTCTGTAAATTACAATTAGTCTTATATATCTTATTTTAAAAGGTATTCTAACAACATTTCTTTATATTATTTACTTATAATGGTTCCACTTTACAGTTATAAAATATTTTGCAAATTAAATATGATTTATAAATTATATCATAAGGAAATGACATTTACGCAAATAATGATCACATAATGTAAGACATTTCACATGGTGATTGTTTCGAAATATTGATTCGATTTTTTTTTATAAACTACAGTTTTTGTATACAATTCAATACAAGAAAATAAAAATATTAAAATACCACAAAATATTTATTATATTGGAAACATTTCATTACTTATTTTTTAAGAGCTTTCCCATATTAAGTCTTGGCCTCGGTTTCTGCTTTGTGTACCCCCAGAAAAACGTTAAATCAAGTCTTATTACTCTTCTTTTAATAAACAGCTCATCTTAAGGAGCTATTTGCCCTCCTCTCTTAAAATCAGTTGCTCTAAGCATATTCTTTTTCTGCTCTTTTGACTTCCAGGTGGTTTCTCACCTGACCGAAGTGGCGTATCTGAAAGTATTGCTGAACAGATTCCTAGATGATTATATTCGATTTTCCGTTTTAGCTTATATAGTTTTTGAAATAAAAATTTAAATAATATTATACAGAGTATATATATCAAATGTATTTAAAATAAAGATCAGATATATTTATTATAAAATAAGTACATTTATTAAAATGTATATTAAACGTATTTTTTAAAATGTATATTAAATGCATTTTATTAAGTTACAATGAGTACGAAAACGAATATTTGTAGAACTGCAATTATAATTTAACTAGTTTGTTGTAATTCAGCATTTAAAAATTTTGTTTAGATAAGTCCAACCATGTTTTTGGTTTATAAATCAAAAGTTATGAGAATTAAAAGCATTTAAATCATTATATGAATTTGTTACCTTTTTTCAGTATGGTTATGTTAGTATATGTTTTATCTAGTACTTATATATGTACCGCTTTATTAAGATTTATATGCCAATACCTTTTAACTTTCAAAAGTGAGTAAACATTATAATATTTTAATTAAAATATGTTTTGACTTTTATTGAGATAAATAACGTTGAGTGTTCAAATGGTCACACATGATTGTATTTACACAAAATAAAATCGTGTTTTACATCGATACGCTATTTTCATTTTTCCTGGTAAACACATAAAAATTAGAATAATTATATTATACTTTATTAACCTAATATTTAAATCAAAGTTTCATGATCAGATACTTCAATTTGCGATCCCCCTAAACTTACTTTGTATTTTCAACTATTTTGTAATCCAGACAATGTAAAAAATGAGTTTAGCTAAGAATATTGGAATACAAAAAATTACCATTTCCTTGAAATTTCATCAGGAAATACATATAATACCAATTGGTTTGATAAATGTGTTTCTTTAAATAACGTTATATGTGTAAGATAAATATGTAAAATATTTTAAAATGGTGAAATAAAGTGTTCGTTTTAAATTGATTGAAGTTTTCAATTTTAAAAGGTGTAACTCCAAACAAAAATATTTGAAATATGTGATTCATATATTTATTAAAGATATTTTTAAAACTTGAACAGCTGCAGTGATACGAGGAATAACATATTACTCTTTATATTCGAAAAACGTTCATTAACAAGAAGAAATATACATTCAAAACATTCATTTCTTTTATTGTGTTAAAATTTAAAATTCCAATTTTCCCTGGAAAACATTATTGTACATATTTTTACATTCTTATGCTACTGTAAAGAAAAAGTATTGTTATTATAAAAAAAATCGAGATTTTGTTGGATAAACAAGTTTAAATTCCTTGAAAGCATTTTGAATAATTTTTAAAAAATATCTGTAGGTATATATATGCATGTCGAGTGTGATCATATGCTTGTCGGGTATAGTCACAATAAGTCCAGAAATAATACCTCTATGAAATTTTAAGTTTATATACATTATGTGAAAAATTAAAACTAAAGAACTTTTAGATGTGCAATTATTGGAATTTTAAAATTTCCATAGCATTTTCCTTAAAAACAATAATGATGTCCCTCCCATACTAAGAACTAACTACCTAGTCCTGGAGGGATATTTATAATTTTGTAAATCGTATTGAAATAGTTTATATTAATACAGCTAAATTAAGTTAATTGTAGAAAACTATTATGAATTGTTAATAAAATAAATTAATCAGATGAAACCAGGAATCTGACAAATATCTATAATAATTATCCCAATATATAAAATGTATGAAAATGTTAACTTGAATGATTTTTCACAAAATATTTTAGTTTATTAGTATTATTAAAATATCTGATAAGTAATTTATGATTTAAAAAATTTAACTTTTATAATTTAAGAATCCAATTCAAACATGTCGCGAAAGCTAGCTATCAAATATGAAAATGTCTATTATTATAGTATACTATAAATAGACGTTATAGTACACTATAAAAATTTGTTAGTCTACTGTTAAAAAAATCTGATGTGGGCAACACATGACTTTCCTTATATAATGTAATGAATTTACTGCTTTTACAGTAAAAAGAATAGGTTTTTCCTATAGTAGATACTAATATTCCTTCCAAGATATTGAGTTTTCGACAATTAGTCGTCATTTTCATTGATTTAGCATCATTTTTATCCATTTGGCGAGATTTTCTTTAATTTGGCAAAATTTCAAAAAAGTCGCCAAGTTGGCGATATTCCGCCAAATTCGTCGCCAGAATCTCGCCAAGCGTTATGGACGAAGAAATATGCTATTCTTACAGCAGACAAATGATTATTGGCGTTCAAATACAAACGTATTACTCAAAGTATCTTTTTTCATGAATGGAATGAGCTAGATCCACGACAATGATGTCACTAAATTTATCGTATGGTATTACATATGAAAAGTGAACATGTTTGTCAATAGGAATTTTTTTTTTTCATTTTATATGACTTTTTGATAATTTTTTTGAAAAATATGCAATATCTCAAGAACGGTTCATGTTAGCGTTCTGAAATTTATGGCAATCGTTTTCTAATGAAAAATTACATAAGAAATGTCTATTTGTGTAACATTATTAGCGGTTTTGATTTTTTGACGATTTTTTCAAAATTTCATTCCAAAATTTAGGGGGGTTCTGAACATTCGATTGCGTATAAAAGCAATAGGCTTCCAGTGTTTATGAATTGTGATTTTTGTTCCAAATTTGGTTCGAATCGTTCTATTCGTTCGTCAATTATCGTCTCCACAGTCTCACTGACACACACACACACATACTTTCACACACAGACACACACACAGACATCACTCCAAAAATGTTTGATTCGTGAGCAGGGATGCTTGAAACGTGCTCTCCCGTCCAAAACTCGCATTCGAATTTGCGACCCCGTCACAATACTTTCCTTATACATTATGTATATAAGGAAAGTAATAAATAGCATAAGGTAGTAGATTCCAATATATTTTACCTAAGATTTGACTGCTTTTTTACCGACTGCAAATTATTTTTCTAAGAAATAATAAGCTGTTGATTAGAGGATTTAAGAGGGCAATTAAGAAAAAAATACGTTGTTTTTGTGACCGTCGCTTAGAAAATGCAATAATCTGCAATATATAACCGAATGAATACCAATCTCAAAGAATTATTTTCCCAGCATTTGCTGCTCGTGAAATCGAACGATAGGCATGAAAACGAAACGTTGAGAAAGATGTCCGAGCTTCGTTGGTGGGGAGCAGGCAAGATAAGCGATCTTTGCGTCTCGGTCCCTACAATGACCAGCCATAAATCAGATTCTCAGAACATCCTCTTTTCTTTCCGACATTTGGGGCAATGAAACTGTTGTATTGTAAGAAAGCTAGTCTGCCCCTTTGAAGGGGCTGTCGAAGCTGGTGGTCTCGCAGAATGTGTCGACGAATTAACTCGTCTCCGGCCAGCGAAGGATGACAATCTTTCACACGAGTTATCTCGTCATAGCTGCTCAACTGGTTAACTCAGTACCGAATGCCGTGGCTGCCCGAGGGTTAGATTTTCCGCTATAGAAGGCACAGGCAGAAAGACATAGAGACAAACCGTTGTGAAAGAACGTAAATCTAGGAGTTTTCTCCTTTATAACTAATAATAACTAATCTTTGGGTTGACATAAATTAACCATTCTAAATTGCTCATAAATCCTTATAGCCGTCGTTGTCGCATTATAACCCACCATTTATATTCTTTGTGCGAGTTCCTCAAATACAATTATATTAACATACTACACAATTAACTTCCACTATTTTAAACGTTAATATAAACATTATTCACTACACATAAGAAATTATGATTACCTTACATTAAATGTATATTTATATATATTTAAAGAGGAGAAACTAGGTGTGCGAGACCAGGGATACATTTGCCTAAAATAGTCTAGACCTAAATGTAATGTAGATTGGTACATACCTATGTTGTTGTCTTTGGCCATTTAACCAAGTGTCGGTCAATCATCATTGTCTGCCACACCATGCATGTATATTGACTGAAAATCTCTATCTCTCAAGATAGATTGTTACACCATTTCTCAATATCGAATATCGGTCGTTCATCGTTGCACCATATCTCAATATTGAGTATATACTGAATATATTGACCACTACACCATTTTGAAAATATTATTAGTAAATTTTAAATCATCTTCTTGACTCACATCCCCTCTCAATTCTTAACGTAGACTACTACACCATGTCCAAATATCTATATGCATCAGTCTTATCTGTTGAACCTTTTCTGTTTGTTGCCATATCATTTCGCCTGAGTTCCAGATACGCCCTCCGTATCTCATTGGTTGTCCTTCGGGCGATGCTGTAACATTTTTTCAGTGACTAATGTGTTAACCAATCAGCATGGTTTCAGCTTTGGCCTCCAGTAGATTTTCTGACGCAGTCACGCACCTGTAATTTAAGTGTCTTTATCTATTCCTTTCATGACCTCCTGGGCGAGGGCTGTAGTAAACTTGTGCTTAAGAGTCTGCGCTTTCGTGTTGCTCGGTAGATATCATAAATATTTGTACATTAACACTGCCTAAATGTATCCTGGTCTCGCACACAACATGTTCTTTTATTATGCAATATAAGAAAATTAAACAATCTGATAAACTAAACTACATAAAATCTAATCAAATAGGCATGAAAATAACAAAACGCTCCAAAATTGTCACTGCAATATTACAATACACTAAATAAGTAGACGCTGAAAAGTGCTTTATGAAGAAGGTATCACTAGCGCTTGTCTCGATTTTTGCTAACGGTAATTATTAGCTATAATGGTAATTATCGTAATGTATAAGATAAGAGCAAACATAACAGTGGAGAAAGACTGGAGAGGGGTTATATGACCACTAACACTTTCTATCTAAGAATATACTGTTCCATTATGGTGAAACCTGCTCTTCGGAAAGTGATAAAATTCAACGAAATGTTAGAAGTAAATTTTAACATCTAGATATGATGCTGAAAAGTTGTTCGCAGAGTTTTAAATATAATATATCTTCGAAAAAATATAAATATATATATATATATATATATATATATATATATATATATATATATATATATATATCACACGACTTTACAGTTAATAAAAATATCCCGGCTTTCTAGTGTTAACATAGCGTATTAATTAAAACACATCATTGGAATGAGAAGACATACACATAACTTTATGCCAAACTATAGAATTGTGCCAACTTGAAGAATCTTACTTTTAGGATACAGCAAAATTGTGTACGATGACCTAAAAAATGCAAATTTCGATGTATTTAAGAAATTTAATTTGAAGGAATTATCTTTCGGATTTGTTTCAAACATCGTTAATAAACGTTTTTTGTTTTCATTTTTCTAAAGGTGTCTAAATGGAAACTCTGGTAATATTTTAAGTTGCTAAGGGACCAATTTGTGTAACAATTGTTTAAAGTTGTACTAAGACATAAAATAAAACAACTAATTCTATTTTAAAAACAAAACTTACCGAGACGTATTTTGTTGGATCCTGAAGTATCTATGTACCAATATTCATGATTGTACGTCGTTTAGATTTTTCGTTGCTTACAACACAGACACACAAACACAGACATTCATATTCTTTTATTATGTAAGATAAAACCAGATAATATTATAAAAAGTATATTCAAACAGCACATCAACATTTTCGATTGCAATTTGGAACAGTAATAATGATACATTCCAAATAAATTATATTACAGCTTTTAAAGAATGTTATATGCAAGTATATATGATGAAAAGTTCCTTCTGCAGAATATACCACAATTGCTTGTTCCATCTTTCCCTACTGGTAATCATCCTCTAGAATCGAGGGTGAGGATGAATTGGGTGAGGTGGTCCCATAATCATCCTCACAATTTGCAACATTTCTCTTAAAAGATATAACAACCACATTATACAACAACATTATAACAACACTGGGTGAAACCTGTGTTGTTGGTGATCAAATGAAGTGATCAAGTTTAACGAAATAAAAACAGTTAATTTTAACAACTAAATACGCATAACGAAATATGCTTAAATATCTGACTTTTTAAAGAATTTGAAAATGTGTATTATTTATTTTTAAGTACTACTTGAAACTTGGTAGTCAATGATATAGAATACATTTTCCATAATTTGATACTTTATTTACTCGTATAATAAATGTTTTCCTTAGAAAACCATCTCCTACCAATAAAATCGCAAAAGAACTTGAAATTGATTGCGAACATACTTTATAGAGTTAAATTCAACTATAGAAGAAAATACAGGGTGAATAAAAAAAGATGGGAAAAATTTTAAGAGGTAGTAAAACACACCAAACAAAGCATTTTTTGTCGTAGTTTACCTGGTCGGAAATGAAACTTATGTTTCATTTATGTTTCAGGCGCCAGTGGGTGCTTAATGGTGAAACCGGTAATGTGAGGCAAAAAGACAAGAATGACTGAGAAGTTATAAATTGACATTTAATAAACAGTAATTACAGTAATGGCTCAAAAGAGCGACCGCCAATCTGAATGCAAAACTCACAGAGGCGATGGGGGGATTGTCGACCTCTCTCGAACAGACCAGGCATGTCGCGCACTTCTGCAGCAGCGGTTGAAATTCGTATGGTGAGTTCCTCTCCAGATTCAAGGGGAGTGTCATAGACGTGACTTTTGAGATATCCCCACAAAAAGAAGTCAAAATATGACAGATCGAGCGATCAGGGGGGGGGGGAGCTATGGGACCACCTCTCCCAAACTATCGGCCCTGTAACGCCTTTAACTTTCATTTCCGACCAGGTAAACCATGACGAAAAATGCGTGGTGTATACTACAATGTCGTAAAATTTCGCCCATTTTATTTGATTCACCCTGTATAAATGTTCCCAAGAGCTTAAGCGATAGAACTGCGATAGGTTAGGCAAAGATATGGATAAACAAATTTTAGATAGATTTTTTTTATTACCGTAGTTGTTGATCATTAAGACGTATTCATAGATTATAACAAAATAGAGACTTTGCTTTTTGGATTTGGGTTCAGGTGTTATATATAAACTAATCATCTCTACCAGTACTTTGCACTCTCGAAATGGCTAATGGTCAAGAAGTGTGAGGTTTGCACACTTAATAAGTGAGGCTTGAACACTTAATAAGTGAGGCCTGCACACATAATAAGACGACTTTTCTGAATATTGAAAACCCTTACAGGTTTGAGGAAATAAATGACACCCATTTTCTGCAAGTTAAGTGATAAAATATTGTTACGAACATATAAAATGCCTGGACTGGAGGCTCTTAGAGTCCTTACAAGGTAAAAACACCTTTACACGCAGCCATCCCCATTACGTGAATGTAATGCTGTCATATTTTGACTTTCTTAACAAAGTTTCTACATTTGGCAATTTATTACCAATCTGGTGATATTTGATGACTTTTTGAACATACTCAAAATTTCTTGAAATATCGAATATTTTTGGAGATACGAGCCCCTTCGGATTAAATAAGATAAAAACCAAGATGACATCGAAGGCGACAGTTGAAGCCGTTGCCACAATATGATGCAATTGTATGGTCATGAGATTTTAATGCCAGAAGAAATTAAACGGAAAACTGTATTGAGCTCATGGAGTTAAAGATGAGACCAACCCTCTAGCTCTATGATTCAGCTAAATTGGAAAGGTAATATTGAGAAGTCTTCAAAATGTGAAAAGTGAGAATTTGAATATTTAAACCATCAAGTTAGCGAAACAGCTTTCTTTTTTTATTTTAAAATTTATGTTTTAAACAATGAAATAAATGCAAAATTGATTTAAAGATAGATTAGTTTTAGCTGATTTTGTATGACCCATGAAGTTAGAGGGAGTTGTTCCCTTTTAACCCCATGGTATGACTTGTAATTGAAAACTTGAAATATCAAGTTTGAGACATTACACTTGATAAATTAATTTGTAAGAGGATCTAGAGAAACGTATATTAATTGTGTTATGTTAGTGGATGATACAGTATGTGTGTTTTCGCCGTGAGTCGTACAATAAATAATAATATAGAATGAGATGCTTGTATAACTCGCATACCCCTGTGGATATTAGGAACGTATATCTTTTACAACTTTATGAATGGCGGATTTGAAATAACCCTTCAATATCCCGTTTTTTGACGGGTTTATCCTTCTAGTACTATAATGAAAACAACACTCAATCTATGGAGGTGAAAGTAAGGAGTTAAAACTTCATATTAAGAAAACACCAATACCGTTTGAGACAATAATTCAGGTGGCGCTGGAATAGGATACGTAGTCCTGTATCTTATGAATTTCTATGGCGAAAGGCCGAAAATATTTATTTAAACTGTCAATTTTGTAGAAATAATTTATTAGCGAAATGCAAAGTAGAACTGGAATAATAAAGAATATTTTTACTTATTCAAAATTATATTACCTTTCCCTTTATTTTTATCTCCCTAGATTATGTACTCTATTCTACAACTATGAAAGAATACTGATACTCATAATTATGGAACACTTAATTTAAAAATAATCAAAAATACATATTCTAAATGCTATGCCTTTCTGTTGTGTCATCTAATAATAGCAGCTACTTTACTAACACTAGCGACACATAGATATAATTCTCAAAGCATTATGGCACTATTCAATTCATAGCAGTTTTATTTCATTCTTTCTAACTCCAATACTCAATCATTGTTTCAGTAGCTGCAGCACAAAAGGAGTTTTTATAATATCCATTGTTGCAAATAAATAAAAAAAATCTGATGTGGGCAACACATTACTTTCCTTATATATTGCAATGAATTTACTACTTTTACAATAAAAAAACGTCTTTTCTTATAGTAGATACTTATATTCTTTCCAAGATATTGAATTCTCGACGATTAGTCGTCATTTTCATTGATTTAGCGTTATTTTTATCCATTTGGCGAGATTGTCATTAATTTGGCAACATTTAAAAAAGTCGCCAAGTTGGCGACATTCCGCCAAATTCGTCGCTAAAATCTCGTCAAGCGTTATAGATGAACAAATAAATTATTCTTACAGCAGATAAATTACTATTGGCGTTCAAATGCAAAATTAGTACTCAAAGTATCTTTTCTCATGAATGGAACGAGCTAAAACCACGAGAATGATGTCACCAAATTTATCGCATGATATTACATATGAAAAGTGAACATGTTTCTCAACAGTTAATATTTTTTTTTTTAATGTATGGGATTTTTTGATAAATTTGTTTGAAAAATGTACAATATCTCAAGAATGGTTCATAGTAGCGTTGTATAGTTTATGTCAATCGTTTTCCTGGGAAAAATTACATAAGAAATGTATATTTCCGTAACTTTATTAAAGGTTTTGATTTTTGATGATTTTTTCAAAATTTGACTTGAAAATTTAGGGGGGGAGGTCTGAACAGTCGATTACGTTTAAAAACAATAGGCTACCAGTATTCACGGATTGTGATTTTTGTACCAAATTTCATTGGAATCGCTCCATTCGTTCGTGAGTTATCGTCTCCATAGGCTCACTGACACACACACATACACACACACACATACTTTCACACACACACACACACACATACACACATACATATTTTCACACACACACACACACACACACACACACACACGCACACAGACATCACTTCAAAAATGTTTGATTCACGATCGGGGATGCTTGAAATGTGCTCTCCCGTCGAAAACCCGAATTCGAATTTTTGACCCCGTCACAATACTTTCCTTATACTTTATATAAGGAAAGTAATGCGATCAATATTCAGCTTCATTTTTAGTATCTGATGTCATGCGCAACTTAAAGCTCCTGAATTCTTCATTGTTGTAAATAAGTTAAAAGTTAATCCAATATCCATATTCGTTTTCAGTGTCTGATGTTCTGTAAACGCAATGTAGAATTCTTGAATACTGCTCTTAATATATAGTTACGCATTATACAATACAGAAGAATATAGCAACAATTAGAATACAAAATCGACATGTTCCAATTTAGTTTGATGTCTGTATTTGAAATGTCGTATTCTTTATGTCGGCTATTTCTCTTAGTATATAAGCACGTCTTTTCTCTAATTCTAAATTATTTTTCACTTAAGACATTGAAAGTTCTGGAAAAATATCCGCCCAATTTTTTCCTTTCACCTAACTGATGTCTTGAACATCTGTTCATAACACCGGAATGAAAAATAAGGAATTGAAGGTTTCAATAATCCAGGAGGAACAGAAATATAAATCAAAACCTTATATGCTCGAAGCCCTATCAAATAACATGTATTCTAATATAATCTGAAAATCTGGTTTCATCTGACATATATTGCTTTCGCATATCATTTTACTTTTATTACTTTAGATTTTTAGAGAAAAATGCTATATGAAACAAATATTGTACTTTTTGAATAACACATAGTATATGTTTTTTATAGATATTTATGAAAGGTAACTATTTAAAATTTATGTTTTGAATTTCTTAAAATAAGTACAAACGATTTTCATCTCCATATCCGTGTGTATGGGAACACTTATGTAATGGTTGATACCTCAAATATAATGTTTTAATTTATACTGCTTCATATTCTAGAATATAACATATTGTTTTCATGAAAATTTTCGATTTAAATGCCAATATATGGTTTAGGACCTCCTAAACCCATTCTAACTTTTCTTACAGTGATGCCCGATTGCCTGCCTGTGGTTGTTTTCTTGTGTAAACGAGAGTTTCTACAAATATATTAAAATATTTTAACAAAACTTTATATCCGATTTTATTATCAAAAGATCTAAAACTAATTTCTAGAAATTAGAGCAAAAATTTCAAAATTTACTCAAAATGTTGTATTTTCTTGGTATGGCAGTATGGGACAGAATTTAACATAATTATGTCTAAAAGGAGTTATTTATAGCTCAACGATCACGAAACTTAACAAGTAAATTTGTCCATTCTGATTGGTGGCAGAAAAAAATAAGACACTTAATTCATTTTATTTTGGCGGTCGAATGCGTATCGTTTGTAAAATAAATTCGTACATTTTCATCGGTGGCAGAAAGATAAATAAAAGACAATTAACAAATTTTTGGGGAGTCAAACGCATATTGTTGGTAATAAAGAAAATTTGATGTGGGCAGCACATGACTTTCCCTGCAGACTTATATCCACGTTCTCTCTTTAACGTTATTAAATTTAATTCACTTTTAATTAAATTTTCGTTCTCATTTGATAACTAGATATTTTTCAAAGGTGGCGTAGAAATACAAAAAAACTAAAATATCTCGAGAACGGCTGGTCCTAGTTTAATGGGGTTGGTCTTATTCTTTTCTTCGTTAAAAATTACATATGAAACAAGCATTTTATGGATATATTTGAGCATACGTAGTTTTCTATTTTAGATTTTGGTGATTTTTGTGGGCCATTTTGCAAAAAAGGTCCGCAAACAAACGTCTTATTCTTTTTATCGTTAAAAAATTACGTATGAAACAAGTATTTAATGGACATATGCGAGCATACGTAGTTTTTTATTTCAGATATAGACAATTTTTGAGGGCCATTTTCTAAAAAAAGGCAAGTTGTTTTTTGCCAAACCATACAAAAATCTAATCAGCACCAGGTTGACCCACTAGTGACTTATCTACCGAATTTTGTGAAATTCGGTCCATTAGTTTTTCTGCTAGAGTGGATACAGACTTTCGCGGGACGTTTCGCAAAAAAAAGCGAGGTCTTTTATCCCGAATTGTACCCAAAACTAATTAGCACCAGATTCGCCCACAAGTGACTTACCTACCAAATTTTGTGAAATTCGGTCCATTAGTTTTTTAATTAGAGTGGATACAAAATCTGCACAGACAGACAGACACACACACACACAGACGTCACGCTAAAAATATTTTTTCGTATTCTACTGTTCTCGAAACGTGTAGATCCGTCGAAAACTAAAGTTGCGATTTTCGGCATGATTCCAATACTTTCCCTATACATTACCATGTACTGCAGGGAAAGTAATAATCCTCCCCCCTCCTATTCAACGGCTGTATAACGAAAATGTAAATGTTTTACTGAAAATCATGGAGTTTAAATGAGGAGATAAAACTCTTGCGGATGAAACACTTGAAAAGTAAAATGCTTTGAGAATTATATCTAGATGCCGCTAGTGTTACTAAAGTCATTGCTCTTGTTAGTTGACACAACAGAAAGGCGTAGTATTTAGTATATGTGTTTTATTATTTTACTTTCCCTGCAATCCATCTTAATGTATAGGGAAAGTATTGGAATCATGTCGAAAATCGCAACTTGAGTTTTCGACGGATCTACACGTTTCCAGACCTCTAGAATACGAAAAATCTATTTTTAACGTGACGTCCGTGTGTGTGTCTGTCTGTGTGTCTGTCTGTATGTCTCTCTGTGTGTCTATGCAATGTATGTATCCACTCTAACTTAAAAACTTATGGACCCAATTTCATAAAATTTGGTGGGTAAGTCACTTGGATATGACCCTGGTGCTGATTAGTTATTGGTACGATTCGTAAAAACAGAACCCGCAGTTTTTTGCGAAATGACCAGTAAAAATTTCATGTATCCACTCTAGCTAAAATACTAATCGACCAAATCTCACAAAATTTGGTAGATAAGTTACTTGAATGATAGTCTGGTGTTGATTAGATTTTTTAATTAATCGGAAAAGAACAACCTGGCTTTTTTACGAAATGGGCCACAAGAATGTCATGTATCCACTCTAGCTAAAATACTAATTGACCAAATTTCACAAAATTTGGTAGATAAGCTATTTGTGGGATACTCTGCTTGATTATATTTTAGTATTATTCGGAAAAGAATATACTTATGTTATACGTAATTTTTGATGCGAAAAAGAATAAGAACAACTCCATTACTCTTGGACTAACCGTTTCCGATTCCGTTGAACTCAATTCAATGAATTATTAAAGAAATAAAGAAAAAATGAATTTGAGTCTGCAGGGAAAGTCATGTGCTGCCCACATCAGTTTTTTTAAATTAAGGTTTAGTTTATTATGAGTATAACTAACCAGTATTTTTCCACTGTTGTAGGAAAGAGTACAGAATATATAGATATAAAAATAATGCGAAAGATAAAATTATTTTGAATACATGAGAATATTTTTTACTGTTTCAATCCTATTTACTTTCCCTGCAATACACAGTAATGTATAAGGAAAGTATTGGAATCATACCAAAAATCGCAACTCGAGTTTTCGACGGATCTACACGTTTCGATATCTCTAGAATACGAAAACCTATTTTTAGCCTGACGTATGTGTGTGTGTCTGCCTGTGTGTCTGCGCAATGTATGTATCTACTCTAACTCAAAAACTCACAGACCGAATTTCATAAAATTTGGTATGTAAATCACTTGGATGTGACCCTGGTGCTGAATAGTTTTTGGTACGATCCGTAAAAACAGAACCAGCCATTTTTTGCGAAATGGTCCGTAAACATTTCATTTATCCGCTCTACCTAAAATACTAATTTATCAAATTTCACAGTATTTGGTAGATAAGTTACTTATGGGACACTCTGGTGCTGATTAGATTTTGGTACGATTCGGAAAATAACAACCTGCCATTTTTTATGAAATGGCCCGCAAAAATCACCAAAATATAAAAATCAAGAAGACTACGCATGCTGAAATGTATCAATTAAATTCTTGTGAGGAAAAGAATATAACACACTCCATTATACTTTTGGACTAACCTATTTCAAGGTACTTGAGATTTCTAGCATGTTTGTTACACCGATTTCGGAAAAATATCAAATTACCAAATAAAAAGAAAAATTGAATTAAAAATGCAAATTTAGTGCTATTTGGTGCAATTAAACTCAATCTAATGAATTATTAAAGAAATAAAAAAATATGAATTTGAGTCTGCAGGGAAAGTCATGTGCTGCCCACAGCAGATTTTTCTAGGGCACTAATATTTTTTTTTTCAGAACTAACAGTTTAAATAAATATTTTAAGATTTTTGCCGTAGAAATACATATAATGCAGAGGTACTTATCTTACCCCAGTATCACCTGAATTTTTATTTTAAACGATACTGGACGTTTTAACTACTTACTTTTACCCCCATGCTGAAAATTCTTCTTTTTAGCATTTACTTCGTATTTGTCTCACGCACACAGCATCGCTCTTTAGTCATTAGAATGATGACATGAAAACATTTTAACACTGATTCAATACTCAAAAGAATCTGATGTGGGCAGCACATGACTTTCCCTGCAGAATTATATACACATTCTCTTTATTTTAATTAAATTTAATTCGCTATTAATTCAATTTTTGTTCTCATTCGGTAACTGCATTCATTTTCAAAGATGGCGTAGCGTAAAAACGAAAATATCTTGAGAACGGCTGGTCCTTATGCAATGGTGTTGGTCTTATTCTTTCTTCGTTAAAAATTACGTATAAAACAAGCATTTAATGGATATATTTCAGCATACGTAGTTTTTTAGTTTACATTTTGACGATTTTTGCGGGCCATTTCGCAAAAAAAGGCAGGTTATTTTTTTCCGAATCAAACCAAAATCTAGTCAGCACCAGGGTGACCCACAATCGACTTATCTACCAAATTTTATGAAATTCCGTAGATTTTGAGCTAGAGCGGATACAAAATTTTGCGGGCCATTTCGCACAAAAAGGCGCGTTCTTTCATCCCGAATCGTACCCAAAACTAATCAGTATCAGATTCACCCACAAGTGACTTATATACTAAATTTTATGAAATTCGGTAAATTACTTTTTTAGTTAGAGTGGATACAAAATCTGCACAGACAGACAGACACACACACATACGTCACGCTAAAAATAGTTTTTTCGTATTCTAGTGGTCTCAAAACGTGTAGATCCGCCGAAAACTCGGGTTGTGATTTTCGGCATGATTCCAATACTTTCCCTATACATTACCATGTATTGCAGGGAAAGTATTAAATAAGCAATCTATCGGAAAATTTTATATGCGGTAGATAGAAAACAGATACAGAATGAGAGGCAATCATATCAGTAAGGGTCGAACTCCCATTGCAGATATTATGGACCGGTTTCGCATTTTTACGCGAACTTCACCATGAAATACCCAATACCTGTAATAGCAGCAAGAAAATTAACCAAGTGCTACGTTTATATGAACCTCAATTTAGCCCAAAAGATTTAATCTCACCACACAGCTGCTATCAAATTTGAATATTTTTAAAAAAAATTGTATCAGGCACGCAAGTAGTAGGGGTATTAAATTCATATATATTTTATTTATTTAACATATACCAATTCAGTACTTGAGTATTGTGCCGACCTATAGACTGTTTATAGACAACACATATGCTTACTCGTCAATTATGATGTATGTCACTTTCGAAATACTATGTTATCTAAGAAATTTACACAAAAATATTTATAAAAGAAACAGAAGCTTTTCCAAATATTTATAAAAAAATATTGCAAACATGTTGTGAGGCATTGCATAAGATACCCTGACCGACACAGAATATGCAAAATCATTAAAGAAAGAATAGAGTGTGATGATAACGGACACACAGACAGAGATGGCATATATAAATAAGTGATGTTAATTCCAGATGGATAATGCAATAGAGTAATGGCATAGGCAATGTGATCAATAAGCAGTAGGAGCACCTCTTGCGGTGATACACAAATAAACCCTTCGAGGAACAGATGAACTGAGCGTGCGGATATTTTCTTGAGGGATTGATGACCATATGTCGTCAACCATCCACCACAGTTCGTTGTCAGTTTTAGGCACAGATAGGGCAGTCAAACGACGGCCAATAACGACGGCCCCATACACGATCGATGGGTGATAAATCTGGAGACAGCAGAGTCTAAAGAAGCAGCTGGATAATTTGCAAAGTTCGTCTGCTGATGGTTGTCGTGTGCGGTCGCGCGTTATCTAGCGGGAAAAGATAATTTTGCAGGTGTTGAAAGAAGAATATTGCAACCGTTGAAGGTAGGGCAGTGCAAACGACTGCAGCACATCATCCATATATTGCCGTGCGGTTATCGAAACCGTTGGCACCTTAAACCATGATGCCGCGTTGTCGAGCAGTATGGCGCTCAACAGTCGCAGCTGGATTGAATCTCTTTCCATGTCGCCTCCAGACTTTCACACAGCTAAGCAGAACCGAGACTTGTCGCTGAGCACTACCCTGTCCAATTCAGTCGTCCAAGTGTCTCGGGCCTGACACCATTTCAATCTTTCACGTTGGTGTCTAGTCGTTAATGACAGTCTTCGTAAAGGACAGTTTGAATGTAAGCCGCTTTCGGCCAATAGTCGAGAAACTGTTCTTGCTGATATTGGAACATCCAATGTAAATTCTGCAGAATGTCGACAGTTCGTCGTTTGTGGTGCCTCCACTGCATGCCTTCTAATGAGTCGATCAACACGTGTTGGCGTACATCTGTATGAACCTTTACCAATGCCACTATTCTAGTGCCTTTCATTAATCCATCTCCACCAGATCTTTTGCGTAGTGGGCGCATCTACGCGCGTTTTAGCGGCGTTACGCCGGTACGACCACCCATCCTTACGTAGGCCTAAATTAAATCTCTTTGTACGATCGTCCAAATACTGAAACGGGCTTCGACGTCATTGGCTGGACATGTTTTTAACAACACGTCTTTTCGGAAACGAAAAACAGCCGGGAAAACGGGGTTCGTAGGCGACAGACAGTACAATTGTTGGCTCATCTGCCGTTTCTCTCAATTTGAATAATTAAATTCCATGTAGGATAGTGTATGTGTGCGGGCGGGGAAGGGGGTGACGATAAGGGTGTAAATGCCTTTTAGCCAAACTCAGCAACTCTTCAAATATCGATGCTTTATCTTTTGGGAGGCATATACACTGTAGCAAAAGTTCAGGCATAGAATACAGTAGGTATAATGAAATAAAAATAAAAGTAAAGTAATTTTATAAATGAATTAATAAATTGAGAAATGATTTAAATATTTTTTGAATGTGCAATATACAATGTTTTACTAAGGGTGCAGTTAATAGTTCATTAAAAATAATACTCAGGTTTATTAAATTAAACAATAATTCTTAGGATGATAAAAAGTCTATAAATGACCTTGGAGATTGAATTTTTTATGTATCAAAAGCTATGAAATATCCACTTGAAAATAAGTTATAACAAAAGCTGATATAGGAAAATGATGTATTTTTTTATTGTTTTAAAAATTTCTAAATCGGATTGTTGTATTGATTGATTATAGTTGTATTTTTATGCTTTAAATTCTGGTTTCTTAAAATACTTTTTTCATGCAAATGTACTTTTTCTCACAAACTACTTAATATTTTACTTTGAATCTTTTCAAACATATTCATATCATACTTTTACATAAACACACATATAAGTTTATAGATATACAATTAAAAAAAAATAATAAAACTTATTAAGCAATTTTGAGCGATTTTTATAAAGAAATTCAAACTACATATAGCCTAAAAAAATTTTGTAGAAACATATGTTAATATATGCAAAATTATTTGAATATTAGCTGCGTCAAATTTTAAATCAGTGCTATAAGTAAATTCGAAGAAAACTTACATAAATGTAGTTTTAACATGGGTTTCAGCAGCATCCTTCTGTCTCCCTTAAATCATACTTAAACAAAAATACAATGGACTTTTTTGCTAGTTCGCTTTATTATTGAAGCAATTTTATGCTGTGGGAAAAATTACCATTAACAAGTAAAATCAGCAAAGACTGCCATTAATCGCATATGTTAATAATAATCATTCTTTAGAGTACCCTAGTATTTTCTTTTTATTGGAATAAATTATTTATTCCAATAGAAGAAATTAGTTTTCAAACAGCAGATGGTGTTAGAATTATAATGTTTCTATCATTAGGACTTTATATTAATAGTCGTTATGATAATACTTCCACGTAATTGGGTTTAATGATTCTTCTTTAACCAAAAGATGTATCGGAAATTTGGACAGCGGACAGAATTTTAAATCAAATTGCATTTTAATTATTTCTTTTTCTTTTGCGTTTCATTCAATATACATTATTATTCCTTCAGTATAAATGGACATGCATTGAGGTCACTTATATTTATAGATTAAAACTATTTCATGTCTTTGTCATTTCTCTTGATATTTCATATAATGGATTTATCTAAACAAATTAGAATATGTAATAAATAGATTTTAAGTAAAGAGAGATTGCATTCATGAATTTTTTATTTAATTATTTTGGTTTTAAATAATTCTATTTAATTTTTTCTGGGTGGGAAACATTAGTATTTTCAATATATGAAATGCACTTTAGTATGTGGCATTTTTATTGGGAAAGTAATCAAAAGAAAACCATTATAAAATGCAAGTATAAATATGTTTTTCAGTTATTTTCATTTTTGAATTATTTTAGTTTCGATAGACGCACATATTTTTCAATGTTTCTGTTGATGAGCCACATATTCATTAAAATTTAAAAATAAGCCATAACATCGTTGAAAATATTTGATATAACAAGTAAAATATTGCTATATATATGTTATGTAGAAGGTGTTAGTTTTAAATTACGAACAAGTTCTGTCATAGATCCTTTCCAACCGGATTTGTGTTTTCGCTTTTTACTTTCCTTATATACATAATGTATAAGGAAAGTATTGTGACGGGATCGAAAATTCGAATTCGAGTTTTCGACGGGAGAGCACGTTTCAAGCATCCTTGATCACGAATCAAACATTTTTAAGTGATATCTTTGTGTGTGTGTGTGTGTGTCAATCGAATGTTCAGAACCCCCCTGAATTTTCGAGTGAAATTTTGAAAAAATCGTCAAAAATCAAAACCGCTAATAAAGTTACGCAAATAGACATTTCTTATGTAATTTTTCATTAGAAAACGATTGACATAAATTTTAGAACGCTAACATGAACCGTTCTCGAGATATGGCACATTTTTCAAAACAATTATCAAAAAGTCATATAAAATAAAAAAAAAATATTTCCTATTGAGAAACATATTCACTTTTCATATGTAATACCATGCGATAAATTGGGTGACATCATTCTTGTGGAACTAGCTCGTTCCATTTAGGAAAAAGATACTTCGAGTAATACTTTTGTATTTCAAAGCCAATAGTCATTTATCTGCTGTAAGAATAGCTTATTTCTTCGTCCATAACGCTTGGCGAGATTTTGGCGACTAATTTGGAGGAATGTCGCCAATTTGACGACATTTTAATTGTTGCCAAATTAACAAAAATCTCGCCAAATGGATAAAAATGACGCCAAATCAATGAAAATGACGACAAATTGAAGAAAATTCAATATCTTGGAAAAAATATAAGTATCTACTATAAGAATAACATTTTTTAACTGTAAAAGTAGTAAATTCAATGCATTATATAAGGAAAGTCATGTGTTGCCCACATCAGATTTTTCCAAATTACTTCTATACGAAACTGGTTAGAATGTTAAGCAAATCAAGATAAATAAACATACACACGTTTTGTAAATCCACGTCCTTCAGTGATTATGTCTGGCCTTGAACGCCAAAGTATGTGCAAGGCTATGTCGGCCAAACTAAATTGGCTAAACCGCATATCAATGGAGAGGCGCCACCTAGTAGGGCGAAACAAAAATAAAATTCAGAAAACATGAGCTGAAAGAAGCAGGAAATTAGGCATGGTCATGCCAAACTTCAGAGAAATACGGCGTCATTGACAAATAATTAACCAGATTACTGAAGTTCTTATTAATATAAAAATATTCAAAGAAATCCAAATCCAAAACTGAAGAGTACTTCAGAATAACGAACGCCGAAGAAAAATTATACCGATGGCTGGTTTTTCAACAATGAAGCGAAATAAAATATTTATTAATTTTTTGGGTTTTTTTCCACGATTCTGGTGTTCATTTAAGCTGTATTAATTTGATATCTGTATGGTAGACGTAATTATGATAAATAATTTGATAAATGCGCCAAATATTGAACTTTTCAATGGATTTCTAAAGCAACGAAAATTAAATTTTTATGATAGAACAGAAGTCAACTTATGGAGAATTCTAGAACATTTAAGACTAGCTTTAGGACAGAATAAAAGGCATTCAACATTGCTAAAAGTTTTAACATGATTTTTCATGCCAATGGCCCTACCGTGCTGAAAACAAAGGTTCTCGTTAGATAACCGAAGTCATGCAGCATCGGGCGCGGTTAGTACTTCGGTAGGTGACCACCTGGGAACACCGCGTGCTGTTGGCACATTTCGGACGCGGTAACCCGGTGGTTTGCGCGCTGGATTTGCACGCAGCCACAACTGCCACCGTGTTCATGCGGAGTACGATCACGTTAAACACGTGGGTCCGTAAGTCCTTCCGAGAGGTTGGTGGTAGGGGCAGGAGGGTACGGTCCCTGTGGATGCCTTCCCCACTGGGTTCCGGTCTAAATTGGGTGGCACTTCCCGGCCGTCCAAACGGTTACCTTACACCTTTCTGGTAGGCCGGACGGTCTCAGCAACAAGAACAGGATCTTTCTTGCTCTGGGGTGACTTAGAACATTAAAAAAAAGCGCGGTCAATAGTTTTGGGCGGGAATCCACGATCTAAGATGACAGCTTCTAAATAAGTCAGATGAGACTTTAATAAGTCAGAAGTAGATCATATTGTATTAGCTCGATAGACATAAGTAATGAATGCGACAATCTTTTGATTAGACGGATGACAAGAATTATAATGAGGGGGTATTGTAACAGGAAAATCTTTTCGGCAAACTCAAGGTTACAAATAATACACACTGGCTAGAAATAATATACTATATTGCAAACAACTAAAAAATCCAAGAAAAAAAGCATTTTTACATTTTAGTTCAGAGGTAAACTGACAACAAGAGTAAATAGAAGTAATAATAGAAATAAAACTGTGTAAATTATTCTTAGATTAACCCTTTCATGGGCTTCAAGAAGGGCAAAACTATCATCGTAAAGAACTACCCATAGCCAATCCATCAGATATTTTACTGTAAACATTTTGTGAAACGAAGGTGTTCTGAGAAAAACATGTGCGTGTGAAAGAGATGGGGCGATCAACCTCAAAATCGAAGAAATGCAGTTCCCGAAACCTTTTCCTATGACTAAGCAGAGCATTTTCAGCAGGGACATTAATAAAGAGTGACTTGGCGTCAAAAGAAGTCATAATACAGTTATCAGGTTTGCAATTACGAATTTTGTTGACAAAATCATAAGTTATTATAATAGTATAAATATTGCTACAAAGTAAGGGGAAAAATAGGAAACGATGAATTTAGCCAAAGTATAGGAAGTATTGCCAATATTTGAAACAAAGGTAACGTCAACTTTAGGTTGAACATAAATCTAGCTACTGAAAAAATTAAATATTATTACAGTTAGCAGGAATAACACTAAAATATTTAACAGCATACCTTAGTTTAGCTTATTCAATATTGGTGGCATTCTTTTTATAGATCGATATGGGTCCTCGTCAAGTGAATTACTAATTTTTTTTGTCTTAGATTTCTCTATAATAGCATTTTGATTTCTTTTAGCAGCTCTGACTATGATTAAATTTGGATTGGAACGCAAAGCATCCAGTCATTCCTTCTCTTTTCTTAGTCAGATTAGGCTCCGAAAACTGAGAATAAAAGTTGACTGTATTTTCATGGAATACCTGATTAAATCTTTCTGGAAATGGAAAAGTTTACTAAACATAAACGCACTCTCAATAGGAACAACCAGACTTGGAAAGATAGTTTTATGAGTCACTAGAAAATTATCATTACGTTTAAGAAAATCAGATTAAAAATTAGTTATAGGATACACATATTACTTTACAACAGTACTGCTGTTAACCTGAGTCAAAGTTTTATGTAAAATCAAATTATACTGACAGCACTATTTTCCATTTTTTTAAGATTAGTGTCGTGGACAGACAGCACTAAATACTATATGCCAGAAGTTTTGTTCTAATTCAAGCAAGTTAGAAACAACAACCGCAAGTTTCAGGTGAAAAAAATTGCCTTTCAGCAACACCTAGTCGACTCCGAGAGTTCTAAAAGACGGATCTAAGAAGCAAAAAACGAAAATTGACGAAATATATGTTGATCCTGAGAGAAGGATTAAGACTGCAATTTAAGTGCAAAAATGTAGAAATAAGTTTCCTACGGCGTCATTTTAGCAGAAAATAAAGGTGCTTAAGTCTCAAAATAGAAAAATCATCAAAGGAAATCTGAATGAAAATCAAAAAGGATAAATGTGCCGTCATTAGCCATCTGCGATGGGATAAGTAACCCCCGAGGTTATTGTCGCACTTAATATCAATCAAAAGGTTCTTGAAAGATCTTTGGAATGAAGCATAAAATGCTGTAATTGTGAACATTTGGGCCAAACATACATATT
Source organism: Amaurobius ferox (assembly GCA_951213105.1). NCBI lineage: Eukaryota > Metazoa > Arthropoda > Arachnida > Araneae > Amaurobiidae > Amaurobius > Amaurobius ferox. Next base: position 34,328,068 of record OX578144.1, on the reverse strand, counting down.
TTACAACAAATTTGCAAAATTTGCGAAAAGAAAATATTAACACAAACTACTTAAAAAGGGATTCTGGTTTAAAAAAGCCGAGTCGATTTACAATCAGTTAATTTAAAATTGTAATTTAGAGAAAAATGTTTTGACAGCTTTCGTTATGGGACAAAAATGTATAGTACAGATTTTGAATGGGATTTCCGTCTTCATGATTGATTTCTCCCTTATCTCTAACAGACAACGATATTGCCCTTAGGTATATTTTAAAAGGGGAAGGAGCAATCCTGAAGTTGCCTCATGGTAGAGCACCAGAACGGTTTCTGATACATCTGCATAAAAAATATACGATAGCCCTAATACTGCTTCAGTTATTGGTCTGGTTTACGACTTTCGTCACGCCCCATATATCTAATCATAAACAGATACATAAAAATGTAAAAACATATGTATATATGTATATATTTATATATATAATGTTATTATATGAATATTTTCAAAATAATAACTGGAAAGTGGGAAAATAGGATTTCCGAAATATTTTTAAAACATTTGGCGGAGTTTGAAAAAGGAGCGGTTTATCTTTTTCAGCACGTGAATGTTTTTCATCTTCTTAAAAGTTTGAATATGAAAAACAAGCAAACAGTTTATTTCACTTTTACGTCTAGATTTCATCATTTTGTTCTCTAGAGAAAAATCATTTTTAAAGATTTGAAGAAAGAATTTTTCCGCAAGAATATTTCTTAAATATGGATGCTAAAAAGGGAGTTTACTGTTAGCGTATGCAAACAATGGAAAATATTTAAACGCATATATTTTTATGAAATGTATGAAATACTCCATATAATATACTTTATAGTTTAGAGTAAACAAAGTTAGTTTCTATAAAACAAATTTCAGTTTTCATAGAATGTATTCTTTAAGTTATTTGTTATACTTAATTTTAATTTAAATGCAGTTTAGCTTTATTTATTCCTTGTTATTTACACGCTGGAAGAATATTAGCATTTAAATTCCTGAAATTTCTAGTTTTACTTATTTGCTCTTTATGAAAACTGTCCAGGAATATTAATATTTTGCTGGGTTATGAACAGGAAACAGTCATTTACTTTCTTTAAAAATTATAATTAAATAAACATTTGAACATCGGAAATATATAATATATAGTGTTGAAGTGTTGAAATCCCAGACCACACGACAGACCCGAAGGCTTACTGTAGCTAAGTGTGTGGCCGGGAACTTTATTTTAGATTCAAGAAATTACAATACATATTAAAATTGAATCACAACGCAAGTAGTTACATCAAGACAAGCAAAAGATCGACAACGAAAAAACAAAACAATACAGTACAGTACAATAAAATACAAGGCAATACAAGAGAAACAAAAGGCAGAAAATTGTAAAGAGGGGAAAACCCGGAAGGGAAAAACCCTAACACGAAATACAAAAGGGAATACAGACATATTAAAATTGAATCACAACGCAAGTAGTTACATCAAGACAAGCAAAAGATCGACAACGAAAAAACAAAACAATACAGTACAGTACAATAAAATACAAGGCAATACAAGAGAAACAAAAGGCAGAAAATTGTAAAGAGGGGAAAACCCGGAAGGGAAAAACCCTAACACGAAATACAAAAGGGAATACAGAAAAAGAAAAAGTTTGAAAAAACATAAAAAAAAAAAAAAAAATAATAATAATAATAATAATAGTAATAATTAGATTTCTTACAGAGATATAAAACAAGGTCAAAGTGACATATTAAAATAAATTCAATAAAATCGGACAGCTGTAAACCAGGAATCCAAGAGAAAATTTAAAAGCCAAAAAGCGGACGGCTGCAGAACAGGAATCCGTAACGAAGTAACAAAAAGCAAGAAATTTAGAGATCAAAAAAGGACGGCTGTAAACCAGGAATCCAAGAAAAAATTTAAAAGCCAAAAAGCGGACGGCTGCAGAACAGGAATCCGTAAGAGATAACAACAATGCAATACTAATATGATAAAACAAGAAGACAGAAAACAAAGAATTTAAAAACCAAAAGCGGACGGCTGAATAACAGGAATGCAAGAGCAAAAAAAAATATTTAGAGTCGAAAAGCGGACGGCTGCAAAGCAGGAATACGAGAAAAGACATCCAGGAACACAAACACCCCCCCCCCCCACACACACACAAAAAAAAAACATATTCCTGGAACCGCAAAGCTGGACAGGAGTACAAATGAGGAAAAAAAGCAAACAATAAGTCCCTAAAGGTCCAACAAGGTTTTAAAATAAATGAAGCAATCAAGTGAAATCCCCCCCTCAAAGGACCTCCCAAGAAAAGTAAGACCCAGAAATCCCCCAGCCAGCAAGACCAAGGAGAAAAAAAAGGAAAAAAAACCAGGAACCGCAAAGCCGAACCGGAACACAAAGAACAAAAATGCAGATATAAAGTCCCGAAGGGACAAGCAAGATTCAAGATAAAGGAGAGCCCCTCCCCAAAAGACTCCCCAGAAAAAAGTTCAACCCAATGATCCCCCTCCCAAAGGACCACCAGGAAAGGACGACAAACGACAAAAGATTCGGCCAGTGAGCCCAGGAGCAAGAGAAACCAAGGTTAATAATAATAATAATAATAAAATAAAAAAGAAAAAAAACCAAACACGCCAGCAAGCGAGCATCCAAGCATCTAACAAACCAAAAAACACACACACACACACACAAAAAGGCCATAATACAAAAAATACAAAGCTATAACACTAAAAGCAAGGAAGAGAGTAATAAAGGACAAAATGACAGGGTTAAAAGGGTTTCCCAGAGAAACCCTTGAGTGCCCTTCCAATAATTTTGAAACAGCTTTAAAAAAAAGAAAAAAAAAAGAAAGAAGAAAGAGAAAAAAAAACAGAAGAGTTCCAACCAAAACCAATATCCAAAATACAGGCATGAGGATAAACACAATTACCAATATATAAACACAATTACTAATATATAAAAATAATTCACAAAAGACTGGACCCAAAATATCGCCTAGGTTAACAAATATTTGAATGTAAACATTAAAGAGCACAAAATATTTAACTCAAGAGACCCGGAAAGGCCAACAAAAAAAAATTCATAAGAAAACAATTTGGTGAAAGGAGAAGCTCTCATTTCAATATTATTAAATACAAAGTTTGGACACCGTACAGACAAAGTTAAGAAAACGGGGCCCAAAAAAACGCCAAGGTTTTTTTTAACAAAATTTAATAACTCAAAAGACCCGGAAAGACCAACAGAAATTTTTTCAAAAGTAAACAACTTAATGAAAGGAGAAGCTCCCATTTAAATTTATTAAATATAAAGTTTGGGCACCGTAGAAAAAGTTAACTACAAAAAATAAATCTTTTAAAAGTGAAATACGGAATTTTAAAAGAAATGAAAGGTTAAACAGATCCAAAGCAATTAAAATATAAGCTGTGGCAGAAAAGGCCCCGTGTGTACAGTAAAAAAGTTTACAGTAATAAAAATTATACAGTAATAAAAATTATACAGTAATAAAAACAAGAGCATTACTGTAAATATAAAATTTCCGTAGAAACAGAGAGATATATATCCAGAGAAGTATTAATTTCAACTAAATTAGAGAAGAATTGGAAAAGAAAAACATACTATAAGTGCACGATAAAGGAATGGCATAAATTTTTGCCAAATGCAGCACAGGGTCCGCTCTGCCACAGCAACAGAAATGGCATGTCACATCAATCATCTTAAACGCTATAGATTAAAGTGAAATATAACAGAAATGACATGTCACAACAAATAGATTAATAAAATTCTCAATAGTAATAGGAGCAGAATGCATATATATTTTACGCTTAAAATTCAGAACAGTATGTAAAATGTATTAGCTCAGGCAATGGCCGAGTTCTGAAATATACAAAAATAATCCCGTAGACATATGGAATTAAAAAAAAAGTTTTAAACATTTCGCTACTCACAGAGTAGACCGGAGAGAGGAGTCCAATATGTCATCATAAAACTACGGAGAAGAAGTTTCCTACGGTATGAGTGAGGATAAAGTTAATACAGGAATCCGGCTTGTTGAAAACGTAGATCTGCGTATTCGTTTTTCAAAGACTGATTTGGTAATTTTTCTAATACTTGTTGAGTAGACTGTGTGCCATTTCACTATTAGACCAGTGACGTCTACTAATCTCTCCACCAGTCAGTTGAACAACAAGCGTATGCCACATACAGGTGAGGGGGCGTAGATGAGATGCGTAGGATTTCAGAAATCAAAGGCTAGTTCAAGAACGTAGATCTACGTATCCCTTATTGAAAAATAATTTGGAAGAAAACATAGTACTAAACTAAGTATGCCATCCTCAACATGATAAATATAACATACCTTCTTATCTTTTTCTTATGTCTTCTAATATCGAGTGCCCGTAATAAACCATATTAGCATTGCCGATACAAAGGGATTTCAAAAAGCTCACTTTACCTCTCAGAAATAATAAAAACACAATTTGATATACTTTTGCTGCAAGCAATTAAAACTGGAGAAAGAAAAGTTTGCAAATATAACGCATATAATTTTTTGTAATTTCTAGAAATCGTTTCACGATAATGAAACAATTTTTCAAGATATTCACGAGCAAGAAGTAATAAACGAAGAATAAGTAATAAAGGAAGTAATAAAGGAAAATCAAATCAAAATTATAAACTCGTCTTACACATATATTATCACATACTCCTCATCATATGGTTCATATTGGTTTATATGAAAAATTTACTATACGTTTTCCCGTCTGTTTATAATGCTCGGGTAAAAATTCGCAGATTTTTTTTAGAGGTTAATGTAAGGCTTTTTATTCTTTGTTTGATTAGAAATTTTAAACTAAAAATTCAATTATCAGTACGCACTCATGAAATGTTTACCATAGTCTTGGAAATATTGTTATACATAATCTTGAAAAGTATAAAAATACACTAATCATAATAATTAATTGCTTTATTACTTTAAAACATGTGCACAAATGTTATTTGCAGAATAATAAAACATCTTGAAAATAATATACTTATAGTTGCTTTAGAAGCATGTTTTGATTTCATTTTTAACAAAATACGGAGAAACATGTTTTTTTCTTTTGAAGGATTCTTTACTTGCTTTTATTACAGAATATGCACATCACATTTCCATTCACGTTTTTCCTGTTATATGCTTCTCTCTGCATTTTCAAAACAAGTTTTTATTAAGGTATTTTGCATAGGGAACGGAATAAATGCATCACCTCTTAGTATTATAAAGTGTCTTTTAATGCATCTCATCAATATTTGAACTAAATAGAGAAAATAAAAACAAGAGTCATGCTTGATTGATTTTTAAAATATCATTTAAAAACAATTATTATTATACAAATATTACAATATAAAAGACGATTTATGAAGGATATAAAATATTTATAAAGGATACTTCATATGTTGGCGAATGATATGTGAACTTACTTTCTGCATATTTTGAATATATTTTTGCATTTTAAAAATATTATTCTCTTTTGCATATTTATTTCGTACTGTCGCACGAATTTTCGGACCGGAATTGACAATTCCAGAACAGGAAATAATAATCCTTAGTGAACCAAGGGCTTCGATGCCGAATCCAGATGTCATTACCTTAGCTTTATCTCTAGACAATTTCGAGAAATATTGTTCAAGGAATTTTTTGAACAAGAAATGGAAATTTTTATAACTCATGTATTTCTTCAAGATATTAGACTTTTTAGATCTTCCGGAATTTAATACATAATTCATATCAGTCGTTTAAGCGCTATCTAGAGCCAATCTTGAGATATAGAAATTTCAATAAAAATTTTGTAATCGTAAGTGGAAATAGAGCAGGAATTGTAAATCCTTGCTGAATTTCCATCCTTCTCTGAAATGTCATATTAAATCCATATCGCTCCTCAACTAAGCTCAGTGTCAGTTTGGACCTCTAAGGATCCCCACGGGAAATAAGACCCATGGGCCCCCTGACGAGCAAAAACAAGAAGTGTCCATCATGGGTTAAAAAAGGGCGAAGCCCAGAGCATAGATGTCAGGGGCCCTGCTCCATATTTACTCAAGAAACGTCCCCATCCCGATTGTTCCAAGCTGGCACTGGCTTCAGCTACAGTGGTACAATTTTAAAAAATCTGGTGTGGGCAGCACATGACTTTCCCTGCAGACATATATTCACGTTCTCTTTATTTAAATTTAATTCACTTTTAGTTCAATTTTCGTTCACATTTGATAACTGGACTTATTTTCAAAGCTGGAGTAGAGAAAATACTAAAAAACTAAAATATCTCGAGAACGGCTAGTCTTAATGTAATGGGGTTGGTCTTATTCCTTTCTTCGTTAAGAAGTACGTATTAAACAAGCATTTAATGTTTATATTTGAGCATACGTAGTTTCTTAGTTTAGATTTTGGCGATTTTTGCGGCCCATTTTGCAAAAAAAGGCAGGTTATTTTTTTTCGAATCGTACTAAAATCTAATCAGCACCAGGGTGTCCCATAAGTGATTTATCTACCGAATTTTGTGGAATTCGGTCCATTAGTTTTTCAGATAGAGTGGATACAAGCTTTTGCGGGCCATTTCGCAAAAAAAGGCGGGTTCTTTTATCCCAATTCGTACCCAAAACTGATCAGCACCAGATTCGCCCACAAGTGACATACCTATCAAATTTTATGAAATTCGGTCAATTAGTTTTTTAGTTAGAGTGGATACAACATCTGCACAGACACACACACAGACGTCACGCTAAAAATGGTTTTTTCGTATTCCAGAGATCTTGAAACGTGTAGATCCGTCGAAAACTTGAGTTGCGATTTTCGACATGATTCCAATACTTTCCCTATACATTACCATGTATTGCAGGGAAAGTAAAAATTGCAGCGTAATACTCAACGATTAACTACAAATATGAATCTACTCTCAAGTCAAAAATTAGTAGATTTTCCAGTACTTATTTATAACCAATAAATAAAATTTTCAAAAAAATATATATAAGAAAACAAATTTAATAAAATTCTGAAAGATAAAACAAGATCTCTAAAATTGTATAAAGAATATTTATAAAAAAAATCGTTAAAATTTCCCATGTAGGATCGATTACGTTTTTTATGCAACTGCTATTTATATTTATCAGTTAACAGTAGACAGATACGACCGTAACCAAGTTTGGACATAAAATATGGTGTACCATAAAATATGGTCCACTGTCCACCATAATTCTAATGGTGGAACGCGCAGTTTAATAAGAAAGAAACTTGCGGCATGTTCGACAAGAATACTGAATTTTTCTCAGTTTATAATAAAACCATACTGATAAGGCCAAGCTCGCCTTCAGAGGATCTGCAAGCTATAATTTGGGAATATATTTTTAATATTGCAAAACTATGCATACGCTACAATCATCATTAACTAAATAGTTATAATAGAAATTCAACTATTTTGTAAAATACAAATCAAAACGCTTGCAGAAAAATTCCAATTTGCTTCTCCACAATCATTTCTCTACATTCTCCATAATCGGGATAAATGATCGATGGCTATTCGCTTGGTTTAAAAACATGCAACTCATTTATAACGTTTGAATTTGAAATTACTTCTGCAAGAAATGAATTAATTTTAAAGAGTATTATTTAAATATATTTTTTGAAGCAATACGTAAAATAGATACCAGTGGGATTTTTTCTGCCAGCTGTCACTATATAGAAAATAGTTTTTATAGAAATTAGTTTTTTATTACGTCTTGAGCACGCTGCATGGACACAAAATTCACAAATCATAAAAGTGGGTCAAAGTTTAGCTTGAGCATGCCGAGTGGGTCCACTGAAGAGTAGAAAATACAACGTGAAAATTGCATCAGAATCAGAACAAGTGACTCTAAAATAGATATAAACAAAGCTTATAAAATGCCTCCGCTTCTACCTCTTTACACGGACACAAAAGTTGTAAAGCAACAATTTTTTTCCATAAAACTCTATTTTAATAACAGTTTTAAACATATTTTAATTGAGTGGCAACTGTTCATAAAATGACTTGGTAATCACATTAATTTAGCTCAGTGTATAAGCGCTTTCTTAAATAAAATATAATGTATTTAATATTTTACAGTCTAATTAAAAAGCTTATTTATTGATTACGGGATCAAGAATATTTCTTATTAGAAACATATAAGAAACTTTACTGTACCACTATATTTATTCGAAATCGCTTTTCTCATCCACATCAATTCCAACAACGCACCGCGGGAAAAAATCTTCATTTGCAAGTAAAATCAAGGAAGCCTTGCCATTAAGCGCATATGTTAATAATAATTATTCGAGATTCTATTCTGATAAGTTATTTTCGGAATGAAATATTTATTCCAATAATAGAAATTAGTCTTCTAACAGCAGATGGTGCTAAAATTATCGTGTTTTGTTCATTATATCCTGAAAATTAATTGTTTCAAGAAGGAAAATTCGAAGTTACTGAGCTTAATGATTATTCTTGTTTCAAAAAGGAGAATTATGATAATGACGTACCAGAAAATGTAATTTGCGTTCAAAACTTTCTGATACAAAGCTTGCTGAAGAATATTGAATTATTTAAAAAAATATTTCTATCATTTTTGAGGCGATTTTATTTTAGTTGTTAAAGAACTGCGTGAACAGCGTTTAATTTCAGTGCACATTCTTAAAGATTTCGAAATATATTTCTCACAACATAATTAAATAAACTGTATATTTTAGATTTTGCAAATATGTTATTTATTTACTGTAATATTTTACTAATGAAAAATATTAAAATTAGTTTTTAACTATTGGCGTCAGATATAATATACATTTATTTCTATTTAGATAAAGTTTTTATACACAAAGGAATAATATTATTTTACTTTAGAATGTAAAATTGAAAATAAAAGTATTTTAAAAATATTAACCGAGTTAAAATATTAGTAGTTTCGATATTTTCAGCAATAATTTCTGATATATGTTTTCTAAATATATTTTAAAAAACTGTGTTCTATATTTTGCTTATTTTAATTAATCTGTAATGAATTTCTATTTTTAGGCATGTATTGAATTTTTTAATATTTTGATTCTAAAAAAGATAAAAGCATTTTATTTAATGTTTGTGATATTTTACAATAATAATTATTTTGTCATTCTGATGTAACGTTGCTGTGGATAAAAACCGAAAACATAACTTCATGTACATATTGTGATATAATGACTTAATCATCAAATGCATTGAACATCAAATTACTTTGAACGCATGAGGGCAGATTATAGAAAGACAATCATTCTTTTGTCGTTTTGTTGCGTTTACTTCGCTCATTTTACTTATTTTATATGTTTTCAATTTCTGCTTTAGTAAATTACATTATAAAGTTCATTTTAATCTTTACTGTATATGAATTTGTTTGTCAAGATCAGTAATTGTGGGTCTTTTGACTTAGATCTGTCAAATCTCAAGAACGTTGCACAGTGTAGGCAATGTATTACTATATTTCATAATACTGCTTTTACCAGCAAAAAGTCTGTAGGTGCCTTACTAAAACTAGTGCAAAGTGAGGAACATGGAAATGTTCCAATTTTAAAACTCGTTGTGAAAATAACAAAATCATCCAAGTTATGTCCGCCTTGTATAATGAGAGGTAAGTAAGACTTCTCCTCCAATTAAGACTTGTCCGTCTACTATTCTTATACTGAGAGGCCAAAAGTTAATTGTACGATATAGGGCTCGTTTGCTCGTTCAACTTTGGGCCCTCTAGTCTGTTTGGAACAATCGCTGACAAGAATGAGTTACCTGAACATTATCGAAGTTCAGATGTTTCACCGTTATCACTTTCGAGAATTCTGACAGTGAATGAGTTTCAAACAAGATACTAAAACGTGTTTGGAATCATTTGTTACAAAGAGGTGGATCGAGCATCTTCACAGAGTAACCCATTATGAACCATAGGTCCCCATTAAGAACCACAGTTCTCCATTATGAACCACAGTTCCCCATTAAGGACCACAGTTTCCCATTATGAACCACAGTTCCCCATTAAGAACCACAGTTCTCCACTATGAACCAGAGCTCCCCATTATGAACCGTTTGGATTATCTATTGGACGCACTGGAAACAAGCTTACGATCCATGAATCCAGTGCCATCCAATGCAACACATTTATGATTTATATTGCAAGATTTATGGGAGTCCTCGGACATCCCTGCGGAAAGGTGCTGGCAACTCGACTCCGGATGACTCTCTGCCTCTGGAAAATCAGCAAATTATTTAATATCTATATCATGACTTTTGGCCTTTCAGTTTATTACGGAGATAATTTTTTAAGGATTTAAGTATGAGATGATGCCAGTTTATAATGATATTGTACATAAATTTAAAGAATTGAATCAAATTCGAGCAAATAGAATGTGGGAGTTGAAAGAATCAATGTCTAATTTTTCTAACGATAGCAAAAGTGCGTTATTAATCTGCAATGTAAACAATAAACTCAAACACTAATGTGAGAATTTAGTTGCTGATGCTGCTGCTGTGAAAAATGAATTTATTTCTTAAGATATAAGCTCCGAGTTTTCGCGCAAAAGGATCGTAATAAATAGAAATTTGGACATATCAGGTGTTCAAAGAAAAACGTTTCTTATACTATTATAGTAATCTCTAAAGTAGGCTGTGTGCATTTAATTGACAACGTTTCAGCAAGGGACACTTCGTCGCACGTCTGGGACATCGTTTTAGCACTTGTCTCAGGGTCGTTACTTTAACGGATTTGAGTAAAGAACAGACACTTCTTAACATATATTTTGTCAGACGGTATTGCTTAGATTTTTTTACTTGTCCTGGAATTGACATTAACAGCAGGCAAGTAGAAACAAGTGACTGAAGTAGAACCATATGTATTTATTAATCACTAGAAAATATTGTCGATGATTCCCTAGTTTAGGATACAAAACATTGATCAGTATTACGGCAGAACTCACAGCAAATTCTCAAAAACCAACGAATACTAACAATACGCCCCCTTATAATAACAACTAGAGCAACGGCAAAACCGATACGCCGATGGTGTGAAGGTGAAAACTATGCGTGAATATATCCAGGATCTCCTCTATCTTCGGAGATTAGGTCAACACAAGAAAATAATATTGTTTTAATTCATAAAAGTTGTCTATTATTTCTACGGATTTCGTTTAAAATTTGTTTCCGATGTTATTAAGATGAAAATTCTGATAATATTTTCGATCTCCAAGGAACTGATATGTGTGAAAATCGCTCAAAATTGTGCGAAAACGCAAAATACCTCAAATAATCCGAATTAAGAAATTATCGCCAAGATTACCATTCCCGGGGTCATGAAGTACCTGTATACTAAATTTAATGGATGTACGAACCTTAGATTTCTCGCTGCAGACCGCACATGCACACAAATATCTTATTTTTCTAGGTACGATATTTTAAGTGAATTATACTTTATAAATATTACCAAGCATAACTATATTGCATATGATGCGAAGATATGCATTTGTAATAGTAAGCACAAAGAGCTTGATACTGACGCCCAGGAAGATCTCATCTCGGACATAACTAACTTATTTTTCACCACGCTCTGCATATATATGATGTTAGGGGAAGAGAAAACGAGCGCATTTTATTCTCTAGCTTTCAGAGAGACCGAATTTGTTAACTGCGACTGTCATTCTACTCCAACCACATCACTAAATCTCTTTGGACGTCACTCAGTAAGGCATGTACAGTACATTTTAATATATCTGCGAAAGTTCTGTGAAAGTCTGCACCGACATGGGTAGTTTGGGAAGTCAAACACATCAGGTATGCCATCAAGCACCATTCGTTTCAATGTTTCGTCTGAAATTCCCTTGGTAAATGTAGATTCTGTTTTTTCCCAATTCCGACAATAGATGATTTCATGGTAGTCTTCAGCTCTGAAGTTAAAATCTGGAATTAGAAATTTACGGAGTCCAGTGGATTTCCTTGCTCTTGACATCAAGATTCGATGAAAATCAAGCTCCCTGATGAATTATCGATCATCTGTAATCATTACTAATAGTATATTTTCTGGACTCCCAAAGAAACTATTGCTCTGAATCACAGGATCGATCACAGTTTTCATTTTAGCAGAGAGGTAACGTGATTTCTTCATTGTTTCTAAAATGTGTTTGGAAACATTCTTGCAGGAGTGGTGAATCTTAATACTAAACCACAATGGTGCATAAATTTTCATAACGTATTCTGCTAACGTGTATAAATTCTGTGATGGATTATCGGTTGTCATGTATAAACGCAAAATGCGATTTGCAGTCATTAACCACCTTGAGTGGGGTCGTGCTCCAGGTACTCGTCCTGACAAACTTGTTGAGCACTGGCCGATAGCCACAGCTTGACAAACATCAAATAAGTACTGTTGATCAATGCTTAAGTATTTTCTATTTATTTTTTTCAGGTTAACTTTAATTGTCTCAAACGATACAATTGGCAACTGTTCACAATTAGCCAATGATTTTCCAATAATACCAGAGTATGCACGAAGCCCCGTAATTGTGCCGTCTAAGTGTTGCAGTAGATGTTTTAACGGAAGCTCGTTTGAATGGAGCTGATATACAAACCACTGTAAAGTTTTTCATTTAAAATAAACTTCGAGAAGCCTTATTACTCCTCCATATCTTCCACATTTACGTTGGTTCGGTCACATCCGACGGCTACAATGTTATCAGCGGAAATTCCATTCATAGTCAGTTATGCTCTTGGTGATGCTCTTCGCTGTGCCACTGAATGGAGTCACATGACCAAGATACATAGATTCAGGTTCGTGAATCAGACTAATATGCCCTTCAACTACTGTTTTGAAGTATTTTTTTCCATCTAAACTTGCAAGTTGTAACAGTTTGTCCTTCCTGCCATCGATGTACAATCCACGTAGGTTATATCGGTCTTTCCGTTTCCTGTATGCTCTTTCTTTTCTTCTTTTTCTCTATCATGATTTTGCTGCGGTCCATTACGCTTGAAGAATGTTGTTCCGTAACTAAACCCACATCTTGAAGCACATCACTTGATTGCTGTCGCTGCTCTGTCGGACACATCGTACATGTTACATTCCGTTGCCACCATTGGTAAAGGAAGTCGCATTTGTTGTGAACTGGGTGGTGGCTTCACTGAAGATGGTGGTTCATTAATTGTTGTTCTAAAGGTTGATTTCTTTTAAGTAGAAGCCATGAAAATGTCATCGTTTATCTCTATTTCCGATGAACCCGAACGTGATTCGGAGAACACTGGTCCTGTAATTTCAGTTATTTTAGCAACTACAGAAAGTCGAGCATTTTCTTGTTCTTTTCATTCGGACTTCCGTCGGAGGATCTTTGCTGCGGATATATCAGCAGTACTGATGACCATTTTTTTTTAAAGTTATTTGGTCATGTAGAAATGCCTGTTCCTCAACAGGAGCCTTACTAGATTTTTTACAACAGTAAGAGGGAATTTACAGGCTGAAATATCTAAAAATTTTAGTTTAGCTTCCTCTCTGAATGCTTTGAACTTGGTCTGGGAATATTCACTGATTTGTTTCTCTGTAATTGATTTTAACAGCCCTTTGTACTTGGTATGATATGAACGAATGAGTTGAAGAACTCTCAAGTTGGTTACTATGGGTATTAAAGCTTTCGTCCATTGTTCTTCTATCTCTGAAGCAGCTACCTTTGAGACTTTAGTTACGGTCGGTTCTTTCGTCGGTTCAACTAACTTTAACTCGCGCCTCAAATATAAATAATACTTTATCATGTCTTCATACGTAGGCAAAACAATCTTACTAAACTCCTTCGGTGCTCCAAACACAGAGCACTTTATTCCAGTTCTTGTCTTAACTTTGCTAGTGGCAGCCATTTTTCGCAATTTTGTCAACGACTCGACTCGACAATCGACTGACATTCGACCATGCACATTATCGCAGTGATAATGTACGAGTGCGTAGACACAAGCACAAGTAATGTATGTCTTTGTCTACTGCCGCTACGGTGATAGGTGACATGGCCTTGAATAACCCCCATGTGCCTTTGGACGAATTCATCCCTCAAAGTCGGTGTGAGGTGGAGGCAAAATGCTCGCACACCTGCAGTGATGTTGAAGTGGACTCTTCCAAGGTCAGAGCGGATCCTCCAGATGAATGAATTAAAATAAAGTTATTTTAGCTCTGTCCTAGGGATACCAAATGGAAACTTTTCCGCGATATCAGAAATTGAATTTCTGGAGAAAAATAACTTATCAGCGTCACAGTGTTACAAAAATAAAGCAAGTTTTGTAGAAGTCAAACTCAGAGCGGACTCTCAAAATGAATAAAACTATTTTAGTCCTGTCTTTATGGTACCAAATAACAATTTGTCGGCGCTATTAAAAATTGCATTTCGATAAAAAAAATATTGTCTATGCTTTCACTCCACCCTAGTGTATATTGTTCCCCTTTTATCTTCTGAAAATAATTATAAGTTTTATATTGGTAGTAACAAACGTATCGCCTAAACAAGCTCGTGATATTAATAATAATAAACACATCTACTAATTTTCCCCAATATGCTATAAATGATAAATTTGCCCCAATTTTTTATAACATTTTCATGTTAATTAATTTCTATAAGCGCGTGATATTTTACTTTTTAAATCCCTGTTCATTTATACATATTTATCGCAACTCAATTTGCATGGTTTCTAATTCTAGACTTTCTGCTGGTTAAACCCTTGTCTGAATTTCTGGATCTGTAGTTCACCTTATCGTTTTTAATGCTACATTAACATGCTTAGCTTGTGCATTTCTGGATTGCAGTTATACGTATATGCCTTATATTCTATCTGGTAATTCAATGATTTTATATTGTCTGGGATAATCCGACCATTCATATACAATTTTTTTTGCAGTTTCTAGCTGTGCATAAAAGCTCATGTTTTTCCTCTCTTATGGCTTCCGATGAAGGACGTTGTGACATACACCAGCCTGTGACCTAATTGTAAATTTATTTTAACGTCTTAAATGGTGTTATAGTACAAAAAATACCCTTAAAAGTGTAGTCTTTACATATTATAATTTAATATTTTTAGACGTGTGTCCAAGCATGGTGTTATTACTCAATTATTTAGATACTATACATTTTTACTTCTTACCAATTTGGGTGTCTAAAAAAGGTATTGAGGCTTAAACCAAATGGCCTAATGAAATTCATACATGTTTAAATACTAACCATATTATTAGCGATATGTTTCAAAACATAGAAAAGCGTTTTACCATGTTGATCATAATTTACTATAGGATAGAATTGCATGGTATTGCACTGGACTAGTTCAGATCAAATATGAGTGAGCAATGGTTTTATCTTGAGGAAAGAGAGGCTAACCACAGCTTCAAAGTGCGAAGCCCAAATGTTACTGAACTACAGATGGTAATGCGACTTTATGAAATTTACACAGGGCGGCCTTCTTTAAATGATCGATGTCAGCAATTAACATTGTATTAAAGCGTAAACGGGACGCAGGCATATATCAAGGTCACAATGATAAAACATGCGGCGGATTTTGCGCTGAGAAGAGTTCTGATTTTGGAGTTAAGAATAATTTTGTTTCAGGATATATCCCGTGGGGGTTGATGTTCAAAAGGTCGTTGATGTGCTTGCTCTCAGTACTTATGTGACCCACGTCGCAATTATACTTGTATAATTTTCTAGTATATAAGCATATCAAATACAGGTAAAGTAAATCTCATAAAAAAATAAAGCTGCCACTTGTTTAATTAAGTTTTATTTTGTTTAGCAATGTATGGTGCTTGGCCTTGAAATTAGTTGTCTCAATTGAAGTCTAACCTAGTTAACTTCTGCCCTGTGATAGAGTTTCAAGCTTTTATGTTTTCTCCAACCGCCTCATTTTGTCCTCTCTGGAGGAATATCGAAAATCCTGCTCCGCTAGATACGGTCTAGTGTTCAATAATAAAGGAAGACCCAGACCGTCCGACTCCTTCGAAGATATAGAGCATCCATTTGGATGGTCGGAATAATAAAGATATGTAAAGATTCATCCTTCTAAGCCAATAGAAGTTTGCTTAATGGTCTGAAAACACACAGAAAGGGCCTTCATTCCCTTCCACGGTGTTATTTAAATTCGATTACGTTAAGTTCCGTCTGACGGTCAATACTCTTAGTTTGCACTTATTCATCCTTCTTGGTCACCAGCGGGATTTTGGAAAATTTGAAGATACTTCACGAAAAAATCCCATTTTCTCTGCCCCGGTGGTAAATTGAAAGTCCGGCTACTTATATTGCGTATACAGAAGAAAGAGAGAGTGGTAATGGAATTCGAGCAGTGTTGTTGTAAGAGAGAGTGTCGATTTCCAAGTAGTCAGTCGTTGTTTCAAATATTAAAATGTCAGAAAAAGAAGCGGCAACAATTCCAATCATGATGAGCAACAGACCCGACAAACAGAGGTATTTGCCAGTCTGCGTATATATTATGTCAATTATTGATTTTGGAATAATATTCTAAAAACCTCCTTCCTCTTTAAGCGTTTATTAAAATTATAATCATAACAATATGACGTGTAAATAAGTAATATTTATTTTACAAGTTAAAAAATGTGAAGGTTTCGAATTAATGATTATTTTAAGGAACTCGTGCAAAGAGGTAATGGTGGGTTATTGCTGCCACGATAAAGATGTACGAACTATTCTCTTCACGATAACTATTAATTAAGAATAATAATTGTAGTCACAAGATTCATTTATATTTAAACTATAAACCAAATTAATATAAATTAGCACCACATAGAGGGCTTTTGGTTGCAACTGCAATCGATATCATTAACCAAACCTTGGAAGTCATACGATTTATAGTTCTTTAAAAGACGAGACTAAGTGCTAGAGACAATAAGCAACCTCTCCCTCTCTATTACGTTCAACTAAAACCTGGGAATAACCAAGGAGAAATATATGTTATTAACTGTAATTTAGGAACGGAGGTGGAGTTGGGTCCTGCACAGGTAGGACAGGTTTTGCCTACCAGTGTCATGGCTGTCAGTCGTATTTTCATAGCTCTTAAGTCTGCACACTACCACTGAGATGTATACGGTGTGCAGTGCACACCCTACACATCTCAGTACACTTATAACAATGAATTCACACATATTAATGTTGCAATTAAAATTAATGCAATTTTAATCATAACAATAATAAGTGTGAATAAATAATATTTCTTTTAACGGTTAAAATTGTGGATTTTAATGTGCAGTGTTTTAATAATGATAATGTTTAGGAACTCGTCCAAAGATGGTGGGTTATTGTGACCACGATAACACTGTAAGAACTATTCGATTCAGGATCACTATTAATTTAGAGTAATAATGTAATCCAAAGATTTATTTATTATTTAAAATACAAACCATCTTTATGTTTCTTTTTGCTCACCTCACTCATACTCATCGTAAACACCTAGCTAGGTTTGGTGGAGGAGATGATCGAAAGTAATGTCTCTTCTTGCGTTCCTTTTGAGATAAATACTTTCCATCTTGGCCTGAAAAAACATATCTGCTCAATTATTTCGTATTTACTAACATTTTAGGATTCGTAAGTCGTTCTGTAATTAGCCGATACATATCTTTAAACACAACACATCATATTTAACGAAACGATATATTTTATTTTTTATAGCGAGTGCAGCTAATTCGCAGAAAAAATCAAATGCGTGTCTTCTTTCAAAACCTTTTACAGAAAAATTTCAACGGGAAGAAATCTGATAATATCGGAAGAAAATGATATATGACCACATTCCCTCAATGGGAAAACGAAATGTGCTCACTACATCTGAATGCATCTTATTTGTTGGTGTTTGAAAAATGTTCCAACTTTGATATATTGGTATTGTTAGTAGCATTGTACGAAATATGCGCCAAAACATTTTTTTCATATTTTATTATCACATATATAAAATATGATCTGGGCAGCACTTGGCTTTCCATACTACATGATGCAATGGATTTGTTTTTTTCATTGTAAAAGAATGGTGTACAGTATACACAGAACATTGTTTTGGGTATTCAATTAACATCGCATAAATTGAAATAACTAGTGAAATAACATAAGTGAAGGTTTGTAAAATTTTTGTCTCTCATTTTCTTTTAGGAAACACTAATAGTTTTGAGCCAAGAAAACTTTTAACACAAAATTTAATAAAATCACAAACGCATAATGTTACGAACTTGTAAAATGATTTGGAGTCTCTTTTTCTTCCTCTCACTGAAGTATTTTTTGAATACAAGATTATAAAAACACCCGTACAGGTATCCTTTTCTTTACAAGAATCTATGGTTTCCATATGCCGAAGATCAATAATGTAGACAGTTGCTTAAGTGTAGATTGCTGTAGTGTAGATAGCTGCTTAAGTGTGGAATTTTGTATTGTAGTTAGCTGCTTAAGTTTAAACAACTGCTTAAGTGTAGACAGCTGCTTAAGTGTAGACTGCTGTGGTGTAGGCAGATGTTTAAGTGTAAATAGTTGCTTAAGTTTAGGCTGCTCTAGTGTAGACTGCTGTAGTATAGACATCTGCTTAAATGTAGAGTGCTGAAGTGTAGTTAACTGCTTAAGTATAGACAACTGTTTAAGTGCAGACAACTGCTTAAATGTAGACAGTTGCTTACGTGTAGACTGTTGTAGTGTAGACAGCTACTTAAGTGCAAACTGCTGTAGTGTAGTAATCTGCTTAGGTGTAGACTGCTGTAGTGTAGTTAGCTGCTTAAGTATAGATATCTGCTTATGGATAGACATATGCTTAAGAGTAGGCTGTTGTAATGTAATTAGCTGCTTAAGTATAGCCAAATGTTCAAGTGTAGACAACTGCTTAATTGTAGACAGCTGCTTATGTGTAGACTGTTGTAAAGTAGACAGCTTCAATAGCGTAAACTACTGTAGTATAGACTGTTGTAGTGTAGACTGCTGTAGTGTAGTTAGCAGCTTAAGTATAAACAACTGTAGTGTAGTTAGCTGCTTAAGGGTAGACACTTGCTTAAATGTAAACTGCTGTAGCGTAGAGAACTGCTTAAATGCAGATTGCTGTAATGTAGACAACCGCTTAAGTGTAAACTTCAGCAGTGTAGATAGCTGCTTAAGTGTATACAATTGCTTAAGTGTAGACTGATGTAGTGTAGACAGTTGCTTAAGTGCATACAACTGCTTAAGAGTAGACAGCTGTTTAAGTGTAGACTGCTTAAGTGTAGACATCTGCTTAAGTGTAGACAGCTACTTAAGTGTAGACTGCTGTAGTGTAGACTATTGTAATGTAGACTGCTGTATTGTAGACTGCTGCTTAAATTCGTGAAGAATGCATTGTATATGTATGTATCATTGTATACATAGAGGAAATTGTTCCATATCTACTACCTTAAACTTTGTCCTCATAAAATTTGAACTAATATTCATAAAGAGAGTAGTAGAGTTGTAATATAGTCCAATTTAGCCAATGTATTTTGGACATTTCAGTAAGAAACAAAAAATAATAGTTTTCAATGTAGAAATCTGATGTGCATTAAAACGTTATGTTAAAATACAAGTCTTTATACAAAATATGTTCTTATGTCGCTAGACCTTGAAATTAAAATGTTATCTCATATCTAAGAATTCTATAGTTTTAGTTTAAAATTTCAATAAATAAAATTGCGTATTTGTAGTATTATAACAAATATTGGACGTTTGTTTTCAATTGGAATTTTTGCATAAATTGTAAGCTGAAAATATAAAATAAAACTGTAATTTAATAATTTATCTCAATAAGATTTACCCTTTATAGATTCAAGTATTTTTGTATTCTGTACGTAAGGTATTTTCTTCTTAAAAATAATTTAAACTTTAAAGTATTCAAAATAATGCGAATTTTGTGGAGAAATTCCACTAGTATGATTTTAACTATATTTATGTATGATTTAAGTTTTGTATATACATATGAGAATAGGAAGTTATAGGAATCCAGTCAAGTTTTTATCAGAAATATATTTTTTGAAGAACACCTCTGGGAAATTTCTGTACGTGAAATTTCTAAAAAAAATCTATATGGAGATATACTTTAAAAGGTCCTTCTTCACGCTGGATAACATACATACCATTTCTTCATCCTTTCAGTTTTAAGACTTTTCATATTTTTTCCGTTAGGCCTACTATTACTTCTACCAATAATTTTCCAAACGAACTAAGTTAACAATAATATATATTTATCTTACTTAATAGGAGACCCAACTAAACAAGTTACATTGTATATATAAAGTTGTCTCCAATATACACATTTCTCCTAATTTCAGGAAGCACAATTAGTGTGATACGTTTTATTTTCCCTGGCTAATTAGAACGTATTTTATTTTGAACGCTTATATGATAAATATGGGAACGATTAATAATACCTGCTATATTTTATTCGCTTATTAGTAGTGCGGCGTTCATGCTGATGTAGTTGATCCATGAGAAAATGGATAGAATGAAGAAATGATTAAATCAGTCGCCGTATATTTGTGGCTATAATTACTATATCATAATCAATAATTAAGGTTATTGTTGCTACATTAAAGCTAACAGTTTTTATGCATATTTTTTTTTTCAAAATTTGATGCGGCCTACCTCTTAAGGAAGTGTATTCCTTTATTTTAAAATAATCTACTTCAATATAAGGATATTTTTGTAACAATTTATTTTGGAATATTTTCTACACGTTTTATACAGAAGAGTTAAAATGTTTGCTACTATTAATACATACTTTCTGTAAAGAACGTAAAAGGCGATAATGAAATATCCAGAAATCTGTACTCATCCTGGTATCTTGAATGCACATCCACAATTCCCGAGAGTAAATTATAACAGTATATTTTCTTCTAGGGGTGCTTATGCAAAATGCAACGCTCATCTTTGTCCAAACCGGTCATTTTCTGCGGTCTTTAAATTCATAGGAACAGTTTTGGAATTCCGGGATGGGTTTGATAGATAGATTTGTGTATATATACACTCATGTTCAAAAATTAAGCATAATTCGTAAAATGCGAAAAATTCGAAGTTAATATGGATACAATGGTTCAAAATCAGTTGTGGAGAATCGTGGACGAAGGTAAATATTGTGCATATAAAAAACAGGTAATTCACGTCGATATGCACAAAGCACGGGCTCACGTTGGAACGAGTATAAAAAGGCGTCGAGCGGCAAGGCCAGTTGAGGCAGAATTTCGCAATTGTTATGGTACGGAGAGTTGTTAACAATCAAAAAGGACGAAAAATATCACAAAGATACCAACTGGACATGTTTTTGAATGGACGAATTATTGGAATGCGGTCGATCGCAAACCGACGCATCTTGAATTCTGAACGTTCCTCAGTGTGTGATCTCCAGACTATGGCAGAGGTTCCAAACCACTGGATATGTTACCCGACGACCAGTACCAGGTCGGCCAAGGGTAACAAACGCTCAGCAAAACCGATATTTAGTGATAACTGCGCGACGTCAGAGAAACCGTTCTGCCAGACAACTGGGTTCAGCCCTAACAGTCACCACAGGAGTCACTGTTTTGATGCAAACTGTTTACAGGAGACTCAGACACATTTTTCTCTATGCCAGACGACCAGCAGCCTGCATCTCTTTGACGTCTGCTCAAAAACGCACGCGTTTACAGTGGAGTTTGAAACATCGGCAGTGGAATGGATAACAGTGGGGCAATGTCATGTTCAGTGACGAGTCCAGGTTTAGCCTGCAAACTGAACCAGGTTTAGCCTTCTCGTCGTACCACGATCTAAAGAGAATGTGGGATACATTTTCATCCGGGAAAAATTACGGAAATACATCGTTTTCCGTTTGGGGGAGTCATGATCTGGGCAGGCATCATGATGGACGACCGCACAGACTTCCACATCTTTGACACGGAGTCGGTTACCGATCAAAGATACATATACGAAGCCCTTGAGCCTACCGTTTGATTATTTCGAGGTGATGTTGGTCCTGATTTCATATTCATGGAATATAAAGCGCCTCCTCACCGTGCAGCCTTGGTCGATGACTTCCTTCAAACAGAAGGTATGCAACACTTGCAGTGGTCTGTCAATTCTTCTGAGCTGGATCCAATGGAGAATCTTTGGGATGTGCTCAGGAGATATCTTTCAGGCCTCCGCTAACCACCAAGCTCCGCACCGAGATGGAAAACAGATCTTCCTGATGCTTGGAACTCTTTGAGCACACAACTCATCAAATCCTCATCGAATGTATGGGAATCGTTGTGCAGCATGCGTGGCTACACGAGGTTCTCACACACAGTATTAAACTGAAGCATCAAATTGTTTTAATAATTCTGTTTTACTGAGGTTGACACTCTTATTGTGACCCTTCTTCTTTCAAGCTCTTTCTTTGGATAATAAAAGTCGTTGTTATCCCTGTTTTGCATTGTTTTCTTCTTCTATAACCTTATTCTACCCGCGTACCGCGTTTCCTTCCATTTCGATGTAGATTTCCTGAAATTTTCACATAAACGATAACTATGCTTAACTTTTAGACATGTATGTGCATGTCCGTTATATTCCGAATCTCTAAAAACCGTGCACCTAACTTACCTGCAAGAGTCAAAACCCATCTACCTAGAGGAAAACAGAAAGTTTCTGATTAGTATATAAAAGTTAAACACTACAATCATTTCGTCCATCAAAATTTGGAGCTCTCAGATTTTATTTAAATGGATATTATTGACATTATTGCTTGCTGCACAATATTAGTAGTTTGGCCGGTAAATGATGATTAAAGTAGACTCCGAACATCTACTGGCATAGCTGTGTAGACAGCTGTATTGCAGGCAGCTACTTAAATGTATACAGCTTCAAAATTGCAGAAAATTGCGTAAGTGTAGACTGCTGTAATACAGATAGCTATTTAAGTGTGGACCACTGCTATAATGTAGACAGTTGCGTAAGTGTAGATTGCTGTAGTGTAGACAGCTGCTTATGAGTAGACTGTTTAGGTGGAGACTGCTGTAGTGTAGCCAGCTGCTTGAGTGTAGATTGCTGTAATGTAGACAACTGCTAAAGAGTAAACTGCTGCAGTGTAGACATCTGCTTAAGTGTATACAAGTGCTTAAGTGTAAACTAATGTAGTGTAGACAGCTGTTTAAGTGTATACAAGTGCTTTAGTGTAGACTGATGTAGTGTAGGCAGCTGATTAAGTGTAGACCACTGCTTAAGTGTAGACAGCTACTTAAGTGTAGACAGCTGCTAAAGTGTAGACTTCCGTAGTGAAGGCAGCTGCTTATGTGTGCACAACGGCTTAAGTGTAGACAGTTGCTTAAGTGTAGACTTCTGTAGTGTAGACAGCTGCTGTAGTGTAGACTGTTCTAGTGTAGGCTATTGTAGTGTAGATTACATTTTAAATTGTGGATGCGGGTGAAGAATGCATTGTATGTGTATGTATCATTGTATACATACAGAAAATTGTTCCATATCTACTACTTTAAACTTTGTCCTCATAAAATTTGAACTAATGTTCATAAAGACAGTAGTAGAGTAGGAATGTAATCAAATTTAACCGATGTATTTTGGACATTTCAGCATGAAACAAAAAATATGAGTTTTCAATATTGAAAACTGATATGTATTAAAATGTTATTTTAAGATACAAATATTCATATAAAACATGTTCCTATGTCGCTAGACCTTGAAATTAAAATTTTACCTCATATATATGAATTCCATAGTGCTAGTTTAAAATTGCGATAAATAAAATTGCGTAATTTGTAGTATTATAACCATTATTGGCCTTTTGTATTCAATTGGAAATTTTGAATAATTTGTAGGCTGAAAATATAAAATAAAAGTATAGTTTAAAAATGTATCTGAATAAGATTTACATTTTTTCGAGTAAAGTATTTTTTTTATTCTGTACGTGAGATATTTTCTGCTTAAAAATAATTTAAACTTTAAAGTAATAGAAATAATGCGAATTTTGTGGAGAAATTCCACTAGTCTAATTTTAACTGTATTTTGTATGATTTAAGTTTTGTATATACATATGAGAATAGCAAGTTATAAGAATCCAGTCAAGTTTTTAACAGAAATATATTTTTTGAAGATCACCTCAGGGAAATAACCGCACGTGAAATTTCGAAAATAAAAAACGTATATGGAGATATATTTTAAAAGGTACTTCTTCACGCTGGATAACATACATTCCATTTCTTCATCCTTTCAGTTTTGTGAATTTTTATATATTTTCCTTTAGACCTATTATTACATCTACCAATAAGTTTTCAAACGAAACAAAGTTAAGAATAATATACTACTATATTTAACTTACTTAATAGGAGGCCAACTATACAAGTTACATTGTATATTTAAAGTTCTCTCAGATATTCACACTTCTCCTAAATTCAGGAAACACAATTCGTATGAAACGTTTTATTTTCCCCGGCTAATTAGAGCGTATTTTATTTTTAGCACATATATTATAAATATGGGGGCGATTAATAATACCTGCGATATTTCATTCCCTTATTAGCAGTGCGGCGTTGATTCTAATGTACTTATCCATGAGAAAATGGATAGAAAGAAGAAATGATTAAATCAGTCGTCGTATAATTTGTGGCTATAATTAATATATCTTAATCAATAATTAAGGTAATTGTTGCTACATTAAAGTACCAGTTTTGATGCATTTTTTTTTTCAAAATATAGTGTTGCCTATATAAGACATCTTAACGAAGTTTATTTCTTTATTTAAAATAATCCACTTCAATAATAAGATATATTTGTAACAATTTATTTTGTAATATTTTTTATGTATTTTATACAGGAAAATTTAAAATCTTGCTACTATTAATATATACAGGGTGCTCCAAAAAGATTGAAACGCGCTTAAATTTATTATCTGCTGGAGATAAGTGGGCAATGTAAATTGCAAAAATGTTGAAAGTAAGGTAGGAAATAAGACTACGTTAATGAAATAGTCCTCCCATTAATTTTCAGAATGTAACACATTTTACATTTTATACGACCCCATTAGAAAAATTTGACCAATCAGAATTTTTTTTATTTTTAATGCAACTAGATCATAAAAAACCGCATTCTGTATCTTTAAAATCAACTGAATTATGATAAAGGAAAAATCTGACTATGACACTTTTTCGTACCATGTGAAAGGCTGTTTCATCAGTGAAAATAGGGACCATAAACAAATTGACGATGGAAATTGTTTAGATCAAAAATGAGTTAATGTGTGTCAAAATTTTTTATCACAAATTCATCTAAATAAAGCTTTAAACACACAGAGATCATATAAAACAGAAATATGATATGTCATAATATGATACGCCATAATATGATATGTTACAAATTTGCATTTCTAATTTGATATATAGTCCCCGTTCACAATGTTTAATTTTCAATTAAATATAACTCGCTCAATTTTAAAGATACAGATTTTCGGGTAATGATCTTGTTGCATTAAAATAGAAATTGTCTGATTGACCAAATTTGTCTAAGGGGGTCGTATAAAAATTTAAGAGTGTAACTTTTTGAAAATTAGTGGGAGAACTATTTCATTAACTTAGTCTTATTTCCTACCTTACTTTAAACATTTTTGCAATTTACATTGCCCACTTATCTCCAACAGGTAAAGAATTAAAGCGCGTTTCAATCATTTTGGGACACCCTGTATAAAATATACCACGAAAGTACTGAGTTTGGAATAAATTTTCCATGTAACAAGTAGAAAGTAGAGGTTTCTCAAAAATTGCAGTATGAATCATAGGAGGAAATAATGAAAATAATAATCTAAGAAAGAACCCGAATTTTCATTATATGAAAATCACAACTTAAACATTATATAAAACACAACTTAAACTGTCGTTTAAGACACACTTCTGATAGCCCCCTGGTTCATTCGGTTAGCGATTTGCTCCAGTGTAACGTGGCGATAGCCCCCTCCCCCATCCAATCTTCACAGCCGGCCTTCACCATTCACGTCAAAGGCGCGTGGTTATCCGCAGTTTCCACGTCTCTTATTTGCAATGGTGGAATTTTTTGATTGACGATGTGCACTACCCGATACAGAACATTCAACACAAGAGCTAATATTGTTTGATGATAAAGGACATCACAGATTTGGTATATTGTATAAATCAGGGATGTTAATTCCAGAGTAATAATGCAATACAGTAATGACATAGACAAGGTGACCATTAGGCGGTAGCCACTTATTGCTGGGAAATAAGCAGCAAACATTCAAAGAACAGATGCAATGAGGGTGAGGATAATTTTCTGAGGGATGAATGACAAATGACCATATGCCGTCAACCATCCTCCACAGATCGTTCTCTGTTTGAGACGGAGGCAGGGCAGTCATACGACTGCTAATTACGTCCGTTAAATAACTGATTAGTGAGAAATTTGGAGACAGCGAAGGTCACGGAAGTGTCTGAATACCTTGTATGGTTTTTCTGCTAATGGTTGTCGCGTGCGGTCGCACGTTATTTTACTGGAACACAGCATTTTGCAACCGCTGAATGTAGGGCAGTGCAACCGGCTGTAGCATCTCCTCAACATATTTTCGTGCCGTTATTGGGCCTGTGATACGAACCAGAAGTGCCCGGCTATCGAATCCGATGGCACCTCAAGCCATGATGCCGTGTTCTAGAGCAATATGGCGTTCAACAGTCGCAGCAGCGTTGGATCTGTTTCCACAACGCCTCCATATTCTCACACGACGACTGTCATTTGACAAACAGAACCGATACTCGCCATTGAACACTAACCTGCCGCATTCAGACGCCCAAGGGGGTCGGACTGGACACCATCGCAATCTCTCACGGCGGTATATTCTCGTCAATGGCAGTCATAGTGAAGGATGGTTTGCGTTTCAGCCTCTATAGGCCAATCGTCAGGAAACTGTTCTCGCTGATATTGCAACATCCAATGTAACATGCAAATTCTTTGGAATGTCGCCAGTCGCCATTTGTTGGGACGCCACAGCATGCCTTCGAATGCGTCGATCAATGCATACTAACGAACTTGTAGATGGATCTGCCCCACTGCGACAATTCACATGTCCTTCTTCAAGCCATCTTCTCTAAATATGTTGTCCAGTAGACACATCTACGCATGTTTCAGCAGCGATAAGCCCGTATGACTACTCAGCCGTACGTAGGCCTCAAATGAACCCCTACGCATGATCGCCCAAATGCGGAAACTGAATTCAAAGTCATCAACCAGGCATCTCTTCAACAATACCTGTCTTCTGAAGCAAAAAATAACTCGGAAAACGGGTTTCCGTAAGCAACAGACACTAACCAACTTTTGGCTCATCTGCCGTTTCCATTATTTTTATCCTGTGGTCTAATCACGTCATCTACATGAATTTTAGATCATTGGTATACATCAGCCAGCTGTATCTCGCAATTTGCATAATTATACGGCCAAAGTTTCATAGTGTTACATTTTCTATGCCAGATAATGTACTTTAACTACAGCAGCGTCTGAACAGTTCATAAACTGAGCTGTTTCGGATATACTGCCATCCTCGGCTTGAAACCCGATGATCATCCATTTTTTCTAAATCTGATAAATCGCTCATTTTAACCATGACAGCAACGAATGCTATGTTTTCAGAGTCCTTACTCCACACCTTATGCAGGGTGTTCCAAAAAGATTGAAAAGGGCTTTAATTATTTTTCTGTTGGAGATAAGTGGGCAATGTAAATTACAAAAATGTTGAAAGTCATCGTTAATGAAATAATCCTGCCATAAATTTTCAAAAAGTTACACTTTTCAAATTTTTATACGATCCCCTTAGACAAATTTGGTCAATCAGAAAATTTTTATTTTTAATGATCCCACCAAATTTATCGCATGATAATATGAAAAGTGAACATATTTCTCAACAGTTAATATTTTTTTTATTTATGGGATTTTTTGATAAATATAATTGAAAAATGTGTAATATATCGAGAACGGTTCAAGCTAGCGTTCTAAATGTTATGTCGATAGTTAAAATTAAACAAGAAATGTCCATTTTGCTTAACTTTATTAAAAGTTTTGATTTAAGATTTCTTTAAAATTACACTCGAAAATTTAGGGGGTTCTGAACATCCGATTGTGTTTTAAAACAATAGGCTTCCACGATACACGAATTGTAATCTTTGTACCAAATTTCATTCGAATCGCTCCTTTCGTTCATGAGAAATCGTCTCCACAAACTCACTGACACACACACACATACACATACACACATACACACACACACACACACACATCACCTCAAAAATGTTCGATTCGTGATCAGGGATGCTTAAAACGTGCTCTCTCGCCGAAAACTTGAATTCGAATTTTCGACCCTGTAACAATACTTTCCTTATACATTATACTATGTATATAAGGAAAGTAATGAAATGTGTTTGTTAATTTTTATTATTATTTTTTCGATTTGCAATATAAATAAATGGATATAAAAATATATCTTATAAATGAACGGTTTGATTTTTCTTTTATTATATTAATTACGAACTGCGTGGGTCACTTTCATTTATTTTGGAAAAGAGTTTTCAAGCTTATATATTGTGATTTATTAAATCTAATAAACACATATATTGTGTTTAACCCATTAATTCATTTAGCAGATTGTTGAAATAGAAAAAGAGTAGAACGGGTATATCTTCTAATTTAATTTTAATGTTTTCATTTAGTAGAAACAAACGGTAACAGGATCTTTTATTCAGATCTGCAAATTCAGACATATGAATTTGGCAGGATATCGCTAACCTGGCAACTTTTCTTAAACGTTGCCAAATTGATAAAAACGACACAAATGAATGAAATTTATTTTGATTGTTAGAAGATAGTACTGTAATGATGTTTTGTTAGCACTTGTCTCTCAGTCCAACCGTCCAAGTAACATATTTAGCGAATTTTTAAAATGTCACTAAATTGATAAAAATGTTTGTAAATCCATAAGCATATTTTGAAATTGGGAAAATTGAGCTAAATAAATGAAATTAACTGTGTTTTGTTAGGGGATAGTATTGTGATGATGTTTCGTCAATTTTAGCCAAGTTGGACTGTCAGTTCTACAGTTAAATTTGGCGATTTTTGTCGCCAAACCTCCCATAGAGACAGCATTATTCAGACGATATTTTGTTCATCAATTTATTGAAGAAAATAATATCATGTCGCTTAGCAACGGATTTAAATCCAATGTGTTTATGCAAATTTGGAATCAATTACTGTGCCTTCAGGTTTAAAGATTGATATTGATATTTTCAATTTATACATGTAATCTACTGACACAGGTTATATATTTTAATATTCGCGTATATAAGTAGTACGGTTCCCATACAATTTTAACGCTTTTATTATATTTCATATATTGATTCAATTCCATATTTTTGGTAAATTTGCTTAAAAAAGGGATTAGAATGTTTTATTTTTCAGATCTGCCCGCGAAAATAAATTGCACAGCGAAAACACAGCTTCATAAACTTCTTTTTAGAAGCATTATATTAAATATATTGCCATATATTGGCGTCAATTCGACCTTCAGATTTAAATATTACGAGTTTATTGATATTTTCAATTTATACATGTAATTTACTAATACAAATTATATCTTCTAATAATCGCTGATATAAGTAGTATGGGTTCCATACATTTTTAACGGTTTTATTTTGTATATATTGATTTAATTTCATATATATATTTTTAATTTGTTTACAATAGGGGGTCAGGATGTTTTTTTTTTATTCTTCAGATCTGCCCGTGAAGAGAATTTTTCATAGTGCAAACAGATATTCTTAAACTTATTTTTAGGAGCAATAAATTTAATATTTTAACAGTATATTTTGATTAAAAATGTCATTTAGTGTACCAATTATCTCGAATTAGGAATTTGCACATGATTGTGCATTTTAAGTTTCTTTATTTACGCCGTACGAAGAACGGGTATGCTGCTAGTAAATAATATAATTCTAAATCTGTTACATATCTAAATTCCCCATCTGCACAGCACATTAAAATAATTTATCATACAGAATTATCGTAATTGATCATAATTCATCATACAGAATAAATTGTTCAATAATATATTTTCTTGGCGATAATTGCTAAATGCGAAGATGATTTTAAAATTTATCATTTAGTTATAATTAACACTGGTAAAGTGTAGATAATAATTTTTAACAAGTAAACACAGGAAGTCTATTGTTTCTAAACGTAATCAAATGTTCAGAACTCCCCTAAATTTTCGAATGAAATTTTGAAAAAATCGTCAAAAAATCAAAACTGCTAGTAAAGTTACGCAAATAGACATTTCTTATGTAATTTTTCATTAGAAAACGATTAACATAAATTTTATAATGCTAACATGAACGGGTCTCGAGATATTGCACATTTTTCAAAAAAATTATCAAAAAGTCATATTAAATAAAAAAATATATATTTCCTATTGAGAAACATGTTCACTTTTCATATGTAAGACCATGCGATAAATTTGGTGACATCATTCTCGTGGATCTAGCTCATTCCATTCATGAAAAAAGATACTTTAAGTAATATTTTGTATTTGAACGCCAATAGTCATTTATCTGCTGCAAGAACAACTTATTTCTTCGTCCATAACGCTTGGCGAGATTTTGGCGACGAATTTGGTGGAATGTCGCCAACTTGGCGACTTTTTTAAATGTTGCCAAATGAACGGAAATCTCTCCAAATGGATAAAAATGACGCTAACTCAATAAAAATGACGACTACATGACGAAAATTCAATATTTTAGAAGAAATATAAGTATCAATTATAACAAAATCCTATTTTTGTACTGTAAAAGTAGTAAATTCATTGCATTATATAAGGCAAATCATGTGTTGTCCCCATTAGATTTTTGTCTTTTTAATTCATATGTCAATATTTTAGTCTGTTCTATCATAAATAAATATGAAAGAACCCACATTTTAAAGAACTATTGCATACAAAAATTCGTAAAATAAGTTAAAGGAAAATTTGAAATGACTTTTCTTCTGGTGGATATTCTTAAAAAGCATATTTCTTAATTTTTAAAAGTTTTTGAGTATCAATGCGTATTCATGTCATATGAATACTTGGTTTACAATATCCATTACTGTATTTCGTATTTCATAACCCGAGGGTATGCTTTCATAATAGATATACATATATGTAGTATTTTTAAATAAAAAATAAAATTATTTCTTAAAATATTTTTGACTTTTATAAATCTTAAAACTCTTTCATGAATTTATTTTAAAAAGAAAACACCACGCGTCAAGCAATTTTAATAGAAATCTAAAAAGTGCAAAACATTCTAATTTACTATCATAAAAGAAACAAATATGAATATTTCTGTTATGATAGTTCAGCTATATTATAAATGCTGTTAAATGTACTCGGCGTTAAACAGGATTAAAATATAAACTTCTGATTAAAATTTCAGCGTAACATATAGCGAATTTTCGAAAACCAAGCACTTTTAGGATACTCCTACTCAGTACAAAATATACATAAATTGCTGTGAGTGCGTTTTGTGCCCTAAATAAGTGCAGGATTCTCATGCAATCCTAACACGCTACCTTTGTTATCCCAAGTTCAAGAGTACAGTTAGCTAAATTGCATAGCTATGTATGCAAACTAAAATTATGAAGGTATATCCTGACTGCATTGGTAGGATACGCTTTCTAGATTCCTGATTTCTTCAAGTCTAGATAAAAGTTGCCGCGAAATTCTTCTTTAAAAACTCGTTAAGAAAATTATGCAACTTCAAAGACGTTTATAAACACAATTCACTAACATTCTTTCATGTTCTTATATAGAACTTATTAGTCTGATATATTGAGGGCAGAGTCTGCAGGTATCATCATTAATATCAAACGTTTGGCCAGTTTCTTCAAGGTCAAACTTTTGAACGAAAACTTTAATTAAAAGCGCACTTTGCAGATCGATGTATTTATATAATATCTCGGTTGGTATGGTTAAGATGATTGGTTGAAAATATCTTTCAGGAAATTTTGCACGACGCAAAAGGTGGGAATTTGTTTTATACAGACAATACATTTACGTGACTTTGTTGCTTCTTTTCATTTTGATGTTTAAATTATTTATCTCAGCAGTTTATACGGGTTTTACATTTTCAATGCATACTCTAAAAGATAATAAATGCTGAAGTTTGAATAATTAAGCCCTGATTCAAAAATATGATTTTCGATTTAGTTAATTTATAATAAAGTATGCATTTATCTTTTTGTTAATATTCTAATGGTTTATATAAAGTAAAAATAATATTATTATAAAATACGGATATATCCGTAATCGAACAGTTATCAATGTATTTCAGGTAATAGCTTAGCAAGTATATAATCACATAAAATCGCACTGAAATTTCTAGAGTTAGTATTAATTTATAGGGTTTATTTCTAGGGTTAGTATTAAGTTTAAATTCATTCCCGGAGAAAGGGATCGGCCCTAGTCCCCCTTGGTTTGCCCCAGATATTCTATGATGCATAATTTTCCCTAAGAGGAATTGCTAGGATCATCTTATAAGGCGTTATGCAACCCTTACAGATCATAAAAAGTTTATATTTGAGTGTAAACATCAATTGTAGGGAAAGTGATTTAATTTTAATGCTGAAAAACAATGCGTCAGAGCAGTGGAATGGATTGTAGAAGTAAATATAATTCGTGAACACGCCTACTTCGCTGACGTAAATGATCCTACAAAGTATACAGGATAAATAAGTGCACCGTTATTTAATGAAAAGCGCTAGTTAATAAAATGTTAACACAATACCTGAAATCTATTTAGTGTGCAAACACATAACATTCATAAGGAGTCGACATTTTCAATTTTTGTAGTAATTTGCGAGAATGTGTAAAAATATGTAAAAATGCAGCACATTTTGCCGCAGAATTCTGCAACTAAATCCACCATGAACTACAGAACTAAATATCTAAGAAAATTCACACATTTCACCTGTTTGCAGAGAAGCAAGTTCCTTTACAAAAGTGGGGCGCTAAGATTCCTGCTAACACATTATTCTCTAAGTTATGAAAACTATTTCAGTGCTCAGAATGAGGTAATGGGATATATTCCATTTATGCCTAACTGGCAAAGGACAAGAATACAATCAACTACACAAAAGACTAGAAAGACATGATTGCTACAAGTTCCAGTAAATTTGCAATGGTCATAGAAAGGAAACACTGCTCCAAGTGCGATTTTCGGGGTAATTCCTGAGAGAGAAACTAAAAAATTTTCCGAACTCTATTTTTTTCAAATTATTTATGCAAATGTAGGGGTCGGGCAAGTACGTCATTTCTCTACATAGTCTTCTTCGTTTTCGATGCACTTGGTCTAGAGGTCCACAAACTTGCGTATTCCTTCAAAGAAAGTCTTCAGTTAGTCGCCCAGCCATTTATGCACCACCCAAATAGCATGAATGCGCAGAAAGCGGTGTGACAAACCTAAAAAATCTGACGTGGGCAGCACATGATTTTTCCTGCAGACTCATATTCATATTTTCTTTATTTCTTTAATAATTCATTAGATTGAGTGCAATTGCACCAAATAACACTAAATTTGCATTTTTAATTCAATTTTTGTTTTTATTTGGTATATGGGCATTTTTCCGAAATCGGCATAACAAAAATGCAAGAAATCTCAAATATCTTGAGAACGGTTAGTCCTAAAGTATAATGGAGTGTGTTACATTCTTTTCCCCGTCAAAAACTGCTTCTGAAATAAGAATTTAATTGATACTTTTGAGCATACACTACTTAGTCTTCTTTTTAGATTTTGGCGAATTTACCGGGTCATTTCCTGAAAAAAGGCAAGTTGTTCTTTTCCGAAACGTACCAAAATCTAATCAACACCAGAATATCCTACAAGTAACTTATCCATCAAATTTTGTGAAATTTGGTCAATTAGTATTTTAGCTAGAGTGGATACATGGCATTTGAATAGGCCATTTCACAAAAGGCGGGTTCTGTTTTTACGAATCCTACCCAAAACTAATCAGCACCAAGGTCGCACCCAAGTGACTTACTTACCAAATTTTATAAAATTCTGTCCATTAGTTTTTGAGTTAGAGTGGATACATACATTGCACAGACAGACACACGAACAGACAGACACACATCGAGAGACACACACACCGACAGACACATACATCGAGAGACACACACACCGACAGACACACAGACAGACACACGGACAGACATACACACTAATAGACACACAGACAGACACACACATAGACACGCACACAGACAGACACACACATAGACACACACACAGACATACACACACATACACACACTTACAGACGTCACGCTAAAAATAGTTTTTTTCGTATTCTAGAGGTCTCGAAACATGTAGATCCTTCGAAAACTCGAGTTGTGATTTTTTGTATGATTCCAATACTTTCCCTATACATTACCATGTATTGCAGGGAAAGTAAAATTTGGTATGGCGAAAGGGCAAATACGAGTAATTTTTTACTTTCCTACGGACAAGAGGTGCAAAAAAAACGGTATATAAATTGTTGGGCACCAACCGAAATCCTTCTGCTTGGAGTGAATACGCAAGCTTGTGGACTGCTGGACCAAATACATCGAAACGGAAGGAGACTATGTAGAAAAATTATGTATTTGTTCAATCCCTACATTTGAGTAAATAAATTTAAAAAAATAAAATCCGGATAATTTTTAACATTTCTTCATAAATTATTACATAGAATCAATGTGTTTTGTAAAAGAAAATGCTTTGAAATGCGTATTTTAGATATACATTTCCTAAAATTTGAATTCATGTTAAAACGCAAAATGCGTAATATGGGTTCTATTTACGATAAGCAAATGCCAAACTGTCTAGTAAAATATACTTGCTTATTCTTGTTCCTTGACAGTGCCAGTGCCAAAGCGGTCATATATTCTTAAAACAGAAAACAAAATTTAAATTCGATCTAATAAAATTACTTTAAAAGTTACCTTGGGAATAAAGAAATAAAATGTATCTATTTGACCTAAATGTATGGATCGGGTGCTTTCTCCGAAAACCATAACTTGATTCATGTACTTTCCGGGAAAATTATTGTATCAGGAAACGGCGTCTATCTATATGTAATTTACGTATCCAGTTGTAAACATCGTTTAGTAAAATATAATTTAAATAAAATCATTTTAATGGATCGATTTATTTATTTGAAAATACTTCAATATTTTTTTCGTCTGTAAAATTGAAATGCTATAGGAAAATAGTTTCAAAATAGTCAATTGAATGGATAACTGTGGAAGGATTTATCTTTTTAATGAAATTAAATAATTTTGAAATATATCTAACGTTTTAACAAACCATTGATCTCTTACATTAACAGGACACTCACATTTATTACACTTGCGTTTACTGAACACTTACATTACATCATAAATATAGATATTTAGATTTTGATGTTTAAAAAAAATTAATAAGTTATAAATACCTTGAATTTGAATTTAAAATTGAGTGTTTAAAATATGTAATTATTTAAAATAGTTTCATAGATCTTAAATTTAGTTATACACATTCTTAACATAAGAAAAAATT
The DNA here is from genome assembly GCA_951213105.1 of Amaurobius ferox. Classification (NCBI taxonomy): domain Eukaryota; kingdom Metazoa; phylum Arthropoda; class Arachnida; order Araneae; family Amaurobiidae; genus Amaurobius; species Amaurobius ferox. The sequence continues at coordinate 34,292,464 of OX578144.1, read as the reverse complement.
TATATATTTTATTTGAAACTAGAACAAATTTCCCGGCTTTGTTCGGGTCTTAATAAGCTGCCACCACTAAAATAATATAGTTACAGATAACACCACTCAATTTCTAAATAGACTGTTTCTAACTAACATTATTTTCGTGATCCGTTTCTTCTATGCGCAAATATACCAATTGTACAATGAAAGTGTAATACGTCTTTAATAAGCTCATTTGATATGCCCTAAATATTTTGATTGTTCCAGATCCTATTATATTTTGTTTGTGCCAGATGTTTGTGCTGCAATTTGCGCAAACAGCTGGTTTGTTGATCGCCTATCGTATTCAGAATGTCGCAAAAATGCCTTATATGCTTTACAAGCTATCTTTAAAATTCGCAATGTTAAAAAACCGATATTCAAGGTTGGTTGGTTGGTTGATTGTGTTTTGTGGCATAAAATCCGAAAAGGATATGCTGCGCCAAACACCGATATTCAAGAAGTTAGACTTTAGAATTGCTTAAACACTAAAATCTAATAAATAGAAATACTTGAAGTAGAGGAAAAATTCCTTTACCCCAGAAATAAAATAAAAAATATACTTCACGAGAAGCGCTGTCAAGCATTGTTTTAGTTTCTGTCACATCACGTTTGCTTATCCTTCACCAATGACCTTCGCCAATGACCAGTATAAAAAGGAATAGCTGGTTTGGGGAGAGAATATTGTTACCGGCATTTCAGGTATCGGAGCTTTGAGAATGTTTAATTGATTTCACATTAAAATTCATCGGAAATTCAGGAATAGAGTAATTAAAAGAATATTAGAATACGGAAGTATTACACAATATTTATTCCAACAATTTAGATTTGAGCGATGCTTAAATTTTCGGATGTTGCAATATACATATGAAATATCATATGTATATTGTAATCAAATGTGCATTGCATTTTTTAATGAATATATATATATATATATATATATATATATATATATATATATATCATATAATAGCCAGTAAACAAATTCAAAAAGAATTCCTATGCATATCCACAAAAATCAAAGGCACTACTCAGGAAAAGGCGCCAAGCCGCTCTATACTCCGAAGCAGAATGTAATCCAAGAAAAAGAAGATTTAAAGGAACTTGGGATAACCAAATGCTTTGCATTTAATGGTTGGGGAGGATTGCGACTCCCCCTCCCCAGTATATTGCATCATATAGTGTGTTTGTTTTTATCGACGTCTTTACGTAGTGTATGATATAGTAATTTATGCATTATGTCGTTTAGGTTTTAGTGTTTTAATGTCGTTTAGATTTAGTGTTTTAATGTTTTAGAATTAACAGGACTCGTTAATTTACTTGCCCTTTTGACGCAATTCTAGTAAATTGGATTAATTATATATGTTTTAAAGTTTTAATGTTTTAATGTACAGGACTCGTTAATTAACTTGACCTTTTAACGCATGTCTTGCAAATCAGATAAAAAATCACTCCAAAAAAAAGTTTAAAATCTTTGAAAATGTCACTTATTCCATTAATGGACTGTATGGTTACACGAAAAGCTACGGATCATATGTGGACGTATTGTATTGAAAGAGTATATTATTGCTACCTTGATGAGTATTTCCTGTTCTACTTGTAAGTCTTAAAGAAATGAAACCTCATATTTATGAGGCGTATGTATAAGACTGCTAGCGAATTACTTTTATACTCCTCAATATGAGTCATAAAATGTTGAAACTAAACATGAATGAATACATCTTACTATATAAAGTGACTGGCAAAAATATTCTTCACAGAATATATGCTCGGTGGCACAATAGATAAGGGTATTTGTGGCATCGATAACCAATTACCCTTTACTCTCTATATTGATGAAATCTATTAAAAGCTATTTCCAACCTTTTTATACAGTCCAGGAAAAACAAGCGACAATAAGAAAAAATGTCCGTAATAGTGAAGATATGTATAATGACACGATTCGAACAGAATCACAATTTTTAAAAAATGATTTTATGCATCACAGTCATATAAGATATTGTGGATTTCAAAAATGCCTATCAAAAAGATGCAAACTGTGTCCTGTGGCCAACCCGCTTCAAATTAAAAAACATGCTAATCCGAACAGAATATTTTGTAAATCTTACAACACAATATACTGTATCACCTGTCGTACATGTCATACTAAATATATTGGACAGATTCAGAATCCACTTAATATATGAATCAACTTACACAGGAGTCAAGTCTGTAAGAAAAGACAACTCGATCGACATTTAAGCAGTTTGGAAATTAGGCATTTCAGACAACATGATTTTTCTAGAACCATCATCACCATTCTAGATATAGTACCTCAATTAATGGAAAGATTGTGGTGGGAGGCCACACATATTAAACAGTACTCAACGACATTCCCTTATGGATTGAATTCCCTCAATTTTAAAGAAAGCTACAATTTAGATTATTGTAGAAATATTGACAATTATCCAATAGCAAGTCCATTGATACAGAGGAAGTCACAGCGATGGCATAGAGGAAGAGGAAAACACCATTATAGCTATAATGACACAAAAGAAAAAATCTCCAAATTTATAGAATCAATTAAATCCAAAGACGGAATCAAGTACAATTGGATTAAGGATGTCATTTACAGTATAAAAATCAAATATTTACTTCGTATATGGGCTTTTATACAGCAATATACGTTGGATGAACCTATTGACTTTCGGATAGAAGAAACACACAAAAATATAGCCATTATGCTTGACTTAATTAAATTAAGGGCCGGAAAATTTCAAATTGGATTAAAACCCAGAATACAGAACAAGCAAATTATGGAATATTTTATAACCACATTCCGAAATAAGAAATTTGATGGAATTCCCTTTAAATCGATACTCTACAATATCAAAACTTTATTACCTGTTCAGGATCTTAAGGTAAAAATGACTTACCGCTTTGTACGCACAAACGGTAGAAGATTCTTCAACTACAACAATATATGTAAAGAATTGGATACTAAAACAACAGAATGCAAATGCACTGATAGCAAACTTAAAGATCCTTATCACAATCACATTATTACAGGTGATCTGGATATTATCTCAGATAAAACTCTAAAAAATATTTTCAAACTAGGAACTAAATACAGATCACAAGAATATAGCCAAGTAATCGAAAATTTCAATCAAGATCTAGAAGAATTTATTTATAAAATAGCAGTAAAACACAGTTTACCTATTCAAGCCTTTCAAGAATGGAAATATAATTTTTCAAAAGAATTTCAGTTTTATTACATCAGACAAAATAACAGAATTAGGAATCTTTCAATACCTGCAGCTATACAAACTATAAAAGAAAATTTTGCTATAACTTATACTGACAAGATGGTATCACATTTTGCATTTACATGCAAAAAGTTTTACATGGATACACTTCTTCACTGCTATCTAGACAGTACTATGTACACCCCTTTACATAATAATGGGGATGTTCTATCCAATAGGATTAAAGCTATGTACAAACGAATTGGTAATGAAATAAAAACTGTTAAATTTCCATATTTAATCCTCATTCCAAAGATGCATAAAGAGCCTGTAAAATTCCGTACAGTTACCGTTGGCTGTGGATCCTATCTGACAATAGCTAATAAAGGACTATTGAACATCCTCAAGTTTGTGATGGAAAACATCAAAAAACAGAATCATGTCATGATCAAAAATGGAGTAGAGGTTATCGATCGATTAAAACATTGTAATAAAAAAAAATATATGTTTTAAAAGCTTTGATTTCCGCGACCTATTTAACAACATTGATTTATCTAATTTATACTCAATCTTGGAAAAATTACATGAAGAATTTGATTTGAAGGATTTTATTACTTATCGAAGATACCTTGATCTTATTGAATTGGTAGTAAAAGAAAATATTCTATATAACGGAAAAAATTATTACCGACAAATAAGGGGAATCCCAATGGGAGGAGCCTGCTCATCAATCTTGGCCGATATTTACCTCTCAACATATGAAAAAGGAACCCATATTTTGTCAGAGATACCATATTTCCGGTTTGTTGACGATGTGCTATTGGGGAGTTATGAAACCACCACCAATTTCGATTTCACATTTTACCCACCGGAATTGGAATTAATAGAAAATTGTAAAGAAGAAAATGAAGCGGTAAATTTTCTGGACATCTCAATAAAAAAACATGGATTATATGGTCATTATACAACGTTATATGACAAAAGAGAATTATATAGAATTAAGATAAATCATCTCATCGATTGGAAAACAAATCTTACCAAAAATACTTTCAGAAATATCATACTCGGACACTTCAAGAGAAATCAAATTTACAACACGTTTAAAAAAGACTGCAATAATAGCAATATTAAAATCATAACAGAGGCTTTATATAAACATTATCCTATATATTTCTTAAAGAATTGCTATAGATCGATTTTCAAGGATCAGGTAGATTTTGACAGTTTACTTCTTCAATTTGCAAGTAAATAAAGTTTATGCGTACCAGCTAAGATTGCACGCATGCGTAAAATGAACATATATATGATAACGAGTTGGGCAGGATTCACTTTTGGTCTAATTTCCTTCTGTTTGGTTGGTCTTGTTCTTCCGTATCCGGGTGCCTTCGTATTAGCAAGCATTGGGGACCAACCTTTGCTTTGCATTGGTGCCGTGAGCGTTTGCCTAGGCTGGAAAAGCAGCTTTAAACGGGAGGGGGAGACGCAATCATCCCCAACCATTAAATGCAAAGCATTTTGTTATCCCAAGTTCCTTTAAATCTTCTTTTTCTTGGATTATATATATATATATATATATATATATATATGACCGGTCAAAGGACCATGACCGATCAAAGGGCCGGTTGTAAATTTTGATTAGCAAATTGGCATATAAAGCTATCGCTTTTTCTCACTTGACTTCAAGACTTTTCTATAAAATGTATACAATCAATTTTTCAATATTTATTTTTCTTCTTGTGTTTATATAATAAAGATATATATTCTACTGTTATACCACGGCCGAGTAAATGGCCGAAAAAAATGGGCAGCCTATTTCGATTGATGGCACTGTTTGGGGGAGAAATGCAAATAAGTGCTACATCTGAGAAAGTAGTACTTCATAACATCGCCAGGGAAGAATCAGGTCCAACGGGATATGCAAAACGTAATATTATAAACGATAAAGTGAAGACTGCATTTTTATTGAAATAATTTACCTCCGTATTATGAAACATATAAGAACATACACAATAGAAAAAGCAAATCGAGTTTCAGGTACTAAATGGAGTCTATTACCTTAAAGTTACTTTGTTTAATATTTCCTTACTAAAATCTATATTACCCGAATTTAAAAAAAATAGTTTTTACCTAAAATCCGGTCATTTGATTGGATACGGTACTAATAGGTATATATTGGGTGTCGGTAGGTTTAGTGTTAAAAACTAATGAGAATTTAAAAAATATCGAGATATTTTCCTTCGTGAGTCAAAATACCCTCTATTCCAGATGTTACTACTATGAATTGCTTAGATTTTCTGTTACACGACAGACAATGAGATTGACAGACATACTCCTTTAATATCAAAGACACGTCAACTTCAGTATGAGATATCTTAGTTTAATCTCTTGAAATGCATTGTCTTTTAAAAAATATTTTCAAATATTGAATGGTTAGCTACCTTATTAATATTTCAGGGGAGAAACTTTTCACAATTATAAAAAAAAATGCAATATATATAGCAGATGCATGGAAGTTTTGAGTGTAATTTATTTGTATGAACGGTTCATTTATCACAAGTATTCTATCAAATGCTTATCAACATATCATTTCAATTTTGTTTAAATGCGAATTAATATTGCAGTAAGTACAGGATTTATACTCTTTCGTATTTTGCAAAAGACTGGAGAAGACTGTGCCTGCAAGCATGGCGGTATTGGTGAGGAATTAACTTTAAAATATATCTTCAGGTGAACGTAGGCAAAATGTGCGTAAAAATAAAATAGTGTCAAAGTGATTCAATAAAATTCCGATCGATAGCTAAAAGCATCGTTCAAAGAAAATTATCTTGTCAAATTCTTTATGAAATACGGAAACTATCAATTCTCTTGCAGCTGGGTATATATATATATATATATATATATATATATATAATTAAAATAAAATGTTTAAAAGTTTTTAAAAAGTTAAACAGGTATAAATACATAAAGTATATAATGTAAATTCAACTACCAGGTGCAATGCTGCCACAGTACATAATATACCAATTTAATATCCAAATAAGAAACATTTATAAATCCTGTTAAGAATATAAAAAATGAAAATTATCAATAACTGGCTTGGGGAAGTTGTGACACCCACCCTCCTGTTTAGCATTCTTCACGCCATGACAACATTTCTAGAAGCCGATACTTATCAATGGATGGCCTTAATATCAACAACATATAACCTATTACAACACAAAAATCCAAAAACCATTGAAAAAAATGTTGGAAACTTGTTGCACCATAATGCTCCATTCTTAAACTTAAGAATACAGAAAAAGGCCAACAGAAACAAGTCACTCGCACAATCACTTAATTCTCACCAATACGCCATTTCTTCAAATCACTCGAACTATTACACATATTTTCTGTTTATATATAACTAAATTCCCCCAAAATACTCTATAATACCTTTTTCAACATTCTTTACTATGCCATGTGAATCTATGTTGACCAACTTTCATACTCTTACCTATTCTGTTAGAGCTGACGGTCTGGGTCTCATCAACAACAATTCTTACCTACGACGAATATCCCTCTCATGTCCTAACATAATATATATGTTGCCCTCAATCGCTCAGAAACTCTTCCTTACAATCAGTTGAGGTTAAACTGTAGAATCCTTCTGTAATTTAGATCAGGAAACCTCTTGGATGACCTTGTTTAATAGCTTCTTTTATATAAATTCCCTATCACAATAAACTCTATCAGTAACTTTTGTATCTATACGTTTACTCCTTAATATATATATATATATATATATATATATATATATATATATATATAATTGATTGATTATAATATTCCTGAATACATTTTTATGCACGCGAGTTGACCATGGTGAAATATAATTAATTTTAAATTTAAAACATTTTCTTTTATCATACATTGTAAAAAATGTTTTATTTTTTTATTTATGTATGCATATATCCTAATAATTTAAACTGTTATTGCTATTGTAACGTGTATCTATTAAATTAAAGAACGTGGATAGAAACTAAAATCCATTTCATACTCTAAATGTCACAACTCAAAATTACATCGTCCACATAACGCAAGAACAAAATTTCATTTAAAATATGTGTTCCTCTCTCATAATTATCCAGATAAATACCTGCTAATATACATGAACAACATCCACCCATTGGAATACCTTCTACTTGCTTATAATTACCCATTCCATTATACAAAACAAGTTTCACCAGTGCTGTATACCTTCCATACGTCATCATCGTTTGTAAATAAAATGTATGGTACATTTCCAACACTATTTGAAACAAATCATCTATATCGATATTATTATATACATCGCAGAAGTCAAAACTCTTATAAAACATATCATTAGGTATAACTTCCATTTTGTTTATACCTTCCATACTGTTATTAATGAAATATGAACCATTATTTTTAAGATCTGCCATAACAAGTTTAAAAACCTTTAGTAAGCCCTTTTTAGAATTTGTTAAATATGTACGAAATCCAGTTGTAACTGGTCGAAATTTTACTGTTTGCTTATGCAGATTTGGTATAAAAGCCAGATATGGAAATATTCCACTCCCTATAGTAATGCCTGATTTTTTGTGCACTGCTTTAATCCTGGTTTCAATTTCCGTTTTAGAGCTTTTTACTAGTTGATACATATTTCAGTCATTATAACTATTGTATAGTACATTATGATAATAGCTTCCACATGTAAAAGCGCCGATCCGGTGGTCGAGCGATCAGGGCATGCGTTTCCGTGTTATCGCTGGATTGCCGGGTTGCGGGTTTGAATCCCGCCAGCGGGCATGGGTGTTGTCATGTCGAGGCCAAGTCAGACTTCCGCCTTTCGGGGAGCCTCTATAAAAGTGGAGCTGCAAATCTCATCCCCTTTGCTATGGGATACCCTGGGGCGTCTTGTAGACGTGGTGCGTAAGCGTCCCTTCACCACAGGGGAATTAGTAACGAACGAACGAACATGTAAATGCATAATTTTCTGTAACCTTATCTACGTAAGTAATTGCAAATAACTTCTGCAATTCCTCTAACTCGCTCTTATCGTACCAACTTGTATCTCCCTTCACCTCTCTCTCTGTACCAGCATCTTATTGCCTTCATTAAATTGTATTATATATAAGTGTATAATATATATATAAAATAATATATATATATATATATAAAAATTTTAATTACTTGCATTTTAAATACCAGTGACTTCTCTTTTACTGAAATTATATATATATATATATATATATATATATATATATATATATATATATATATATATATATATATATATATATATATATATATATATATATATATTTTAGAAAAATATCTAAAAAAAATCTGATGTGGGCAACACATGACTTTCCTTATATAATGTAATGAATTTACTACTTTTACAGTAAAAAATTAGGTTTTTCTTATAGTAGATACTAATATTCTTTCCAAGATATTGAATTTTCGACAATTAGTCGTCATTTTCATTGATTTAGCATCATTTTTATCCATTTGGCGAGATTTTCATTAATTTGGCAACATTTCAAAAAAGTCGCCAAGTTGTCGACATTCCGCCCAAATTCGTCGCCAAAATCTCGCCAAGCATTATGCACTAAGAAAAAAGTTATTCTTAGAGCTGATAAATGACTATTGGCGTTCAAATACAAAAGTATTATTTAAAGTATATTTTTTCATGAATGGAACGAGCTAGATCCACGAGAATGATATCACTCAATTTATCGCATGGTATTACATATGAAAAGTGAACTTGTTTATCAATAGGAATTTTTTTTATGTTACTTTTTCATAATTTTTTTGAAAAATGTACAATATCTCGAGAACGGTTCATGTTAGCGTTCTAAAATTTATGCCAATCGTTTTCTAATGAAAAATTACATAAGAAATGTCTATTTGCGTAACTTTATTAGCGGTTTTGATTTTTTGACGATTTTTTCAAAATTTCATTCGAAAATTTAGGGGGATTCTGAACATTCGATTACGTGTAAAAACAATAGGCTTCCAGTGTTTACGGATTGTGATTTTTGTACCAAATTTGGTTCGAATCGGTCCATTCGTTTGTCAGTTATCGTCTCCACAGACCCACTGACACACACACACACACACAGACATCACTTCAAAAATGTTTGATTCGTGATCAGGGATGCTTGAAACGTGCTCTCCCGTCGAAAACTCGAATTCGAATTTTCGACCCCGTCACAATACTTTCCTTATACATTATGTATATAAGGAAAGTAATAAGATATACAAAAAACACAATCATAACACTTCATAACATTAAGGCGCATTGCCGCTCTTTCATGTTTAGCAGGTATATAATAGTAAATACATCATCAAATTGAAAAAGGGGGGGAGGTACAAAGGAAAGGGGAAAAAGAAAGGAGAGTGTTTACAGGAACGACAGAAAAAAGGCCGGGGGGATAGTTACCCCCCGTTCCCGGTTAAAGCACTTTTACTCTAGAAACACTCCCGGTGCCTCTGTCTTCCTGAAGCACTCCTCCGTCCGATGAAATCTATGAAACATCCCGAAGTATATAGACCATGAAGCAAAAAAGGGGGGCTTAAGATTGGAATAAACCTAACCTAATTACTCAACAGAATTCTTGAAGTCCACAAGCCATGCCGCACAACCATATCTCACCGACCTGCTATCATCAAATAACCATTTAGACCTGTGACAGTTGGATGCGGATCGTACCTTACTATAGCTAATATTAAATTACTTTCTATTCTGACTCCATTACTAAAAGAAATCAAAAAGGAAGGGACCTGTATGGTGTCAAATTCTTTTGAACTTATTGACAAATTAAGCAAAATAAAGGATAAAATGTTTTTCAGATGCTTTGATTTTAAAGACCTTTTTAATCATGTAAATTTAAAAGATTTATCCGAAATTTTATTGGAGCTTCATGAGCATCAGAATCTCCACTCTACCATCTCCCTCTACCAATATAAAATGCTGATAAATATTGTTTTGTTTGAAAACATACTGCACAACGGTATAGGTTTTTATCGTCAGGTGCAAGGCATCCCAATGGGGGGGGGGGGGGTTGCTCTTCGGTACTTGCAGATATTTACCTGAACATGTATGAACAAGGTACATATTTAGTCAATGAAATGCCATACTACCGCTTTGTTGACGATGTGATTATTGGATATAAAAATCAACAAGATCATTTTGAGTTTGGGTTTTACCCTAAGTGCCTGGAACTTTTGGAAACTAAATTTACAAATCCAGGAACTGTTGATTTTCTGGATATCAGTATTTACTACAATGAGAAAAACAAGATATGTTTTAAAGTTTATGACAAGAGGGATAATTTTGATTTCAACATTAATTACATTATAGATTGGAAATCTAATTTGAGCAGTGGTATTTTCAGGAATGTTATAATAAATCATCTAAATCGATATAGACGTCTCAACACTGAAAAAGAAGAACAGCAACACTGCGTCAATAAATTACTCAGGGAAGCAGCAAAAAGCAATTACCCACATCGTTATCTAAGGCACTATGTAGACTTGATATTTGACAGAAAGACAAACAGTTTTATTTGATGATAGCAGGTCGGTGAGATATGGTTGTGCGGCATGGCTTGTGGACTTCAAGAATTCTGTTGAGTAATTAGGTTAGGTTTATTCCAATCTTAAGCCCCATTTTTTTGCTTCATGGTCTATATACTTCGGGATGTTTCATAGATTTCATCGGACGGAGGAGTGCTTCAGGAAGACAGAGGCACCGGGAGTGTTTCTAGAGTAAAAGTGCTTTAACCGGGAACGAGGGGTCACTATCCCCCCCCGGCCTTTGTTCTGTCGTTCCTGTAAACACTCTCCTTTCTTTTCCCCCTTTCCTTTGTACCTCCCCCCCTTTTTCAATTTGATGATGTATTTACTATTATATATATATATATATATATATATACAATTGAAATCAAAAAGAGGATAAAGTTCAATGAAGGGGAAACCAAATACAATGAATACATTGACAGAGGAGGATTGCGACTCCTCAATCCCGTTTAAAGCTGCTTTTCCAGCCCGGGCAAACGCTCACGGAACCAATGCATTGCAAAGGTTGATCCCCCATATGTGCCTAGTCAGAAGCGCCCAAACATGGAGAAACAGACCACCGAGAATGGAAGTCAAGAAACGCACAAATGAAGAAACACAAAATCTCGTATTATATAAGTAACTATACGCATGTGCAAGTCTTCAAGTGATATGCAGAAACTATCCCAATTCAGTAAAATCCCTTTTGAATGAATTTGCTTCATTTTTATTGTTGAAAAATGAATTATAATATTTCTTCAGGAAATTAACAGGGTAATTCTTTCTTAATGCTTCTAATATTATCCACTTGTTACTGGATAAGCCATCCTTTGCTAAAGTGTTGCAAATTTGGTTTCTTTTAAAATGTCCCAAAAGTATATTTCTAAAAATAAATCTTGAAAGGTTCGTTTTCCAATTGATATGATATGGTTAATTTTTATTCCATAACTTGTTCTTTTGTCGTGTAGACTCGTATAAATTCCATTCCTTGTATTGTGCTTAATGGTGATATCTAAGAAGTTCACCGATCCATCCTCTGCACGTTTATTTTCAACCAATTCCAAGCCATTGGGGTAAAAATCGAATTCCAATACTGGTGCATTTTCATAATATCCATAAAGCACATCATCAACAAAACGGAAATACGGTATCTCATACAATAGGTGTTTTCCATGCTCATATTTAGTGAGATATATGTCAGCCAATATTGATGAGCAACCTCCTCCCATTGGAATTCCTTTAATCTGTTTATAATAGCATTTTCCGTCAAAAAATATATTTTCCCTCAAAACCAGATTGATAAGGTCCATATATTTGCGATATGTAATGTACTTTTTCAAATCATGTAACTCATGTAATTCCTTCAATATAAGGTAAAGTTGTGTCAATATTATCAATATTATCAATAAGTATATATAAGTTGTATCAATATTATTGAAAAGATCGCGAAAATCATAACTTCTGAATCGCAATTCCTTGTCACAGAATTTAAGTCTTTTAATGACATCATGGCTGTTCTTGATTATAACAGTTTCCTGCTGTTGAAGGTAAATCATAACTTGCTTCAGGATATTTAAAAGTTTTAAGTTAGCAATGGTCAAATAAGTTCCGCATCCTACGGTGACAGTACGGAATTTAACGGATTCCTTATGCAACTTTGGTATAAGCACTAAATAAGGGAACTTAACATTTTTAAGACCAATATCAATTCTTTTATATAAGGCTTTGATCCGATTGGTCAATGTTTTACTATTATGTGATACCGATGTATACATATCCTGATCAAGGTAACATTTCTGTAAATTTTCCACATAATATTTTTTACAGGTAAATGCGTAATTAGCCACGATTTTAACTGTATAAGTGATTACAAAGCTATCTCTGATGTTTTTGATTGATCTAGGAATGGAGGATATTTTGGTATTTTGGCATCTCTTTTGATAGTACAATTTGAAGCTATTAGTTAAATGATATCTCCATTCATCAAATGTCTGAACAGGAACACTGTATTTCACAGCTAAACGGTAAATGAATTGATTCAGATCGTTATGTAAATCATCATATACACTCTCAAACTCTTCTCGAAACTTAGTTCCCAATTGAAAAATATTTTTTAGTTGTTGGTCTTCAATAAAATTTAAGTTTCCTGTAATAATATGTTTGTGATATTTGTCACTATATACACTGTTCTTGCAATTACACTCTTCCACATCTTACAACGAGGCATTCTTACATATATGACTATAGTTGTATATTTTTTGCCGTTAGTACAAACATAACGGTAATTAAATTTAACTGTAATAAAAGGGATTGGAAAAAATTTATTAATTCCATTCAAAATAGAAGTGAAAGGAATTCTGTCAAAAATCTTGTTTTTAAAAGTAGTCATAAAAAATTCCTTTGTAATTATCTTCTGTTTTTGAGGATTCAATTCTATATGATGCTTACTGGCTTTTAACTTAATCATATCCAATACCATAGCCATAAATTTACAATTCTCTTCCGTATGTTCATGAGGGTCAGTAGAAGTATATTGCAACACATATTTCCATATTCGTGGCAGATATTTAAATCTTATTCCATAAATAACGTTTTTAATCCAACTTATATTAGTTGATGTGTCATTTTTGAATTTTTCGATAAATCTTTGGATCTCTTCCACCGTACGTTTATAACTGATCTTTCTGTGTTTTGTCCCTCTATGCCAGCGATGGGTTTTGTTTTGAGAAAAAGTTCTTGACACTGGCTGTGTTTTATCGTTACTGCAATATTCCATATTGAAGGTCTCATTGTAAATTACAGTGTTGAACCCATATGGGTAGGCTGTATTGTACTGCTTAATATGTGTACTCTCCCACCATAATCTTTCTTGAAGCCTGGGTACTATATCAAGTATAGTAACTGCAATCTTAGTAAAATCATGATTCTGAAAATGTCTTAATTCCAGGTTAGAAACCGGTATCGCATGTTTCTGGGATTTTCCAATTTGACTTCTGTGTAAGTTAATTCTAATATGCAAAGGATTTTTAGTTTGTGCGATATACTTAGTTTAACAAGATAGACATGTAATACAGTATATGGTGTTATAGGTTTTACAAAACATTCTATACCCATAGTCTTTGTCGATGATTTGCAAGGGGTCAGGACATAATTTGCATCTCTTAGATGCGCGCTTTTTAAATCTGTAATTACTCATTCTACGGTAATGGCTATAGTAAGTATTAAAAAAATGAGATCCGTTTTGGATTGTGTCGTTATAAACCACATTACGTACGTTTTTTGTAGGTGTCATTGTCACTTGTGGGGTACACTCAGTAGATCTGAAGAAATGTCTTATAGTTGTCATCTCGAAAAAAAAAACAGGGTAACTGTGTATCGATGTTACAAATACCCTTTAATATTGCAACACCGGGCAAATACTCTTACTGAATATAATTGCCAGTCGTTAAATTGTATTAAATGTTTCATTCATTTTTAAGTTTAAACAGTTTTTACTCGTATTAAGGAGTATAAAATGTTAAAAATATCATCATAATCTTCATCAAATTCCCAATTGGAAGAATAAGGCTATCTTCCTTAGTTCATATCTTCTAGATTTACCATAAGTCCAGCTTACTTCTATGATTAGAAGGCAGCTGAATATAAAAAGGTACATACAAATAATCAAGAATAATCAAGTGAAAAGAAATAATCAAGTGAAAAGAAATAATCAAGTGAAAAGAAATAATCTGTAGAAATAATCAAGTGACGCCGTTGGTGACAATGACCGATTTACAAACTTTTTAACTTTTTTTGTATTTGTTAAAAACTGATTTTAATAAAAAGCGTTAATTGTTTAAGTAGAGCTGTCTTCCGTAATATAATTGTCAATCAACTTTTAAGAAACAAAAGGTTAAACTCTCAAAGTAGCGACAGAATTCAACAGGATAAAAGGTATTTAAACGAGGCACGGAAAAGGGGTTAACCGGTTGACTTTCTGAACGTAATTGAGTCCTCTTTTTACGGTAAACTGTAACCGTTGGTTATATTGATCACGGACATATAAAGTTGAGGACTTGGTACTATATATATTGAAGATTCGTGTTGTATAAGGCATGATTTCGTTAGGGAGTAACTTGAGGTTTTGTTTGCACAAAATCTAGAGTTGAGTTTGGCTTCAACGATCATGGTCTTTTCGTTTCCAAATAGATTTTCTTAGGTATAATGGCCTAGATGCGGAATGGTACCGGCATCCGGGAGTGTGGCCATGGCGTAAAGCATGCTGAACCGGGGTGAGGGGGTCACAACCCCCCTCTGCCAATTTTTGGTACTTTTCTTTTTCTTATTTCTTGTATCATATTTGATTTTCAGATTTGGACATTTCCTTTTGGATATATATATATATATATATATATATATATATATATATATATATATATATATATTATATATAGTATATATATATATTTATATATATATATATATATATATATATATATATATATATATATTATATATATAGTATATATATATATATTTATATATATATATATATATATGTACATATATATATATATATATATATATACATATATATATATATATATATATATATATATATACATATATATATATATATATATATATATATATATATATATATATATATATATATATTATATATATATAGTATATATATATATATTTATATATGTATATATATATATATATATATATATATATATATATATATTATATATATAGTATATATATATATATATATATATATATATTTATATATATATATATATATATATATATATATATATATTTATATATATATATATATATATATGTACATATATATATATATATATATATATACATATATATATATATATATATATATATATATATATATATATATATATATATATATATATATATATATATATATATATATATATAATTATATATATATATATATATATTATACACGTAAAATGGTAAAATCTTAACTTTCTGTATTTCCTATGGCTAATTTACTCCAAAAATTTTCCTTACAGGGCCACTTTGCCCCGCGGTGGCAAAAATTCGATTTTTTTTTAAATCAAAAACTCATGTTCTAAATAGTATTTACTGCAAATTTGGTTGAGTTAGACATTCGACAGTTTTCTATATCGTCCTCTAAACACATCTCCATTAATTATGGCCACCCTGTATATATATATATATATTTTCCAAACAGAAATTCTTAAGTACAGAAAAGCAAAAGATGAATGTGAAAAACGAAAAGTATCACAAGTGGCCGGGGGGAGTTGTGACCCCCACTCTCCGGTTAAGCAATGCTTTATGCCATGGCGACACTCCCGGACGCCGATACTTATACATGGAATGGCCTTAATACCATCCATTACCGAACAGCAAAAAGCCAGGAGTGTCGCCATGGCATAAAGCATTGCTTAACCGGAGAGTGGGGGTCACAACTCCCCCGGCCACTTGTGATACTTTTCGTTTTTCATATTCATCTTTTGCTTTTCTGTACTTAAGAATTTCTTTTTGGAAAATATATTTGTAAATGTATACAAGGGCAGCTTAGCGCCATGTTTGCATATTTTAAAGCATTGCTTAACCGGAGAGTGGGGGTCACAACTCCCCCGGCCACTTGTGATACTTTTCGTTTTTCACATTCATCTTTTGCTTTTCTGTACTTAAGAATTTCTTTTTGGAAAATATATTTGTAAATGTATACAAGGGCAGCTTAGCGCCATGTTTGCATATTTTACGTATGAGAAATTTTTTGCATGTAGCTATCTATATACATATATATACATATATATATATATATATACATATATATATTGATTTATACTTTTATTTCGTATACTTATATTCTCACTTTTCTTTCATTGGACTTTCAAACCTTTTTTCTTTTATATATATATATATATATATATATATATATATATATATATATATATATATATATATATATATATATGTATATATATATATATATATATATATATATATATATATATATGTATATATATATATATTTTTTATATATATATATATATATATATATATATATATATATATTTTATATATATATATATATATATATATATATATATATATATATATATTTATATATATATATATATATATATATATATATAGATATATACAGAGAGAGAGAGTAAGAGTAATTAAAACTAACACTTTTATTTAGCTCAAATTACCATGCCAACTGTCCAATAAGTGGTTTATAGTTAATGTTGGGGTCTCAAGTACATTCACTTTTAGTTAAAATAACTAACAGTAAATCTATTCATTTTTAACTGATAGACCGTCAATGTAATGTATATGCATTAAAACATTTCCTATATAGAAATTAAAATATTCTTTTTCTACAACTCGAACCTGAAAATATTACTCACTATGCGAAGTAAAAGGCTAACCATATCTCTCACATCCAGAGAACAGTTTATGTCCAGGAAGATCTAGCTATCTTGTGATATCAATTTTAAAGTCTGTAGTGCGGCAGAGCTATGTTGATTCACATACAGTGCAGTAGTACAGTGAAACTGTACCTTACAAAATGATTTAGAAGCCAAAACCTTTAAGTGAAAATATAAGAATATTACAATATTATATTTCTTCATATGTATTTTAAACATATATTTTATCTCACTACATTTTGCATCTTTATCTCACTGTACCTCAAACTACTACATCTCACTGTATTTTAAAAAACAATTGCAATACTTATCTACTAACATCTTAAACTGTTTAATAAATGTATAACCAATTTCAAGAGAAAGAAACACCATCTATTAGGATAAATGACTCGCAAAAGTAAAAAATAGCTGTACAATTACTATGGTGACATTTCTTTGCATTCTAAATAAGGAATGCTTTTTGACTATGAAACCTGCATATACTTCTAATAAACTATTACTAACAAAGATATGGTTAGCACATCTATGCTGTTACTAACGACATATTTGGATTTCGTTCTATTTTAGGAAAATAGTTGTAGGAAAGTTTTATATGTTTTAATATATGTCAAATGGAACATACTACTTAAATATGCCCGCTAAAAGCCGTTCATGTTTTTGAAAACACGTTTTACTTTCTCTGCAACACATTGTAATGTATAGGGAAAGTATTGGAATCATGTCGAAAATCGCGACTCGAGTTTTCGATGGATCTACAGGTTTTGAGACCTCCAGAATAAGAAAAAAAAATTTTTAGTGTGACGTCTGTGTGTGGGTGTGTCTGTCTGTGTGTCTGTGCAATGTACGTATCCTCTCTAACTCAAAAATTAATGGACCGAATTTCATAAAATTTGGTAGGTAAGTCACTTGGATGTGACCCTGGTGCTGATTAGTTTTTGGTACGATTCGTAAAAACAGAACTCGCCTTTTTTCTTGAAATGGCATGTAAAAATTTCATGTATCCACTCTAGCTAAAATGCTAATTGACCAAATTTCAAAAAATTTGGTAGATACGTTACTTGTTGGATACTCTGTTACTGATTAGAATTTAGTACGATTCGGAAAAGAAGAACTCGCCTTTTTTACGAAATGGCCCGAATAAATGTCATGTATCCACTCTAGCTAAATACCAATTGACCAAATTTCACAAAATTTAGTAGATAAGTTACTTGTGGGATACTATGGTGCTGATTAGATTTTGGTACGATTCGGAAAAGAACAACCTGCCCTTTTTTTACGAAATGATCAGCCAAAATCGCCAAAATCTTTAAAATAAAACTAAGTAATGTATGCTCAAATGTTTCAATTAAATTATTGCTTCATACGCAATTTTTGAAGAGAAAAATAACATAACACACTCCATTATACTTTAGGACTAACCGTTCTCAAGATATTTCAGATTTCTTGCATATTTTTACGCTGCTATTGGAAAAATGTCCAATTACCAAATAAAAACAAAAATTGAATTAAAAATACAAATTTAGCGTTATTTGGTTCAATTAAACTCAATCTAATGAATTATTGAAGAAATAAAGAAAATATGAATTTGAGTTTGCAGGGAAAGCCATGTGCTGCCCACATCAGATTTTTTAGTGTTTCTTCAAAAGAGAGGGATATTGGAAAAAGTTGTAGCAGTGAATCATCCTGAGGTGAACCATAGTAAAAGCTGAACTTATTATAACACATTTTGTTATCTAAATTTATTTCTTTTTAAATGATCTGTAAGTCAGTAAGTCTTACTAGGGAAATCGTACTTACCGTAAGCATATTTCTACTTTTCTTATAATTTAAAAAAAATGTTGTTTTATTTAAAGCTCTATACATGCACTAAAAGAATTGTAAATATTAGAAGTTGAGTCACGATTTTGTCAGAAATATTTCTTTTGAGGATCACCGCTGGGAAATAGCTTGAAACGGTACGTGAAATTTAAAGGAAAAAAATATATCCAGATATATATTTTTAAAGGTACTTCTTCACGCCCAACTTGAACTTTTTCCTCACTTTCTCAGCTCTGTTCCCCCCCCCCCCCCCTCCTCTGCCTAAAATTTCTTCAGGTGAAATGTAACCAATTCTCTATTTTATAGGGTAAATCAGTGATAGATGGTGCAGTTTCATTTAATTCAATATTTTAAGACCATAGGGCATAAACAATAAACTTATGCAGTCATAATAATTTATTAACATTCAAAAAATGTATGTAGTATTATTAAATCAACATTAAAATTCTTAATAAGAAATTATAATTTATTTTGTTTGTTTTTTCATTTTAAACTCAGCTCAAGAATGCAACTAACACAGACGAAAAATCTGATGTGGGCAGAATATGACTTTACTTATATTATGCAATGAATTTACTCATTTTACAGTCACAAAATAATGCATAAGATCCACGGTATTGTGTTTTTAACGTTGAATTATATATTTGGCGATTTTCCGAATGACAACATTTAAAATTATTTCAAAGTACCCATTTAACTTACATTTCGTGCAACTCTAAATAAAGAATTATGAATATTGTTAATAATCATCAACATCCTCATTAAGCGACATATTTCATATATTAAAGTATTTTAATAATTAATTCATCAATCAGGCGTTATTTTCATTAATTTCGCGCCATTTTTCCATTTTAACGATATTTTCTTCAATCTAGAATGAAATTTCGCCAAATTGGCGATACATCGCTAGATTATTTTCCAAATGTACCAAATGCATTAGCAAGTGTTTCAGACAAACGGAGAGAGAAATGCATTTTTAACACTTTACAACAAAGTTGAAAAGTGTTTATGACTTTGTTCATTCTGTCTGTCTGTCTGTCTGTCTGTCTGTCTGTCTGTCTGTCCGTTAGCACGATAACTGCCGTAAAAATGACTTAATCAAAATGAAATTTTAGTATGTTGTTCAGGAGGTCTATAGGACCTATGGGAATATAAATGAATAATATCACCCAATTAGTTTTGGATTGAACCCGGGTTGAAAAAATGGAATACATTGAGCCCTATGGGACCTAATTTTTCAAGCATTTTTTAAGCGGATTTAAAATTCACAAATTGCTTCAAAAATTTTAGGCAATATTCAAATTGTTCCATAAAATATATAAAAAAAAAATCAGCGAAGTATATTCAGTTGTTTTTTAAATAAAAATTAAAATAATAATAACACCTCTTATATGAAGCGATCACGTGTCCATGATATGAAACGATCACATGACCCACTTCAAAATGATATATGGCATCCATCTTGTGTCAAAATCGTGATTTTTAAAGTTCTTTTTAATTCATATTGAGTGTTGTATCCGTCCTAAAAGTACATTATTTTTGCCTAAATTCTGTGCATCTACATACTGAAACAACGCAATGACAATATATTCCAGTTTAAATGCTCTTCCAAATTTGATTATTTCTACTATTAAGCCTATTTTTCACCTATGTAAAATGTAAACAGCAAAATATGTAGAATGAGTTGTATTAGAATCGCTGTAATTCTTTAACACAAAATCATTTAGTCCATGGAGTCTGCTTAGCTGATGTGAATGAAATATTCATTGATTTTAGAAAGAGACGGACGATATTTTTCGATGAAGTTTTACGCATAGAGTTTACTTAGTTGTAACTCAATGGTCTTAATTTTTAAATAAAATAAATTATTATAGTATTGTGATGAATGACATGAATGGGGGAATTATTTATGAATGAAATGTTGCTTTTATAGAGAGAGTCAGGCGTGTTATTTTTTTATGACGTCATTTGAATGAATTTCAGTTGTTTTCGATGACGTTTTCAAATATAATAAATTATCGTAGTATTATGATAATTCTAAAATTATTACTGAGGAATGTATCACATTTTAGTGATGTTTAAACCAGGCAATTTATACTTTAATGCCGTCATTTGAATGAAGTTAATTTTTTTCGATGAAGGTTTAAGGTTTCAAATATTATAAACTAATGTAGTATTGTGATAAGTTTTAAAATATTACCGAGGAATGTATTGCATTTTAGACATGTTTAAATAAAATTGCATTGAAGTTGGAAAGTGTTTCATAATCAATGCTTTAAGCATGATTGATCTTTCTTGTTTATATACTAGAAGGTTTGCCAGTCATATGATGGAAATCAGAATATGCGAAACATTACATCTCATTTGGCATCATTTTTATCAATTTGGCGACATTTCTTTTCACTTTGGCAACATATAAAATACTCGCCAAGTTGGCGACATCCCGCTAAATTTCTCGTCAAGCGTTACGGTTGGACGGACGGAGAAGTGGGTTATTCATATAAGGTACTCTTATATTATTTCTAAAATATTAGAGTTTCATCAATTTGTCGTCATTTCATTGATTTAGCGCCTATTTCTTCAATTTATTCGAATTTTTATCAATTGAGTGACATTTTAGTCAATTTGGTAAAATTTAACAATCAGCAAGTTGGTGATATTACGCAAATTCGTCACCTCAAAATTTCTCCAAACTTTACTGTAAACTCGAGATGACGGCGGTTTCAATTGTAATAACGGGATGGAAAGTCAGTCGTGATCAGGTGTTAAAAATACAACACATAAGAAAGAATAAATCCATACCAATATGGCTAGTGCAAACCAAGTGACTCCTCTTTCCTGGTGTCGGGTGCAAAGGCCATTCACTGTCTGGAATGGGAAGATATTGGAAGAAAGGGAGACATATACACACAGAATGGTTATTTCAAAAATTGTAGAAATTAAATTATTTAATTAAGATATTATTAAGATAAGTCATCTTTAACATCATATTTTCTTCGGAAGTATCTTAACAACAACCACATACTTTGGTTTTCACAGCATAATCTATATAACAAAATTGTAAATTGTATAAACTTTAACTCAAACATTAACAAATCAAAATTTTCTATATATATATCAAATTTGTTATCTTTCATATCAAAATATCAAATAAGTTGAAACCTAGGATCGAACTCACTTCTGCTAATTTAAGACAATTATTTCAGAACCTTAACACAAGATTTTTTATACTCAAAACTATTTTCACTTCTCATTTCAGAAAAAAAGATTAAACAGTATCTTCAGTATATTCTGGAGTATAGATTTCACTGACTGGCTATAGTCGGACTTGAGAGCCAAGTTCCATAGTCACTTCGAAATATTCAAAATCAATTTACAAAATGATTCAACGTCTGATCCCATACATCTCGTCTTTACGACGTTACTGGCAGGGGTTTTCTTGGGACCGAAAAACTTTAACTTACTTAGAACCTTTGAACTATAAAATTTAGAACGGACCGCCCGTAGGTCCACATTATTCAATTGCTTTGTTACATCTCCTCCAAAATATAGCGTCCCCACGCCAAACAGAACTGCCGTGACATCAAGGAAACATCACGCCTTCCAAATTTACCAATCAGGAATCCGCGACGACACGTACCATCTTTTTACCGCCAGCCATAGTTCACATCACGAGCCTTAAAAACTCCGAATTTTCGTTTTACCAGCGGGCAATAAACAAAACGAAAACTAATACATTTACTAGGGGTCTCTTTTAAAAGCTGAAGTAAAACCGCGATATGAAAGATCAAGAATCGCGCTGCTTCTCGCACACAGAAAAACATTTAATTTTGCAAGAATACAGTTATACAAGTTCAAATAACATAAAAATACATTTAAATTCAGTAGAGTCGAGAATTTATAAAATTCCGACACTACACTATGGACGAAAAAATAGGTTATTCTTATAGTATTTATATTCTTTCGAATATATTGAATTTTCGTCAATTGGTCGAAATTTTCATTGATTTGGCGTCATTTTTAGAAATTTGGCGATATTTTCGTTAAGTTAGTAACGTTTAAAAAAATTGCCAAGTTGGCAACATTTCTCCAAATTTGTCACCAAAATCTCGCCAAGCGTTATGGACGGAGAAATAAGTTATTCTTATAGGAGGTAAATGGCTATTGGCGTTCAAATACAAAAGTATTACCTAAAGCATATTTTCTAATGCATGGGATGAACTAGATGAACAAGAATAATGTCACCAAATTTATTGCATAATATTACTTATGAGATGTGAACATATTTCTCAATAGTTAATAGCTTCTTTTTTTGTGATTTTTGATACGTTTATATAAAAAATGTGCAAAAGCTCGAGGACGGTTTATGCTAGCGTTCTAAAGTTTATGTGAATCGTTTTCTAAGGAAAATTTACATAAGAAATGACTATTTGCATAACTTCATTAAAGATTTTTGATTGTTGATGTTTTTCTCAAAATTTCACTCGACAATTTAGGGAGGTTCTGAATATTCGATTGCGTTTAAATACAACAGATTTCCAGTATTTGTAGATTGTAATTTCTGTGCTAAATTTCATTCGAATGGATCCATTCGTGCCTGAGATATTGTTTCCACAGACTCACTGACACACACACATACTTTCACACACACACGCACCCATACAGAGACATCATCTCAAAAATGTTTGATTTGTATTAAAGGATGCTTGAAACTTATTTTCTCGTCGAAAACCCAAATTCGAATTTTCAACCCCGTAACAATACTATCCTTATACATTATACTATGTACCGGGTAACCATAACATTACGTGAGGTATACAGAGCTCTCTAGCCAGTAATGTATTGGGCGAAACTTAACAAAATTCGGTGGGCGTAGACTGTAACACAATATTTGTATTACATGTTACATTTCAATTACGGATGCCAACCTAGCCATTTCGAAATTCCAATTGCGGATGCCAACCTAGCTAATGAGCTATTTAAATGCTGCAGAGGGAGCCAATGGCAATACAAACATAAATAAGCAGCGCATCCCCTTCTTCACTTCAACGAATCAACAACGACACTACAATGTGAAAAGAAAAAGGTTTGAGAGAATGTTCTAGAACTTTCCACGAGATGCAATTTCGACAGCGTCCTAGACGCACCAGAGTTTTTTTAGTCGACTTAAAACTCTCGAACGAGTCAGCATCATGTTTTCTTGGGTTTGTGAAAAGTGTCTAGAGAATGTGAGCAATAAAATGCTAGCGAGAGCAGTTAGATGTGTAACGGTTTTCCTACATCATTGAAATAGCACGAATATGCACGTAACACAAAGAGAAAAGGTAACCAACTTTCAATTGTCACTATTAGCACGGAAGGCACACCTTTAACAATTATTAAATTAATTGACTACCAGTTCGTATGAGTAGGCCATATGAACGAGTTCGTAATATTGAACTATAAGAACTATTCTTTATCGATTGTTTAAAGGAAACTGTTTTTAAGAAATTTAAGTCAAAGTTATTATGTGTGTAAATATATATATATATTAATGTAATATTGTTAGTACTATTTGTCTTTTAATAAATGATTTAATTATAGCATAGTTACTCCAGAGATAATAGATATCTATTAAGTAAAATATTAAAATAAATTGAGCAATTAAGCATGTGTGTTTCTTTATGTTTTGTGTGTTCGTAGTCCGAGCTTGAGAACCGGGAGCTTACATGCTCCACCCTTAGTGGCGGCATCATAGGTAAGTCCTATACTGGTAATTTTTGATAAGGACAATTTTACCTTATGACATGATGTCGCCGAACGAATTGGTGCCGTATGTGGTCAAGCTCGGAGAGAATTAATTTTCATAAGAAAAAAAAAAATATAAGTAAAAGGCAAAATTAAATTTAATAATAAGTTTGAATATAATTTTGAATTTAATAATGAGTTTGAATATAATAGTAAATTTAATAATGAGTTTGAATATAAAAGTGAATTTAATAATAAGTGGAATGTAATATTGAATTTAACAATGAATTTGATAATGAGATATAACTCAGTAGAATAATAAGAAAATGCATGAAAATGATAATTTAAATATGTATTATATGATTGTATATATATGTATTAGCATAAATATTTAATATAGAGTCAGAATTGTATGACAGTGTATCAAATCATGGCGCCGAATAAAACTAGACAAACAAATAAAAGAGCGAGGCAAGATCCGCCGATTAATGTAAATAGCAGTATAACAGATAATTCGGCTGTAGCAAATAACGCGATCCAGATACAGAAGCCCGCAAATCAAGCGCAGCAAAATACATCGTTGCCAATTATGCAGATGTTACCATCATTTAATGGACAAAAAGAAAATAATGTCAATTTCTTTATCATACAATTTAAGGAAATAGCGGAGTTAACATCATGGTCCGAACAAGAGAAAATTATAATTGTCAAATCAAGATTAAAGGGAAAGGCTCAACAATTTCTAGCAGAAAATATTGCCCTGCAAAAGGAAAAATCATATGAAAAATTCATGGAGTTATTAAAAAACAAATTTGAAAGGAAACAAACATTAGTGCAAAAACACAACAATTTTAACAATCTGAAACATTTACCAAATATGACAATTAAGGAGCTTGCACAAGAAAACCAGGCGATAATTTTTCTAGAAGTAGATGAAACAATGGACGCAAATGTAAAAAAAATTATAGAGAAAATTAAACTGACCAAATTTTTACAGATAGTCAGAGAAGATTTAAGAACAGAAATAAAAAAAAATGACCCGAAAACCTTTGACGAAGCAGTGAAAATAGCTGAGGTAATAGAATCCGCATTGGAGGAAGATAGTGATTGTATAAATAATATTGAAGTAGAAAATAAAATAATTGAGAATGTAGAAATAAATCATGTAAAAACGGAAAATAATGCAGAAAAGCCGCCACAGAAATTCTGTATAGCGTGTGGTCGCAACAATCACTGGATGTCAGAATGTTTTACGCTACAAAAAGTACAAAATAATTCAAAAAGGGCATTCACAAATGAAAACAGCAGTCAAGAAACCACCAATTTTCAACAAAGACCCACTAATCAAAATAATTATGCACACTATAGTAGGGCGAATTTCAGAAGAGGTAATTTCATAAATAACCGGGGAATACGGCGGCGTGCAGGAATTAACAACAGACAATTCAGAGACAACAGAATTCAAAGTAATAACAGAAGATCATATCAGAATAATGGACCACATTATGAAAGCAATCATAGGCAATATCAGAATAATGAATATTTAAACTAAGAAAGGGACCTCGAAATAAAAGACATATAGAAAGTTATAAGGCATCAAATAAGGATTCGAGATCCCATAAAATTGCAAGCAAAATTAATAAGGATGCACAAAATTTAAATGAACATTTACTGAATTCAACATATGGACAGAGTGACGCATTACCAATGATTAACATAAATTTAGAGAACATAAAAACAGTGGCTCTCATAGATAGTGGCGCAAGTGTCAGTTTATTATCAGATCAAATATTTCAAAAAATCAAAAATAAAATTAAAATTAACTATTTATCTAGACAAGTAAAAATACAGACTATGACCAAAGAAAACATTCAATTTTCAAAATGTATCAGCTTTAGCTTTAAAATTGAAAACAAAAGATGCAAAAATTCTTTTTTCATAACTAAACAATTAAATAACACCCCTTATGAAATAATTTTAGGATTTGACTTTCTCAAAAATCATCATGCCATAATTGACACAAATAAATTAATATTAAAGTTTGTCAAAGAATCCATATCTATACCATTTAAAAACAAAAATCAGAAGAAAGCACAGCAACCAGAAAATAATAATACAAGAGTTGAACATATTCAATGCTTAAATGCAAGCCTAGCGCATAAAATTAAATTACTCCCTCAAGAAACAAAATCAATAAAATTAAAATTAAGCGAAAATTATTTTGAAGATAAGGATGTATTGTTAAATATTACAAACTCAATGAAAGATTTACATACTCAAAATTCTATACATTATGTAAATGATAAATGATTGAGTATTATTAATAAATTATTGCATTAATTAAGCATCACTGGAAATAAAAAGAAATAACACATAAAATTAAATATGAAAGAATTATATTTAAATAAATAAATATGTAAAGTTATGCTGAAACGGGAACATAAAGTCAGTTATATCAATAACATAACAAAAGCATGGTATATTCATAACTAGCCGCCTTTGGCGACCAGCCTGTTCGCTACCCTTGAAAATTCTGACCGTGGCAAACTCGTTGGCGCGACCTACCAGAAAGGTGTAAGGTAACTGCTTGGAAGGCCAGGAAGTGCCACACAATTTAGACCGGAACCCAATGGGGGAGGCATCCAAAGAGACCGTACCCTCCTTCCCCTACCACAAACCTCTCGGAAGGACTTGCAGTCCCACACGTTTAACGTGATCGTACTCCGCGTGAACACGGCTGCAGTTTTGGCAATGGCGGGAATCGAACCCGGGCCTACCGAGTGAAATTCCCGCGCGCTAACCACTGGGCTACCGTGCCATCCGCGACAATCTCCATAACTTTATTTTTATTCGGCAATTTTGGGAATCGAACCCGGGCCTACCAAGTGCAAATCCCGCGCACTAACCACTGGGGTACTTCACCCTCCGCGATATTCTTCATAACTTATTTTTTATTCACCCAATTTAGATCGGAACCAAGTGGGAGAAGCATCCACAGGGACCGTACCCTTCTTCCCCCACCACCAACCTCTCGGAAGGACTTACAGACCCACATGTTTAACGTGATCGTACTCCGCGTAAACACGGCGGCAATTTTGGGAATCGAACCCGGGCCTACCGAGTGCAATTTCCGCGCGCTAACCATTGGGCTACTTTGCCCTACGCGACAATCTCCATAACTTTCTTTTTATTCATCCAATTTAGACCGTACCCTCCTTCCCCTACCACCAACTTCTCGGAAGGACTCACGGACCCACATGTTTAACGTGCTCGTACTCCGCGTAAACACGGCGGCAATTTTGGGAATCGAACCCGGGCCTGGTAACTGGTTGGACGGCCAGGATGTGCCACCCAATTTAGACCGGAACCCAGTGGGGGAGGCATCCACAGGGAACGTACCCTCCTTCCCCTACCACCAACCTCTCGGAAAAACATACGGACCCATATGTTTAACGTGATCGTACTCCATGTCAGTGGCGGAAATCGAACCCGGGCCTACCGCGTGCAATTCCCGCGCGCTAACCACTGGCCTACTTCGCCCTCCGCGACAATCTCCATAACTTTCTTTTTATTCACCCAATTTAGACCGTACCCTCCTTCCCCTACCACCAACCTCTCGGAAGGACTCACGAACCCACATGTTTAACGTGATCGTACTCTGCGTGAACGTGGCGTAAGTTTTGGCAGTGGCGGGAATCGAACCCGGGCCTACTGAGTGCAATTCCCGCGCGCTAACCACTGGGCTGCCGCGCCCTCCGCGACAATCTCCATAACTTTCTACATATTCACCCAATTTAGACGGGAACCCAGTGGGGGAGGCATCCACAGGGGCCGTATCCTCCTTCCCCTACCACCAACCTCTCGGAAGGACTTACGGACCCACATATTTAACGTGATCGTATTCCACGTAAACACGGCGGCAGTTTTGGCAGTGGCGGGAATCGAACCCGGGCCTACCGCTAACTTCCCGCGCGCTAATTTGCAATTTAAAATGACCATATGCTTAATTCCATCATCCTCATTCCATTGTTTCATTGTTCCATCATTTAAAATATCCATAAAATTAAAATATCCAAAAGTTAAAATATACATTTAAAAAATCCAGATCGTCCCATCATTTAAAATATAAATATAATAATTTATATAGAGCAAAGGCGCTCTATTCAGGACCTTGACGTCCCCACCCACCACCTTCCCTGCTTCAGCGGGGGAGAAACGAAGCGGTACGCCGAGCGGAACGCCGAGAAATATAAAATCATGACGTCTTTAAAATTGCCATCCTGAAGGCAATTTTCATTATTTCTGGACCAGATTGGACTTGTAAGAATGCCAGATGTTTGACCTTTCTGAAAATGTAAATTATTAGTCGAAATTATGAGTACTTTTCACGATGCGAGTATTTAAAAACCAAAAATCGTTTTCTTGAGCAAAAAGTGACTTTTGTTTTAAAATCTTTAAAAAATATTAGAAATCGAAATTCAGATTTGAAATTGATATATTTTTACTCAAAATTCTCTGCTCTTTCCGATGGTGTGATTTGTTTTTTTCTACGATGTCTGGATCGTGGAGAAAAAAGGGCAAAAAGGGCAAAAAACGGTCGAAATCGCATAAAACATTAAATAAATAAAAAAATAATTAAAATTTTAAAAATCGGTTTTCACGTGTCCCCTTCCCTCCCCCCCGGGTCTCCGATTGCCAAATTTCGTAGCTCTCCGACGCGCGGTCGCGAAACGTATAGTGTATAAGGCAGACACACAGACATTGCCTTTTATTATATAGATACTACACATAAAATAATATATCACGCGTTGTTGCAACAGGGGATAAATAAATCCAATAAATTAAAAGTACATGAAATCAAAATAATTATTCAACAGTCAGATCTGTGTTAAGGTCATAAGATAATAATAATAAAAAAAAAATATATATATATATCAATTTAAATAGAATTATTAACAAGATAAGTAGAATAAATATAAGTAAGAATACAAAAAAAGAACTT
Organism: Amaurobius ferox; assembly: GCA_951213105.1. NCBI lineage: Eukaryota > Metazoa > Arthropoda > Arachnida > Araneae > Amaurobiidae > Amaurobius > Amaurobius ferox. The sequence goes on along the minus strand of OX578144.1, from coordinate 34,262,669 downwards.
GAAAGAAAAAGTGTAAATAAATTCCTTAAAAGATACAGCCAGAAAATCCCACGTCAATGTTAGCTCGTACATTCACCACCGGACAGTCTAAAAGCCCGCGCTTGAGAAGAGGATACCGCCAAAATTGCACGATAACGATTAAATCTTTAGCGATACATGGAAAAGGCAGTTAAAATCCCTTTTACGTAAGTTTGCGCTCTGCAAACAATGAAGACACTCATTCAAGGCTCGCCGTGGGGGTCAACAGATTCGCAGTTGCCATAGAAACGCGTTGAGGGGAGCAGAGGAAAGCTACGGGTCAAGCGAATTTTTTCTTTTTTCTTTTCTCCCTTCCTCCCGCGCAGTTGTTACACACGAAAGGGCAGTCGAAGAGGAAATGCTCGTGCGTATTGTCAGATGCACAGTAGTTTGGAGTAGCGAAATGAGTAGATATATTTGATATTTTAAAGGCCGAGATGTAATATGATATAAATATGGTGTTCAAAAGAGTCATGATTTATACACACAAAAATATATAATATGTTATTCATTGTAACAAATAAGAAATATATACAGCTAAAAAATTGTCTAAAAAATTATTTACGTCTGTGAAAATGAGAAATCAAGGTAATGAATTGCGTATATTTCAATGTAATGTTGTGAACTTGTATATAAATAGAAATGCAAATAACAATTATGATATAGTCTTCATTTGAAGTGTACAATAGACTGTACTAAGCAACAGAATGAAAATATAAATATTGAAGTACCAGAACTTTGAAAGTTAAGTCACAGGATGGTGACTCATTCTTCCGTGCTCATGATAATTCAATGTGACAATAAGGTGTCTTCCGTGCTCATGATAATTCCATGTGACAATAAGGTGTCTTCCGTGCTCATGATAATTCAATGTGACAATAAGGTGTCTTCCGTGCTCATGATAATTCCATGTGACAATAAGGTGTCTTCCGTGCTCGTGATAATTCCATGTGACAATATAGTGTGCCTTCCGAACAGTGATAATTTCTTCATGTACATAAATATATGTGTTACCAAGTACGATATGGTGTATCTTCCGAACAGCGAGTTCCTTCATTTTAGTGACATGTCGGTTGTAATGCACCGATATATGTATGTCAATGTTACAATATAGTGTGTCTTACATGCGGTGATCTGCATTTCTATGACAGATATATGTGCAGTGGATAAAAGCAACATTTCCACAGTGGCCGCAATGTGTACACATATGTATTCAGTGCAATGTTTACGGTGTGCTGCAATTTTCTCTCTGCAAGGGGGGATATCATGTAACACAATATTTGTATTACATGTTACATTTCAATTACGGATGCCAACCTAGCCATTTCGAAATTCCAATTGCGGATGCCAACCTAGCTAATGAGCTATTTAAATGCTGCAGAGGGAGCCAATGGCAATACAAACATAAATAAGCAGCGCATCCCCTTCTTCACTTCAACGAATCAACAACGACACTACAATGTGAAAAGAAAAAGGTTTGAGAGAATGTTCTAGAACTTTCCACGAGATGCAATTTCGACAGCGTCCTAGACGCACCAGAGTTTTTTTAGTCGACTTAAAACTCTCGAACGAGTCAGCATCATGTTTTCTTGGGTTTGTGAAAAGTGTCTAGAGAATGTGAGCAATAAAATGCTAGCGAGAGCAGTTAGATGTGTAACGGTTTTCCTACATCATTGAAATAGCACGAATATGCACGTAACACAAAGAGAAAAGGTAACCAACTTTCAATTGTCACTATTAGCACGGAAGGCACACCTTTAACAATTATTAAATTAATTGACTACCAGTTCGTATGAGTAGGCCATATGAACGAGTTCGTAATATTGAACTATAAGAACTATTCTTTATCGATTGTTTAAAGGAAACTGTTTTTAAGAAATTTAAGTCAAAGTTATTATGTGTGTAAATATATATATATATATTAATGTAATATTGTTAGTACTATTTGTCTTTTAATAATTGATTTAATTATAGCATAGTTACTCCAGAGATAATAGATATCTATTAAGTAAAATATTAAAATAAATTGAGCAATTAAGCATGTGTGTTTCTTTATGTTTTGTGTGTTCGTAGTCCGAGCTTGAGAACCGGGAGCTTACATGCTCCACCCTTAGTGGCGGCATCATAGGTAAGTCCTATACTGGTAATTTTTGATAAGGACAATTTTACCTTATGACATAGACAGTGGAACATGCGGTTTCGATTTAAAAAAAAAAATAGTTAGGGAGAAATTTTTATACTGCAAAAGTGTAATAGTGTGAATAATGAATGAGTAAATGCCAAATGAGACAGTACACATCTATTTTGTGAACAATGCATGACAACATTTATTGTTAATTACAAATCATGTTCAATATGACCACCATTGTGATGTTCCATGAACTGCATGCCTTGCACGACATTTTCCACGGGGACTCTTAATATATCAGAAGTGATATGTCTCACGTGTAACGTTATTCGTTCTTTCAACTTTGCTATATCGGGATATATCCTTGATACATAACGCTTTTAAGAAATCCCCAGAGCCAAAAGTCACAAAGATTGAGATCGGGGGTCCTCGATGGCCATGCCGTGGGGAATGTACGACGATTCTGCTGTCAGATAAATGTTTTCGCAACAAACGCTGTACCTTAAGCCCGATGTGGGGTTATGCACCGTTTGGCATGAAGGTGGTCAAATCAAGGCATCCTCGTTGCTGCAGTTGTGGAACTACGAAGTTGAGTAGCATATCGGCATACCTGTCAGTATTAACGGAAGAGGTCATTGGTCTATTTTGTCGACTTTCCTCGTAAAAGGAAGGACCGATGATAAAATATGTCGTAAAGCCGCACCATACTGTGACTTTTGGCGAGTGGAAAGATTTCTGCAGACACGCGTGCGGATTAGTCATAGCCCTAATACGGCAGTCGTGTGTGTTAATACCACCGTTCAAATGAAAGTGCGCTTTGTCACTCAATAAAATGTGCCACGGCCATGCAACATCCACTTCTCCATCACTCCAGCATCATCCACTCTAGAATCTCAAAGATAAGTCAATTTGGGTGGCCGCATCGTAAGGAGTAATCCTTGAACAGGGCAGATTTTATAGGGGTGAAATTTCAATATCTGATGCAGGATTTTCTACACTGTTGAGTATGGGTTATCCGTTTTCCGGTATTTTGCCCGTGCACTGCTGGTACTCTGCACACGCGTCATATCCTGTTCCACAATAGCAGTTTCAACTTCTTTAACTTGTTGCTGACTGATCGCTTTGTGTCCCAGGCCTGGTTGCCGTGCTAGAGTTCCAGTAGTTTCACATCGTTGAGTCATTTCTTATAAGTTCGTTAAGATCATCGGACCTTGTCGTTACTTCTTCAACCGCCGAAATTCACGAAGGAAATCATGGGCATTATCGTTCCGCTTATAATGCAGCGTGACAAATAAAGCGCGATTACGTAATGTAAGAGCCATTAAAAGGTACTAGGTATAGTTCGCCTCCGAATGATAAGAATTCATCTAATCTTCCCTTTTATTCGCATGGTCGCTACACGAAACACCATTATACAAATTAGTGCATTTTATCTGGAAAACAGCGCCAAAATGTCCCTTGGCGGCTTCATTTGTAACTAAGCTACTTTTAAAAATCGAAACTGCATGTTCCACTGTGAATGCCCACCGAATTTTCTTACGTTTCGTCCAATACATTACTAGCTAGAGGGTTCTGAACACCTCACGTTATTTTATGGCCATCTGGAATACAGGGTGACCAGAAAGTTCCGGAACGGCGCAATATCTCGAAAAATACACTTTGGATCAAACAATAAAAAACACGTAATCAATATTTTTAGAAAAGCTATCCAATGATACCTAAATTGACCCCCTCCCCCCTCTTGGGGGGGCGGGGGCGGGGCAACTTTGAAATCTTCAATGGGAACCCCAATTTTTTATTGCAGATTTGGATTCTCCAGAAAAATTACATGCATTTGACCTACGATTTTTGATTTTTTGCTCCCACAAACGGCGCTATAATTGAGAAAAACGGAAGTGGGGCACAAACGTTTAAAAATAGAAATGTCTCGGGAAATAAACTTCGGATAGAAAAATAAAAAGTATGTGTTCAATATTTTCAAAAAAGCTATCCAATGATGCTAAAATTGACCCCTTCCGCTAACCGTTCACTTCAGCGACAACTGTTGACATCAGTTTAGAAAACGGTTCAAAACTACTTTTAGCACTACTCAGGAACAACGATGTGGACGTAGTAGTTATCTGTTCCCTTCGGGGTGCTTGCTCCCACTTTCCCTGAAAAAAAAAGTTAAAATAACCCGTACGGGCTCTTTCCCCTGTATACAGTCAGGCATACACGGAAAGTATTGCCCCTACTGTATACTTCCCCATTTTTAAACGTTTGTGCCCCACTTCCGTTTTTCTCGATTAAAGCTCCGTTTGTTGGAGCAAAAGTCAAAAATCGTATGACAAATGTATGTAATTTTTTCTGGAGAATCCAAATCTACAATAAACAATGGGGGCTCCTATTGAAGATTTCAATGTTGCCCCACAATTTTGGTATCATTGGATAGCTTTTCTAAAAATATAGAATACGTGTTTTTTATTTTTTGATCCGAAATGTATTTCTCGAGATATTGCGCCGTTCCGAAACTTTCTGGACACCCTGTATAAGGAAAGTAATAATGACATTAATGAACAACAGAGTAGGATGAATATCGACTTGACATAATTATGAAATTTTTACTTATTTCAGAAATAACTTTTGAATGTAATCATTTTTAGGGGAGAGTTGCCGCTCTTCACGGCTTCCTGACTTTGGCTTTAAACATGGCTAAATCACAATATAAACACTTTAAATTAAGACTATACTTCGCCCAAACAAGGAATACACTGACGTTTCTGGAGTTTTAGCTAGCATTTACAATCTGTGGTAGCACCATAAAATATTTCATGATAAATTCTACAATTCATCTTAGATATTTGTCAATTATAATTGAAAAAAACACAGAAACACAATACTTTTATCAAACACATTTTAAACACTAAATTGTACATCATTAATGTTTGCTGCATTACCATCTTACGGTAAGTTTCTGGACTAGGGAAGGGGGGGGTGCAATCTATACCGGAAGCGGCATCTTTCCCGGAATAGTTTTAGGATCCATGTATCTAACAAAATGCACAAATTAAACAACATGCAAACAAATTACCCCTCAAACTTCCAATTGTTCCCAAATTGAGAAAATGCAATTTATTTGACACATTTTATGTTCTCCAGTTAATTAAAGCTATATTTTATTCCGAACATTAAAAATGATGAATGTGAGAAAGATTAAAATTGCTCCCTAGAAATTACTATGTTATTAGTGGTGAGGTGATAATGCTAATATCCGCCATACTAAATATAATTCATATATGATTTACTCTAAAAAATATGATGTAAGCAACATATGACATTCTCCACAGACTCAAAAATAATGTATCTTCGCATCCTTCATAATCCATTGAATGTAGTGTAAATGCACAAAATGACATGTATATATGCATTTGAAATTACATTTAATTATGTATACAGTTATGAACCATTTTATTTTAATCTCGCGAATTATTTTATTATAAAATGTCGCCAGTTTGCAAAAACTATAATAAATAAATAAATAAATATCTGGAAAAAGGTTGCTTCTAGAGAAATGAAAGTAGTCTTACATATTTGCAGTTTACAGTTAAGTCTGACACAAGCATTTAATCAAAATAATTGAGTTTTGTATATACATTATATGCAAAGTTATAAAATCAACGCGCAACATCATAGATAAAAGGTAATTTAATAAAATTATCCTACAAGATATACAAAACTATAAAAATCCAGAGCGCTTTCGGGCATAACTATACCCTTCATCAGTGGTTATACGAAACAGCAAACGTGGAATGCTTCTATATAAACCAGATCAGCAGACAAATTTGCATAAATAAACACAGAATAATATTAGGACAAGCAGGCTATTAAAATTAATCAATTACAAATACAAATTTAGGGGTTACACCCAAGAAATTTAATTTAAACAAGTCAAAATTGTGCTTGGCCGCATTTTACAAGGACGATGTCACCTTTTCCAATTTTAACGGAATATGCAGACCAGTCGATGTCTTTCACAGTAAAAACACCATCTTCAAATATAAGGAATATTGAAAGGTAATTATCAGTTTCATGTAAAATCTGAGTATTGCCGTCATTTAAAGTGTCAACAGAACTATTTTTATTTATTTATATTTTTTTTTGTCTTCTTCAGTACGTTGTTAATTTTCGGAGTTTGGCGCTTTTAACTTGGGGTGAAATTAGTTAGGGAAGATTCATTTATTAAATTATGTATCAACTTTTCCTTATTAGTAACTACTAACAGGGCCGCAAAACTCATCATTAATTCTTAATACGAACTCCCTTTAACATAAAATAACACTTTGCTTATTAAAAGCAACACTTTTAACTATAACAAATTAGCATTTATTAACACATAAAGTATGATTGTAAGTAAACAAATGTGGACAGCACATGACTTTCCTTATATAATTCAATGGATTTACTAGTTTTACAATAAAAAATAATGGAGAAAATCCACGGCCCTGTGCTTTAATCGTTGAATTGAGCATTGGGCGATTTTCAGGATGGCAACATGTAAAACTATTTCAAAAAATTTAATTAATTTATATTTTGTGCAACTCTAAACAATCATCAATAATGATAGCATCCTCAATAAGCGATATAGTCCATATATTAAAACACTTTAATAATTACTTCATCATGTAATCGTCATTTTCATTGATTTAGCGTCATTTTTATCAATTTGGCGACATTTTCGTTAATTTAGCAGCATTTAAAAAAGTCACCAAGTGGGCGACATTCCGCCAAAATCTCGCCAAGGTTTATGGACGGAGAAATAAGTTATTCTTGTAGCAGATAACTAACTATTGGCTTCGAAATACAAAAGTATTACCTAAAGTACATTTTTTCATGAATGGAACTAGCTAGATTCACGGGAATGATGTCAGCCAATTTATTCCATTGTAATACTCATGAAAAGTGAACATATGTGAACTATAGGTAATATATATTTTTAATTTTACATGATTTTTTGATAATTTGCTTGAAAATGTACAATATCTCGAGAACAGTTCATGCTTATTAACGGTTCATGTTATTTTAATCGTTTTCTAATGACAAATTACATACAAAATAACTATTTTCGTAACTTTATTAAAGGTTTTAATTTTTTGAGGATTTTTTCAAATTTTCACTCGAAAATTTAGGGGGGCGATTGCGAATAAAAACAATAGGCTTCTAGTACTCATAGATTGTAATTTGTGTACAAAATTTCGTTCGAATCGTCCCATTCGTTCGTGAGTTATTGTTTCCATAGGCTCACTGACACACACACACACACACACACATACTTTCACCCCCACACAGACATCATCTCAAAAACGTCTGATTCGTGTTCAGGGATGCTTGAAACGTGCTCTCCCGTCGAAAACTCGAATTCGAATTTTCGACCATGTCACAATACATTCCTTATACATTATATGTATATAAGGAAATTGGTAATGTATAAGATCCACGACTCTGTGTTTTTATCGTTGAATTGCGTATTTGGCGATTTTCCGGATGACAACGTATAAAACTATTTCAAAATACTCAATTAACTTATACTTCGCGGAACTCTAAATAAACAATCATCATTATTGATAGCATCCTCAATAAGCGATGTATTCCATATATTAAAATATCTTAATAATTACGTCATCAATTAGGCGTAATTTTCATTAATTTAACGTCATTTTTGCAATTTTGACGATATTTTTGTCAATCTAATTATATTAATACGATATAATTATACGATATATTGACGATATATTGACGATACGATTATTGACGATACGATTATATATATATTGACGATACGATTATATTGACGATATAATTGTCAATCGAATTATAGCCAAGGTGGAAATACTTTGCTAAATTATTCACTAAATTTGCCAAATGCATCACCAAGTGTTACAGACAAACGGAGAGAAAAGTATTTCTTATATACTAGAAGGTATGCCCTCCATATGACGGAAATCAGAATTTACGAGATATTACTTACCCATTTCGCATCATTTTTATAAATTTGGCTACAATTTTATCATTTTAGCAACATTTAAAAAAGTCGCCAAGTTGGCGACGTCCTGCTAAATTTCTCGTCAAACGTTACGGACGGACGGACGGAGAAATAGGTTATTCTTATAGTCTACATTTATGTTACTTCCAAGATATTGAACTTTCCTCATCTAGTCGTCATATTGATTTAGGTTCATTTTTTATTAATTTGGCGACATTTTCGTTAATTTGGCAAAATTTAAAAAGTCGCCAAGTTGGCGACATTTAGCCAAAATCTTGCCGAGCGCTATGCACGGAGAAATAAGTTATTCTTGTAGCAGATAAATTACTATTAGCGTCCAAATACAAAAGTGTTACCTATAAAGTATCTTTTCACATGAATGGAACTAGCTAGAACCACGAGAATAATATCACCCAATTTATCGGATGATATTACTTATGTAAAGTGAACATATGTCAAAATAGGTAATATCTTTTTCTTATTTTATATGATTTTTTTATATTTTTTTTAAATGTGCAATATCTCGAAAACGGTTCAAGCTGGCTTTCTAAAATTTATGTCAATCGTTTTCTAATGAAAAATTACATAATAAATGTTTATTTGCGTAACTAAATTAAACGTTTTAATTTTTGATGATTTTTTCAAAATTTCACTTAAAAATTTAGGGGTGTTCTGAACATTCTATTGCATATAAAAACAATAGGCGTCCAATGTTCATGGATTGTAATTTTTGTACCATATTTTGTTCGAATCGATTTCATTAGTTAGTCAGTTATTGTCTCCACAGACGCACTGACACACACACACACACACACGGGGCGCGGTAGCCCATTGGTTAGCGCGCTGGAGTTGAACTCGGTAGGCCCGGGTTCGATTCCAGCCACTGCCAAAACTGCCGCCGTGTTCATGCGGAGTACGATCACGTTAAACATGTGGGTCCGAAAGTCCTTCCGAGAGGTTGGTGGTAGGGGAAGGAGGGTACGGTCCCTGTGGATGCCTCCCCCACTGGGTTCCGGTCTAAATTGGGTGGCACTTCCCGACCGTCCAAACAGTTACCTTACACCTTTCTGGTAGGTCGGACGGTCTGGGTTTCAACAACAACAACAACACACACACACACACACACACACACACAGACATATACGCACACAGGTGGGCAAGACCTGTGAAACTAGGACGCTGTGTGTATCCTATCAAACCAAGAATCCTATTAAGGAATACATTTTTGATGAAAACGTTAATGATTTCCCAGTTAAAATACAGTATACTTTTCATTTCTACTTCGTAATTTAAAAAAAAAAATCTGATGTGGGAAACACATGACTTTCCTTATACAAAGCAATGAATTTACTATATTTACAATAAGAAAATAGGTTTTTCTTATAGTAGCTATTTATATTCTTTCCAAGAAATTGAATTTTCGTCAATTAGTCGTCTTTTTCACTGATTTAGTGTCATTTTTATCCATTTGGAGCGATTTCCGTTAATTTTGGCAATATTTAAAAAGACGCCAAATTGACGACATTCCGCCAAATTTGTCGCCAAAATCTCGCCAAGCGTTATGGACGGAGAAATAAGTTATTCTTATAGCAGATAAATAACTATTGGCGTTCAAATACATAAATTTACTCAAAGTATCTTTTCTCATGAATGGAACGAGCTAGATTCACAAGAATGATGTCACCCAATTTATCGCATTATATTACATATGAAAAGTGAACATATTTCTCAACAGTTAATATATTTTTTTTTATTTATGGGATTTTTTTATAAATTTATTTAAAAATTGCGCAATATCTCGAGAACGGTTCATGCTAGCGTTCTAAAGTTTATGTCAATCGTTTTCCAAGGAAAAATTACATTAGAAATGTCTATTTGCGTAACTTTATTAAAGGTTTTGATATTTTGATGATTTTTTCAACATATCACTCGACAATTTAGGGGATTCTGAACATTCGAATACGTTTAAAATCAAAAGGTTTCCAGTATTCACAGATTGTGACTTTTGTACTAAATTTCGTTCGAATCGGCCCATTTGTTCGTCAGTTATCGTCTCCACAGACTCACTGACACACACACACACACACACACACACACACTTGCACACACACACACACACTTCCACACACACACACTTCCACACACATACACACACACACACACACAGACATCACCTCAAAAATGTTTCACTCGTGATCAGGGATGTTTGAAACGTGCTCTCCCGTCGAAAACTCGAATTCGAATTTTCGACCCGGTCACAATACTTTCCTTATACATTATGTATATAAGGAAAGTAAAAATATTAACTGCTGGGAAATATTTTCACTTGTCATATGTAATGCCATGCGATAAATTGGGTGACATCATTCTCATGGATTTAGCTCGTTCCCCTCATGAGAAAATATACTTTGAGTAATAATTTTGTATTTGAACGCCAATAGCCATTTATCTGCTATTAGAATAACTTATTTCTCCGTTCATAACACTTGGCGAGATTTTGGCGATGAATTTGGAAGGATGTCGCCAACTTGGCGACTTTTCTAAATATTGCCAAAGTAACGAAAATCTCGCCAAATGGATAAAAATGACGCTATGTCATTGAAAATGACGACTAATTGACGAAAATTCAATATCTTGGATAGAATAACTTTAAGAATATAAGGTACTATAATAAATACTATAAAAATCTGATGTGGGCAACACATGACTTTCGTCCTATAATGTAATGAATTTACTACTTTTACAGTAAAAAAAAAGGTTTTTCTTATAGTAGATACTTATATTCTTTCCAAGATATTGAATTTTCGACAATTAGTCGTTATTACTTTCCTTATATACATAATGTATAAGGAAAGTATTGTGACGGGGTCGAAAATTCGAATTCGAGTTTTCGACGGGAGAGCACGTTTCAAGCATCCCTGATCACGAATCAAACATTTTTGAAGTGATGTCTGTGTGTGTGTGTGTGTGTGTGTGAAAGTATGTGTGTGTGTGTGTGTGTGAAAGTATGTGTGTGTGTGTGTGTGTGTGTGTGTGTCAGTGAGCCCGTGGAAACGATAACTGACCAACGAATGGACCGATTTAAACCAAATTTGGTACAAAAATCATAATCTGTAAACACTGGAAGCCTATTGTTTTTATACGCAATCGAATGTTCAGAACCCCCTTAAATTTTCGAATGAAATTTTGAAAAAATCGTCAAGAAATCAAAACTACGAATAAAGTTACGCAAATACACATTTCTTATGTAATGTTTCATTAGAAAACGATTGACGTAAATTTTAGAACGCTAACATGATCCGTTCTTAAGATATTGCACATTTTTTATAAAAATTATCAAAAAGTCATATAAAATTAAAAAAAAATATTTCCTATTGAGAAACATGTTCACTTTTTATATGTAATACCATTCGATAAATTGGATGACATCATTCTCGTGGATCTAGCTCGTTCCATTCATGAAAAAGATACTTTGAGTAATACTTTTGTATTTGAACGCCAATAGTCATTTATCTGCTGTAAGACTAACTTATTTCTTTGTCCATAACGCTTGGCGAGATTTTGGCGACGAATTTGGCGGAATGTCGCCAACATGGCGACTTTTTGAAATGTTGCCAAATTAACGAAAATCTCGCCAAATGGATAAAAATGACGCTAAATCAATAAAAATGACGACTAATTGTCGAAAATTCAATATCTTGGTAAAAATATTAGTATCGACTATAAGAAAAACCTATTTTTTTTTACTGTAAAAGTAGTAAATTCATTACATTATATAAGAAAGTTATGTGGTGCTCACATCAGATTTTTTTCATTGATATAGCGCCATTTTCATCCATTTGGCGAGATTTTCGTTAATTTGGCAACATTTAAAAAAGTCGCCAAGTTGGCGACAATCCTTCGAATTCGTCGCCAAAATCTCGCCAAGCGTTATGAACGAAAACATAAGTTATTCTTACAGCAGACAAATCACTATTGGCGTTCAAATACAAACGTATTACTCAAAGTATCTTTTTTCATGAATGGAACGAGCTAGATCCACGAGAATGATGTCACCCAATTTATCGTATGTTATTACATATGAAAAGTGAACATGTTTCCCAATAGGAAATATTTTTTTGTTTATTTTATATGACTTTTTGATAATTATTTTGAAAAATATACAATATTTTGAGAACGGTTCATGTTAGCGTTCTAAAATTTGTGCCAATCGTTTTCTAATGAAAAATTGCATAAGAAATGTCTATTTGCGTAACTTTATTAGTGGTTTTTATTTTTTGACGATTTTTTCAAAATTTCATTCGAAAATTTAGGGGGGTTCTGAACATTCTATAGCGTATAAAAACAACAGGCTTCCAGTGTTTACGGATTGTGATTTTTGTACCAAATTTGGTTCGAATCGGTCCATTCGTTCGTCAGTTTTAGTCTCCACAGTCTCACTGACACACACACACAGACATCACTTCAAAAATGTTTGATTCGTGATCAGGGATGCTTAAAACGTGCTCTCCCGTCGAAAACTCGAATTTTCGACCCCGTCACAATACTTTCCTTATGCATTATATATAAGGAAAGATATACGAAAGATATACTCGTATATAAGGAAAGTAATAATTATTTCAAAGCATGTTTTTTTCAACCAAAACTGGGGACCTGGTGTACACTTCTAATATATACACACCGTAAATTGCCGACCAGTTTTACATTCCGCAACCCGTGGACCCGTGTCACACACTGTACACACACACTCACACACACACACACTCACATACATACATACACACGCATACAAACACACAGACATAATCTCAAAAACGTCTGATTCGTGTTCAGGGATGCTTGAAACTTGCTCTCCCGTCGAAAACTCGAATTCGAATTATTTTTGACTCTTCACAATGCTTTCTATATACATTATATCTATACATAAGGAAAGTAATATAATGAAATCTTAGTACTAAATTACTTAAGGAGGAGAAGAGCACTCGTTCGAGACCATGTTCTGTATAATGTATTCATCAAAGTCAACTTCAACCTAACATTTGTTAAGATAAGTACATACATTGGCATCTTTATGTATGATCTCGGTCATAGTCTCAAACCATTATCCGACTATGTCATTGATCGCACTAGATGCCACTCACTGACTGATTTTGCAAGGATTTGCATTCATCAACTGTGACATTCTAACTATGACTTTCTATCTCCAACTCATGACTGTTGATGACTATACCACTTTAACTCTCTAAGCATGACTCTAACTGACAACATTCTAACTAACAACTGACTACTGCTTGTTGATCCTCCTTTATTTGCCATAGCATCTCATTTGCATCGGATGAAGATACGCCCTCTTGCCTCCATTGTTGTTCCTTAGTTTGAGATCATGCTGTGGTTTCATTAGTTGATCTGGATCGAATGAACATGTTTGAAGTCCTGGCCCTATGTACAGTTTATGCCCCTACTTACACCTGTAATTTGGGTGACGTATATTTATTGGAGTCATAACTTCCCAGGCCAAGACTGTCGAAATTTGGCGACAAATGTCTGCGCTTTTGTTTGGTTGCAAATATCAAAATTATTAATACATTTTAAGTACACATTATGAATGACATGAAGGCGGGTGGCTCCAGGAGAGCCCAGCACATTGACCAGAGGTTTATTGTACTATCCCGAAAATCGAAGGTCCTTAAGAAAAGAGACCAGTAGCCGAGGCAAAAGAAAACATGCACTTGACAGGAATGTACATGTGTTCGAACTTTTGGGCGGAGAACACCCTCTATTCACAAAGAATATGTGCGGCAGTCTCTTCGCTATAATTGCATTCTCTGCATAGCGAATCCTTAGTAACACCTATAATATTTAGGTGTCTTTTAAGTGTGCAGTGCCCAGTAAGGAGCCTAACAGCCCTTTTGATGCCAGTGCTACTGAGCTTGAATAATTAGTTTTGACCTATGCTAGGGAAATTGCAGTTAAGTAATTTCACCTGCCTTTGTCCCTACGTAGTACTCCAGTTCTTGCACTGAAGCTTTCTGAAGATGCCATAGACAGTTCTTCTAGTTAGTTCATTGGGAACACCCAAAGCAGGCTGGAGACCAACAAAAGAAGTACTTGAGCCTCAGCTTCAATGTGCATATACAGCGAAGGAACTGGCCTGCGGGGCAGCTAACGCTTGTCGGCAGATGCGTCGGTACAAGCGTGCTGACGTTGCTCTAGCCGTAATGGCACCTCTCAAAAGTTCCTCATTCCCTTGATCCAACCATCTTTGCCACAGACGGTGCACCGTGAACGCGTGTAGGTGGCTGTCCGCTGAGATTTGATGTATGGACTGCTCATCAGACCGTACCCTTGTGAAATCGTCTGTCTGCTGGAACTGCATCAGTCGGTGGCGGCCTGTCATTCTCTGCTACTACATGCTTCCTCTGAGACAAAAAAAAGCAAAATGATTTCCCTGGCAGACAGGGCGGCCTGACTGTTGTCGAATCTGCAGTTCCGGTCCCTTAAATCTCAGTCAACATGCGCGGGACAGCTGCGCATTTCGCATCATTTACATAACTTGGTGAACTGCGTCTACCCTGCAATTCGCATATTTTTCTGCCGAATCCTTCTTGGTGTCTCATCTTCTCTTTCACTTAGTGAATATATATATATATATATATATATATATATATATCGTAAGTGTAAAAGGAAATTACTGAGTAGATAATCAAAGCATACAAAAGTATGAAAAAGACTCAACACATAAGGCACAATGCTGAACTTACACGAAAAGTAAATATACGAAATTTAAAAAAATAAAAAGGGAATTAAGCCGACAGGAAAATATCAAATGACCAAGGGGGATTCTGACCCCCTTGATCCCGGTTATAGCATGCTTTTACACCATGGTAACACTCCCGGAACCGATACCTTGCTATAGCTTAATTTCCGAAAGAATGTCAATTATAAGACACAATTAGTGGAAGAGAACCTAAGGAGCAAGAGTTGACATTCGACATTTATAAGAATGAATGAAGAATACATTGAAGACAGTCAAGATTGTGTGCCGGATTTTATACATCAGAAACATGTGTCCTGGTTCTGTTCACACGTACAAATCTGTAGATTCACAAGTACATGTCTGTAGATAAATCGGGCCATCGAGTTCTCACTATAGTTTTTGAATTTACTGGAAATTTCTGGTGTGCCCTCACATAAATTAGAACTAAAGATTGGGGCACCCATAATGCATTTAAGACATCTAGATCCATCGGCACTGTGTAATGGAACAAGAGTGATTGTTAAGAAAATGATGCCTAATGTCCTTGAGGCAACGATCATAACAGGTCATTCTGCTGGAAGTCACGTTTTTCTACCACGCATCACTATCATACCTTCAAACCTCCCGTTCGAGTTTAAACGCCTGCAGCTTCCAGTTCGGCTCAGTTTTGCAATGAGCATAAACAAATCTCAGGGTCAGAGTTTGAAAGCCGTTGGACTCAACCTACAAAGGCTTTGCTTCTCCCATGGACAATTTTATGTAGGCTGCTCAAGGGTTGGGGATAATAGGAATCCATTTATACTTGCACCAGATGAGAAAACAAAAAAATATCGTGTATAAGGAAATACTGCGAGAGTAAAACTAAACTTCCTTTCCTAAATTGTCAAAATCTAAAATGAACTAAAGGAATTAATGGAGTCTAAAATGGAACTCCTGCTCTGGAGTTTGTTGGCCTGAGATCAAAGATGTATAGTTTAAAAACACCTTCCATGAAGAAGATAACTGCTAAAGGTGTTACTAAGAATGCTGTGAAAAAATTAATCTGTCATCAAGATTACTATATATGTCTAACAAGGGGAAGATATAATAGAGTTGAACAATTTAAAATTGCAAGTAAAGCCCATCAGATTTATACTGTTAAGCAAATTAAAATGGGATTAACCTCTTCCGGTGGCAAACGTCATATTTTAAATGACGGAACCAAGAGCTTAGCATATGGTCAATATAAAATTTAAATGGTTGCATTACGGTAGATGGAATTGTGGTGATGTATTGTATACATAGGGTTGTGGTTGGAACCACAATTAAAAACTTGAACTGAAGAAATAAAAACATAAATAAAAATAAAGTTATGGAGATTGTCGCGGTGCATTTATGCTTTGAGTGGTGGTGGGGACAATCTTAAAAAAAAAACTGTTTTCGCTGAGCAGCATCGTTATTTTCTAAATACTAAATTCACATTCAACATCATCAGTCTCAAAAATACTTTCATGACATTTCCTATGCAATACTAAAAATGCATGCAAACGGATACAATTTTAATTATGTAAAACAAAAAATAGAGAAGCATACCTCTATAAAAAATATAGGAGCAGCTGATCCCGGCTGTGAGTACACATCAAAGGGATCCCTTTCCTAGGGTTACCGGTACAGAAATCCATAGAATCTCACAGTTCACAAACATTAGAATAAATTCACTTTACAAATAAATTTTTAAGAACTACCCCTAGGACATTAATTTTCATCTTACAATTTCATTATTAGTTTTAACGTCATTAAACTAAAACAAGCTTCGTTAACTCTTCGGGGCAATGGCGCCAGCGAGTTTGCCACGGTGAGAATTTTCAAGGGTAGCGAACAGGCTAGTTGCCGAAGGCGGCTAGTAATAAATAAATGTATATAAAATATATCTTATAAATGAACGATTTGATTTTTTTTCAATTATATTAATTGCGGACACCATACATCACTTTCATTTATTTTGGCAAATAGTTTTCAATCTTACATATTGTGGTTAGCTAATAAACTCATATACTGTGTCTAGCTAATAAACTCATTTAGCCGATTGCTGAAACAGAAAAAGAATAGAACAGGTATATATTTTAATACAATTTTATTGTTTTCATTTAGTATATACAAATGGGATCAGTATGTTTTACTTACTCTTCAGATCTGCAAATTAAGAGCTACGAATTTGACGGGATATCACTAACTTGGCAACTTTTCTTAAACGTTGCCAAATTGGCGGAAATGTCTCCAAATTGATGAAAACGACGCAAATCCATGACATTAACTTTGTTCTTTTGGAAGGGAGTACTGAAATGATGTTTCGGTAGCATTTGTCTGTCAGTCCACAACGGTCCTACTTAGTAAAACATTTAGTGAATTTTCAA
The DNA here is from genome assembly GCA_951213105.1 of Amaurobius ferox. Taxonomy (NCBI): domain Eukaryota; kingdom Metazoa; phylum Arthropoda; class Arachnida; order Araneae; family Amaurobiidae; genus Amaurobius; species Amaurobius ferox. The sequence continues at coordinate 34,245,354 of OX578144.1, read as the reverse complement.
AATGTCGCAAAATTGCTAAAAAAGTTTGTAAATCCATAAACATATCTTGAAATTGATAAAATTGTGCTAAATAAATGAAATTAATTGTGTTTTGCTAAGGGATAGCTAAATTGACAAAAATGTCGCCAAACCTTCCATGGAAATAGCATTATTCAAACGATATTTTTCCCTCCAATTTATTTGAAGCAAATGTAATCATGTCGCTCAGCAACGGATTTAAATCCAATGTGTTTATGCGGTATACGATTTTTTAAAATCTTTTCCGATTTGAACAAAAAAGATATCTATATAAACTGAATTTCATTGACATTGCCTCTTTGATTGGATAATATCAAATTCTTCAGGTTTAAATATTATTAGTATTATCGATATATTTTCGGGGATTATTTATTCAGGAATTATTTATATTTTCTAATTATTATGCCATTGTTTCATTATATCAAAAACTGTTGAAACTCATATCATCACGAGAGAACGGAGGAACCGAATTTAATGAAATTTTGTGGATAGCCTGAAAGTAGCCCCTCTTAAAATTTAGTCCATGTTTTGAGTTTCTATGACCAGTGGTTCTTGAGATATTAGTAAAAAAACGAAACTTTCGTTTGTCTCACCATCACGAGAGAATTGCTGAACCGAATTTAATGAAATTTTGTGGGTTGCTTAAAATAGCCCTTCATAAATTTTGCCTAGGTTTCGGGTTTCTAAGACCAGGTATTGTCGATATATTAATGAAAAACGGAACTTTTTCCTCGGAGTTCTACTCTCTAACTCCGTGGTTTATCCAAACGCAAGGATGAAAATCGTTTATTTAAAACATCAAACTGAATTAAAATGTTATTTCTGAGTATGATGGAGGATTTTTGCGCTAATTAGTCACTATCTGAAACCATGAATTGTTTGAAACATGAATTTAAATGGAAAATCTGTCTGCAGGGTTTATTTTTCACACACATTTACTCAACAATGAAAAGTAAAAAGAAATCAAAATGGTTATTTAATTTCGCATTTTATGAGGAAGATTCTATCTTATGTGATTTTGCTCAGCAACGCAATTAAATTAAATGTGTTTGTTAATATTTATTATTATTTTTTCTATTTGAATAATAAATAAATTGATGTAAAAATATATTTTGTAAATGAACGGTTTGATTTTGCGTTTAATTATATTAATTGAAGACTGCGTACATCAATTTCATTTATTTTGGTAAAGAGGTGTTAAGGTTATATATTGTGTATAGCTAATAAACTCATATATTGTGTTTACCCAATAAATTCTTTTAGCCAATTGTTGAAAGAGAAGAAGAGTAGAACGGGTATATCTTCTAATATATTTTTAGTGTTTTCATTTAGTATATACAAACGGGATCAAGATGTTTTATACTTCAAATCTACAACTTTAGAGCTAAGAATTTTGCGCATTATCGCTAACTTGGCAACTTTTCTTAAACGTTGCCAAATTGATAAAATATCGCTAAATGGATAAAAACGACGCAAATCAATGAAATTAAATTTGTTTTTTTTAGAAGAATGTCCTGAATCTGCGTTTAGTAGTATTTGTCGGCCAATCCATCCATCCTATTTAGTAACACATTTAGCGATTTTTTGAAATGGGAACAAATTGTTAAAAATATTTGTAAATCCATAAAAATATCATGAAATTAATAAAATTGTTCTTAATAAATAAAATTAATTGTGTTTTGTTAGGGGATAGTATTGTGATGATGTTTCGCCAATTTGTCGCAAAATGGGACTGTCAGTTCTATAATCCCAATTCGCGATAAATTTGGCGACTTTTAAAATTGTCGCTAAATTGATGAAAATGCCGCCAAACCTTTCATGGAGATAGAATTATTCAGACGATAAGATTTCCATCAATTCGTTTAAAGCAAATGATATCATTTCATTTAGCAATGGATGCAAATCCAATGTGTTTATGCGGCATACGTTTTTATTAAATCTTTTCCGATTAGAATAATAAAGATATGTATATAAAATAAATTTCATTGACATTGCATCATTGACTGTATAATATCAATTACGGTCTTCAGGTTTAAATATTATTATTATTGATATTTTCGGGGATTGTTGATTCAGGGATTATTGATATTTTCAAGTTAATATGCCATTGTTTTATTATGACAAAATTGTTGAAACTCATATATAGTACGTGGAACGAGGAATCATATACAAATTCATGGGTATATCTTCTAATCTACGAGAATATATGTGCAGGTATATATGCATATATTTTGATATACATTGTCATATATCGGAATCTATTACGACCTTCTGGTATAAAGATTACGGAGATTATTAATATGTTCAATTTATTACGTCATCTGTTTTATTTTGGCAAATATTTTTGAAACTCATATTGTAATATGGGTAATCATCTACTAACATACAGGCATATTTTCTAATCTGCGACAATATGAGTAGTACGGGGACATATATATATATATATATATATATATATATATATATATATATATATATATATATTCCCATATAATTTTAGTGCTTTCATTCTGGCATATATTGGTAACAATTAGGTATTTGTTGATATTTTCAATTTATACATGTAATCTACTAATACAGGTTATATATTCTAATATTCGAGTATATAAGTAGTACAGGTCCTATACAATTTTAGCTCTTTCAATTTGTATATATTGATTCAATTTCATATTTTTTGTATATTTGCATTCAAAAGGGGCTAGGATGATTTATTCTTTAGATCTGCCCTTGAAGATAGTTTCACATAGCAGGAACATATATTCTTAAACTTCACCTTAGCAGCAATAAATTTAATATTTTAACCGAATCTGCACATGGTTGTGAATTATAAGTTTATTTATATTATATACTCCGTACGAAGAACGGGTATACTGCTAGTTGATAATATATTTCACTCAGTTTTGTAGTTGAAAAGCGAGTCTATCATTAGTGTAAAAAGACTGAGGGTAGCTATCTCAGTGAAGGCAGGTTATGTTTCTGTCGCCAGAGATATAACCATGGAATCCGAGTCGTATGCTGCTTCCATCCAGGTAAATCATAATTGTAAGATCGAATTAATAGTCATGATTCATTTCCACACCAAATTGAAATACCACCCAAACAGAAATAAGCGAAACAACCAAGCCAGTAGTAAGACTAGGTAGGTCTGTGAGTTTCCGCCTCATGATTATTTACGATATTGTACCGGTACAATATAGATCAATTGCAGTAGCGACTAGATAAATTCTCGACTAGTAAAGCTTAGGATATTCTTCACGAAAATGACGTGATTGGTGATGGTTAAAGATACGGTCAAAGCCTATCTTGAAATGCTCAAGAGCAATCTTGCATGGACTAGAATGGTTGCATTGCCTTTTTATACTGAAGAATAAGGCCAATTTTGCTCCCAAAATCGATTAATACCTCACTTAATTGCTGTATTAAATATTTTATTTGGAGTTGAATTTTTGCAGAAATTTAAGCATTTTTTTACATATTTCATACATATTTTTTATGGTTATTAAGTGTAGGTAAGTATAAGTATGTTAATAATTATAAGTAACATATCCATTAATACTATCTTATAAATGTACGGTAAAATAACAGTCATAGTAATATAATTCACACATATTTTGATGAACTTAAATATACAGTGATGTTTAAATATACTGTGTTTTCAAATGAACTTCAGTGATGTATTTCTTTCGAGATATATTTAGGAAAAACAAGATTACTTTTCAACGCAGAATATGTAAAATATTCGAAGTGAGGAGATCAAAATGTTTTGTCTGAAGTGTTCGAAGAATATTTTCAGGCATGAACGTGACAAAATTGAAAAACAACATTTCGATTTTTTTTTGTTATATATCTGAAAGCGTTGTAAAAAAATATCTACCTTTAAGCAAAGTATCAAAACAATTTCACATGTAAGTGCTTTGGAACTTCTAGTGTAAAATATGTTTTAGATATTTTTTAAAAAATGTAGTTGTCTATATATGCTATTTGTCATGTTTGTGTAAATTATATATTTAATACCAAATAATTTATTAAAATGTAAAATTTTCAAGTCAACTCGTTAAATAAAATTGTTGCTAAACGTATACATATATTGTTGTTGTTGTTTCTTATGATCTCCTGTTTTCGACGGAGTCGACGCAGGACCAGTGGTGCAGGAAGCAGGACAGCACGAAGAAAGACACAAGACAAGAGAACAAAGTTTATTACACCCAAGACATATTTAAGTGTATAAGAGTGACTTTTTGTAGTTACAATAATCTCTATATTTTGGCAGACTTATTGTTTTATTTTTTTTTATTTTATTTTAGATTTCTGCCAGTGATGCATAACGGAATAAATCCAATTACAATGATCACAGCACAAAAAATCATACATCAAAGCAAAATCCCCAAACATGCATTTAAAAAAATTTCAAACATAGCAAAGAAATAAAAATTATTTGAACATAAATTAAGTAACGCATGAAATTTAAAAACAAAAACGTTTCTCAAAAAATTCCTGATTAACAGTAGCTGGAATGTGAAATAGTGTATGATACCTTAAACCAGTTTTGCTAATATAAAGATTGATGACATTCAAAAGTGCCCTACATTCAATCGGATTGTTAAATAATTTCTTAAAAAAACACCATAGACAACATGCTCCGCCTAGATTTTAATGAATTAATACCAAGCGAGTCCCTGAGATGCACAGAAAAAATCTGAAAATTTTGTCTACAATTATTATGCGTTCTTAATTATATTGCAAATGTAATGCACATAAATCACTATTTTGATAGTTACATTTGATTCTATTTGCTTGAAAATTATATTAAATAAAAATTAAGATCACCCGACTAAAGGAAATGTATCAACATATGTTGTTGCACTTTTTAATGACGTCTTCCTCTTATTAAACTTGTTACACATAATCCTGTATTTCCGCTACTAATCCCAGACTTCTTAAATTGAAATAAAAAAGTTCAATACTAATATTAATCTAAATTAGGACGTATTTTAAGAAGTTCATATTATTATTTACCCATTTTAAGCATCCCTTGTCAGGAATAAACCATTTTTGTAATGTCTCTAATTAGTGCAAGAGCCAGCAACAATTTTTTCGACCCATCGAGTACAAAAGTTTTGAGCATTGCAAGTGGTAGAAATTTGAAATTTTAAGCATCTATACTTCAAAAACCTACCGGTAGAATTCAATAAAAATTTATATTTACAGGTTTTGAAATATGTACATTAAGATTATGTAAAAAATTGGTATGTTATGATTAATTTTTTCCCGAGCAAATTGTTAAATTAAAAAAAAATTAAAATATCAAAATATAAAATTTTTAATTAAGAATTTTCGTTTGAGTTATCATATTAAATATTTAATCGTTAAAGCGATATCAATAAGTACCTATTTTAGTGAGATATAGCTGAAAATCTCGTAGAACAAATTAACATTGAACAGTCCACAATTCTGTTGCCAACTGCTAGAAAAGGTTCCATAGTAACAAAATGAATTTTTTTACTGAGTGCTACTTAATACAACAAATCTATTGGTGTACAAAAATATAATTTTCACTCAATTTATTTTGTATTTTTTGTCCCAACTTACAACATCAACCCACCGAGTACATAAAATAAACTTATGTCATTCGTTAGCTTTTTATAAGAGAAATGCGAATTTATATCATCCGCTGTAAACATCTGATGTTACATTCATACTTAGTGGCATATACTTTGATACCAGAAGTCAAAAATCCGATTTTACCAACGCACTTTCGAATCGCAGTCGCATCTAAGCTGTAAATCGAAACTTTTGCTTCTGGAAAATAAAAAAACATTAAATCGAGCAATAGAACAGTGGTTATAGAAATGCTAATAAATATAAAAGTTTCGTTAAATGTTTTCTATGATATTATTCAAGAGTTACACAATCAAAAGTTAATCACACACATACTTGAAATACACAATATATATATATATATACAAGGTGTCCCATGTATATATATATATATATATATATATATGCAAGGTGTTTTTTTGAACGTGCTTTAATTCTTTACCTGATGGAGATAAGTGGGCAATATAAATTGGAAAAATGTTGAAAGTAAGGTAGGAAATAAGACTACGCTAATGAAATAGTCCTCCCATAAATTTTCGAAAAGTTACAAATTTTGAATGTTTACACGACCCCCTTAGACAAATTTGACCAATCAGAATTTTTTTATTTTTAATGCAAGATCATTAAAACAAGAAAGATTAATCATGCTTAAAGCATTGATTATGAAACACTTTCCAACTTCAATGCAATTTTATTTAAACATGTCTAAAATGCAATACATTCCTCGGTAATATTTTAAAACGTACAATACTACATTAATTTATTATATTTGAAAACTTAAAACTTCATCTAAAAAATTAAACTTCACTCAAATGACGGCATTGAAATATAAATTGTCTGGTTTAAACATCTCTAAAATGCGATACATTCCTCGGTAATAATTTTAGAATTATTATACTACTACGATAATTTATTATATTTGAAAACTTCATCAAAAACAACTGAAATTCATTCAAATGACGTCATCGAAATATATCACGCCTGGCTCTCTCTATAAAAGCCGCATTTCATTCGTAACCAATTTCCCATTCATTTCATTCATCACAATACTATAATAATTTACTTTATTTAAAAATTAAGACCACGGAGCTACAAGTAATTAAACTCTATGCTTAAAATTTCATCGAAAAAAATCGTCCTTCTCTTTGTAAAATCAATGAATATTTCATTCATATCAGCTATGCACGACAGACTCCATGAGCTAAATAATTTTGTGTTAAAGAAATACAGCAATTCTATTACAACTCATTCTACATATTTTGCTGTTTACATTTTACATAAGAGAAAAATAGACTTCGTTGTAGAAATAATCAAATTTGGATGAGCATTTAAACTCAAATACGTAATTGCGTTGTTTCAGTATGTAGATGCACAGAATTTAAGCAAAAATAAAGTGGTTTAAGACGGATACAACACTCAATATGAATTAAAAAGAACTTAAAAAATCACGATTTGGAGACAAGATGGATGTCATATATCATTTTGAAGTGGGTTATGTGATCTTTTCATATCATGGTCACGTGATCGCTTCATATAAAAGGTGTAATTATTATTTTAATTTTTATTTAAAAAACTACTGGATATATTTCGCTGAATTTTTTTAATATATTTTATGGAACAATTTGAATATTACCTAAAATTTTCGAAGCAAGTTTTGAATTTTAAATCCGCTTAAAAAATATTTGAAAAATTTGGTCCCATAGGGCTCAATGTATTTCATTTTTTCAACCCGGGTGCAATCCAAAACTCATTGGGTGATATTATTCATTTATATTCCCATAGGTCCTACAGACCGTCTGAACAACTTACTAAAAGTTTATTTTTATTAAGTCATTTTTACAGCAGTTATCGTGCTAACGGACAGACAGACAGACAGACAGAATGAACAAAGTCATAAACACTTTTCAACTTTGTTGTAAAGTGTTAAAAATACAATATATTTCCCCAAACCTGACTGTAATAGCCATGCAAACTATATTGACTCGAACCATAAAACAACTAATGTATGAAATTATGAACTAGGTGATTATTTATATATACATCAAATGAAAACCAAATATCAAATTGCGAAAAAAGTTATAAATACAATACCAAATTAGGTCATAGAACAACTAATGTATGAAAGTATTTACAAGATGGTTATTTTGTATACTTCAATAAAAACCTAATAGCAATTTGCCATTCCAAAAAGGGAATAAAACCTAACATTTAAAAATTCATCAAAAAACCTGTCCCATGCCCGTAGAAAAGTAACATCATTGCCCTTAAGGGCAACCAATTTCTAACCTTGGAAGTAAAATCAGGCATACAATACCAGTAACTTCCTGAAATTCATCTGTACTTTATTTTCCACTGTAACTTAGCAATGCACCATATTTGTTTAACTTGTCTTCCATTTAGACATTCAAAACTCTAGTAAAATCAAACATCAATAGAACAATTATAAATCCTTAAACTTAACCATTCAGTTCTATTCAGATACTTACTAGACACTTTTTAGTGTGAAAATTATGATGGATTTTTAAATGTGAGGTTTTATTCACTTCTTGAAATGGCAAATTGTTATTTGGCTTTTTATTGAAGTATACAAAATAACCATTTTGTAAATGATTCCATGCATTAATTGTTATATGGCTTAATTTGGTATTGTATTTATGACTTTTTACGCAATTTGATATTTGGTTTTATTTGATGTATATAATATAAATAACCACCTAGTTAATAATTTTACACTTTGGTAGTATTATGGTTCGAGTCAATATGGTTTTCATGGCTATTACAGACAGGTTTGGGGAAATATATTGTATTTGTCTTTTTCTTTTATAGCGTTTTAGTTGCAATTTGAAAATATAATATATATATAAAATAACCACTTAGTTAATGATTTCATACAATAGTTTTATTAAGCTGAAGTGGGATTTTGTTCCCCATTTTCATATCGTTTAGAAGGTCTAAAGTGCTGCTAAAAGTATTTGGGGTATTTTTATATAAAGGACTAGGTTTTTAATACGTTATATGTTTTTGGAGGTAATGGTGAGAGTCATGTTGGTAAACTTTTGAAGAGGTATTGGCTACCGGGAGTGTTTAGTCATGGCAGTGAAAGTTTTAACCAGAGTTTTGGGAGTCGCTACTCCCCCGGTCGTCACTTTATGATTACTTTTTTAACATTTTTATGGGTAATCGATACTTATCCTTTTTAGGAGTTTATTTTGCTATACACAAGTACATAGCAACATGGCGCGTTACCTGTTGTATATTTTAATCTTTTAATATTTTATATTGAAGGGAATTTGGCTTTTTAAAGTCATTTTATGTATTATATATATATACATACATATATATATATATATATATATATATATATATATATATATATATATATATATATGTATATATATATATATATGTATATATATATATGTATATATATATATATATACATATATATATATATACATATATATATATTTATATATATATATATATATATATATATATATATATGTATGTATATATGTATATATATATATACACATATATATATATATATATATATATATATATATATATATATATATATATATATATATATATATATATATATATATATATATATATATATATATATATATATATATATATATATATATATATATATATATATATATATATATATATATATATATATATATATATATATATATATATATAAATATATATATATATATATATAAATATATATATATATATATATATATATATACATATATATATATATATATATATATATATATATATATATATATATATATATATATACATATATATAATATAAAACCTGAAAAATTGCTACAATTTTTGTTGAATTAAAAAGCTAAAAGCAATAAATAATTTATAATACAACTTGTAAAGCGCTATGCTGCAATTTTACATGTGTATACCTATATAAATTCCCAAAAAGGACAAGTTACAATGTACTCGTAAATTTCTAGAAGGGTGACAGGAGTAACGGCCGGGGGGAGTTGCGACCCCCAACACTCCGGTTAAAGCTTTTTTCCGCCATAGCAAACGCTCCCGGTAGCCGATACTCCCTACCCCATTTACTTCATGACTCTTATTGAACCGTAAATATTACATACAAACATATACACTTTCAATAATATGTAAATCTTTAAAAGTTTACTATTCTACGCTAAATCAAACCAAAAAGCTCACTATAAAATTCCTTAACAATTAATTTAAAATACTAATGCATGAAATTACTTCAGTCGTGCCTATTTAATACTTTAAAGTCAATATACAAGACCTATTAGCTACAATTACACACACACACATATATATATATATATATACATACATATATAAGGATATAAACAAGAAGAAAAAATAAGGAGAACAGGAGTGACCATATGATTTGCATAGAATGGCAGGGGTGGATTGCGACACCCCTTTCCCGCTTAAAGCAGCTTTTACGACCCGGGCAACGCTCACGGAACCAAAGTAACTCAATGGTCAATTTCCCACATGTGCAAAGACAGAAGCACCCGAACGGACACAAAAGCAAAGATGGAACCAAGCAAGGAAGAGATACACCCTACAATCCAACATGAAAACACAGCATTTTATAGGGGAAAGTCGCGCGTGCCCGAAAAGACTTCATGATGATAGGATCGCAGATATGAATATATATATGATTAAGAATGCTCATTTAGATTCAAACAAAGCACAATTTCTTTCTTTGAAAAAGGAATAGTAATAATGTTGTAAAAAATATCTAGAGTAATTTCTTTTGCATCATTTTGCATCTCAATGCATCTTTTATCAACTTTTGCATCTCAATGCATCATTTATTAACACTTTACAACAAGTTGAAAAGTGTTTATGACTTTGTTCATTCTGTCTGTCTGTCTGTCAGTCAGTCTGTCTGTCTGTCTGTCTGTCTGTCTGTCCGTTAGCACGATAACTGCCGTAAAAATGACTTAATCAAAATGAAATTTTAGTATGTTGTTCAGACGGTCTGTAGGACCTATGGGAATATAAATAAATAATATCACCCAATTAGTTTTGGATTGAACCCGGGTTGAAAAAATGAAATACATTGAACCCAATGGGACCAAATTTTTCAAACATTTTTTAAGCGGATTTAAAATTCACAAATTGCTTCGAAAATTTTAGGTAATATTCAAATTGTTCCATAAAATATATAAAAAAAAATTCAGCGAAATATATTCTGTAGTTTTTTAAATAAAAATTAAAATAATAATTGCACCTCTTACATGAAGCGATCACGTGACCATGATATGAAACGATCACGTGGCCCACTTCAAAATATAATACGGCATCCATCTTGTCTCAAAATCGTCATTTTTAAAGTTCTTTTTAATTCATATTGAGTGTTGTATTCGTCGTAAAACCTCTTTATTTTCGCTTAAATTCTGTGCATCTACATACTGAAACAACGCAATGACAATATATTTGAGTTTAAATGAGCATCCAACTTTGATTATTTCTCTAACGAAGCCTATTTTTCACTTATGTGAAATGTAAACAGCAAAATATGTAGGATGAGTTGTATAGGAAATGCTGCATTTTTTTAATGCAAAAGAATTTAGCTCATGGAGTCTGCATAGCTGATATGAAAGAAATATTCATTGACTTTACCGAGAGAAGGACGATTTTTTGCGATGAAGTTTTAAGCATAGAGTTAAATTACTTAGAGCTCCATGGTCTTAATTTTCAAATAAAATAAATTATTATAGTATTGTGATGAATGACATGAATGGGAAATTATTTATGAATGAAATGCTGCTTTTTTTAGAGAGCCAGTCGTGTTATTTTTTCTATGACATCATTTGAATGAATTTCAGTTGTTTTCGATGAAGTTTTTAAATATAATAAATTATCGTGGTATTATGATAATTCTAAAATTGTTACCGAGTAATATATCACATTTTAGAAATGTTTAAATCAGGCAATTTATATTTCAATGCCGTCATTTGAATGAAGCTCATTTTTTTGGATGAATGTTTAAGTTTTCAACTATAATACATCAATGTAGTATTGTGAGAAGTTTTAAAATATTACCGAGGAATGTATTGCATTTTAGACATGTTTAAATAAATTTGCATTGAAGTTGGAAAGTGTTTCTTAATCAATGCTTTAAGCATGATTGATCTTTCTTGTTTAAAAGTACTTTTTTTAAAAGTACTGTAGTTTCTGTTTCTTCTGAAGTATCCGATAATAATATTTCTGAATATATTTTTAGTGAGGTTTGAATGCCAATCAATAATATTATTAATTTTGATATTGTATGAATTTCTCTTGTCGTGTATGGTTGTATAAATTCCATACTGTCGGTGTTTTCTTATTGACAAATCCAGGAAGTCTGTCGATCCATCCTTATTGATCAGGTTTCCAATGAAGTCTAATTCTTTTGGGTAGAATGCAAAATCTATGTCAGGGGTGTTTGCATAACAGGCATATATATATATATATATATATATATATATATATATATATATACATATATATATACATATATATATATATACATATATATATATATATATATATATATATATATAAATATATATATATATACATATATATATATATATATATATATATAAATATATATACATATATATATATATATATATATAAATATATATATATATATATAAATATATATATATATATATATATATGTATATATATATATATATATATATATATGTATATATATATATATATATATATGTATATATATATGTATATATATATATATATATATATATATATATATATATATATATATATATATATATATATATATATATATATATAAATATATATATATATATATATATATATATAAATATATATATATATATATATATATATATAAATATATATATATATATATATATATATATATATATATATATATATATATATATATATATATATATATATATATATACAAAGATAGAGAGAGAGAGAGAAACGAAAACAAAGCTGAATATTAGTCGTTTTTAAGTATCTTACAACAATGCGTATTCATACTACCGTTGTTGCGAACAAATTGTTATTCAACTATAGACCTATATGTCAGTGATCCCAACATAAAAGGGTTTGCAGATATTTGGGAAACGAGTACATTCTATGGCAGGCCCAATACAGGATGACTGACTGTATAAATGTTAAAATTATAAAAAATTAAAATTTGCCTTACAAAAAACAACGACATGCCAAATTTTGTGTTGAGTGGCTGCCATTAGTGGAACCTGGTTATTTCTTCAAAGATTTGAAACGCTACAAATATACATATGTACATTATATATCCCGTTTGAAGTTAAATGAAAGGTACTAAAATGTGTAAACGAAAAGCATTACTACGCGATTAATCAGGAATAAAGGTGGGATTTCCCCCTGTTATGCTTTAGAAAAATCGATATTTCTATATTTGGGCATCAAATACGCCACTTCGGATGGATGCATGGCTTGCAAATTTGCATTTCTATTGTAAAAAGCTAACAAATGACATAAGTTTCGTCCATGGACTAAGTGAGGCCATGGGATAATTTGGGACAAAAAATAAAAAAATAAATTGTGTGAAAATTATAATTTTGTACGCCAATCGATTTGTTACATTAAATTACACTCAGAAAAAAAGTTTCATTTTTTTGCGATGGAAAGTTTTTTAACCGAAATTTGAACTTCTCCATGTTAATTTGTCCCAAGGGATTTTCAGCTATATACCGCTAAGCTATGTACTTATTAATAAATAATTTGGCATCACGTCTGATGTTAAAATAGCAAAATTAAACACACATCCATACCAGAAGATCTTTATTTTCGAGCATAAGTATGCTATTCTTCAGTGGCTACACGGAAATAAAGTTTGAATCGTTCATATATAGACAGATATAGCGACAAAATTTGCATAAATACAATTTACAAAAGAATCTACGTTTAGACAAGGATAAACCGTAAACAATTTTTCAAAAATTTTAACAACACAAGAACAGCATATTAAATTACAATTTAATTACAGAAATCGAAAAAAAAAGGGGGGGGGGTGGCAATCAAGCATAATCCCAAAGAGGAAGACGTCAAAGATAACTTTGCAGAGACTTGAATTGCATGGAGTCGAGAATGAGTCGCCAAGCGTAACTCAAATTCATAACAGGGTCAAAATTACAAACGGACTCACGGTAAATATACATAAAAATCCCTTCTATCAATTTTACTGTCGAACATGAAACTAATGGTTCTTTGCCTTTTCTTGATGTACTGATCACCCGTTCTGCTACTGGTTTTCAAACCTCGGTTTTCCGTAAACCTTCTTTTACTAATTCTTGTATTTCTGCTAATTCTTACCATCCTCTTTCTTCTAAAAAAGCTTCTTTTTATGCTTATTTTAATCGCGCTTTTAATATTTGTTCATCTATCTCTGCTTTAAGTGATGAAATTGAATTTATTTTTGGCCTTGGCCGTGAGGCTGCCTACTCCTTTGAGCTTATTTATAAGGTTTTCTTCCAAGTTCGCCATAAAAATACCCTGTTTGATACTAAACTTATTGCCTTAAAAGATCTTTTGACTTATAGGTCTAGTTTTCCATACAATCCTACGATTTTCCGCCCCTTTATCCAATTTTGTTCTGAGTTTGGTTTCAGACCTGCACATTCTAATATTTCTTCTTTATTTAACCGTATTCGGTCTGATAAACTGGGTGATAGGGATGACTTTAAAAGCTTTGCTAAGGTGTATGTTGTTCCCCTGCTGTCCACCGATGGTAATTCAAAATTTTATATTGGAAGTACTAAACGCACCGTTGGCATCCGTTTAGCAGAACATGCTCGGGATGTCAGGGATAGTAAACATTCTACGGCTCTTGCTCAATTTGTTGTTAAAGATAATTTTCAGCCTCTTTTTGAAAAGACATTCCTTTTGATGCGTTGTAATAACCCTCGTGATATTCTCCTTTTTGAATCCCTTGTTATTTATATTTACCGTGAGTCCGTTTGTAATTTTGACCCTGTTATGAATTTGAGTTACGCTTGGCGACTCATTCTCGACTCCATGCAATTCAAGTCTCTGCACAGTTATCTTTGACGTCTTCCTCTTTGGGATTATGCTTGATTGCCCCCCCCCCCCCCCTTTTTCGATTTCTGTAATTAAATTGTAATTTAATATGCTGTTCTTTTGTTGTTAAAATTTTTGAAAATTGTTTACGGTTTATCCTTGTCTAAACGTAGATTCTTTTGTAAATTGTATTTATGCAAATTTTGTCGCTATATCTGGTCTATATATGAACGATGCAAACTTTATGTCCATGTAGCCACTGATGAAGAGCATACTTGTGCTCGAAAGCGCTATGGCCGTTTTTAAACTTTTGTACGTCTTAAGGAAATGAAATAAAGACCTTCTGTTATGGATGTGTGGTTAATTTTGCTATGTACTTATTGATATCGCCTTTACATTTATATATGTAGTAGGGTCATACAAATGGAAATTCTTGATTAAAAGTTTTATATATTTATATTATAATTTTAGTTTTTAACTTTAGTCAGGGAAAAGTAACTAATAACATATTTTAACATAATCTTAATATACATATTTTAAAATTTCCAAATGTAAATATGTATTGAATTCTACTCGTAAGTTTCTGAAGTGTAGATGTTTGAAGTTTCTAAATTTCAATTATTGAGGCTTCTGGCATGCAGCCAACCGACTGTAACGACTGCAAACCCATGGTTTCGTTAATATTACGTTTAAATCTATCCTTTGGCATCAATTTCATCCGTGTACTCGATGGTTTAAATAGATGTTGCATTTAGATAGATGTTGCATTTAAATAGATGTTGCATTTAGCCTATTCCAGAAATACACCCAGTGAGACATACAGCCACCTGAGAGGATTGCCAGACTCACGGGTCTCAGTTGACACCGCTAAGTTCTGCCATATGCAATGGCGAAACCTGTTGTACTCGACGGGTCGCAAAATTTGTTGCTGGCTCTCCGACTAAATCGTATATAGTCTGTATCTCTAGAGGAAAATCCACGAATAAAAGGGAAAATTTGCAGAATTATTTTAACCGATAAACATAAAAGGTTTATTGTTTTCTAACATACTGCATGTTAGAAATTTCACGAAGGTTCTCCATTGCTTATATAATAAAGTTGTAATGGTTTAGGCATGGCCAGGAATTTAACGATGAGTACTCTCCTAATTTTATAAATATATATTATTTAAATAACATCTACATTCATATCGTAGCTGAGACAATTGTATATATATATATATATATATATATAATCGAAGATTTTTATGATTACATGTAATATATATACACCCTAGAAATACTAAAGTAAATTGCTTGTAAACTGAAGGTAAAAGTGAAAAATTGCAAATCAGAAACCAAGTGTAGCACGAAGAGCTAGGCCTGTTATAGCTCCCAAGAAGTTTGGAAATTGAATAAATGGAATATAGTGAATATTAAAGGAATAAAATAAATATGAAAAGCATTTCTGAAGCCATGTACGTTATCAAGCGCCATACATGTTTCATTAATGCCTACGTTTCTGTGTACACAACTGTAATATGTATTACATAAATAGTGTACATGACCCGAGGTAGAAGAAAATACAAAGTGGATCAAATACCCAAAAAAATCAATCATGAATACAAAATATTCTTTTACACCAGCTTGTGGCTAGTTATTGAAATGAGGATACAAAGTAATATAAAGTAATATCAAAAGAATATAATGAAAATATAATGAAAATATATCTACCCCTTGTACTGTGGTATATATATACAATATATATATATATATATATATATATATATAATATAGAAAGTGGATACAGAGAATTATCAACAATGAAGACATCCGTATTGATTTTGATAGAGCATTTCTACAACAAGCATATATATAGCAATACCCTATTCCTTTTATGCAACATTATATTAATAATTTCTATGTTGATAATAATGCATATTGTTCAAAGTAAAAATCAATTCTATCTCAATTTGATCGTTGAAGGTTCGCATACTATGAATAACAGGACCGCAGAACGATAACACACAGATATATAAAGGTCATAGTAGTCTGAAGGACTAGTATGCCATCCAGTAATGGACTTCACCTGATCATTGGACTTTTCTTTTTCAACGGTCTTGTGATGATTGTTATTGTCACTTCGGAGGTTGGCTTCAGCCAGGGCTGGCGTCCAGGAGTGCAATGCCGCGGCAATTATGACATGCATGTTGACAACTGGGGTGTAAGGTCACAATCCCTTACCGCCATTAAGTAAGCTTCTCGCTAAGCCTTCCTTATTTTTTCCAATTTTTCACATGCTATTTATACTTTATATATATATATATATATTAAAATTATAAATCTATTTCATTAACATATCTTTTGCAATAACTCTTTAAAAATGTATATTTACAGCTCATGATATCTCCGATACATATACAAGTTACTTTTTCCTTTATTTTTTATCTATGTTTATATGCACAAAAAATCGGCACTAGCAGTTTAATTTATTTCTTAATAACGCCCACTCTAAAAGGCACAGACAAGAAAAAACATTTAAACTGTGATAACGAACATAATATGTGATGGCGATACTGTTTGTTACTTTATTTCAGTTGTTATTTTGTGCGCCATTTTGAAAGGCCCAATCTTTCTTACCGAAATCTATTCAGTACGAGTGCAACATATAAGACACGTTTTGTATATGCAATGAAAATTCGTTAAAATAGTTTCCATGTAAACGGCATCCACACACACAGATATGGAGATACACACAAAGGAAGCATTCATACATGCGTTTTGATAAAATCAATTAATTCATGTTCTAGGGCTTACAAACCATGGAAACCCATGTAAATTTGGATTCCAACTGTTAAACCCAGTTTGTATATTCATTTTCATATTGCATGGAAATTTAATGTGAAACTCTAACAGTTTACTATCAACATGTAAATTATATATATATTTTTTATTTAACGATTTGATTTCCTTTTTCATAAAAACGTCTTTATTGGGAATATTTTAAAAACATTTCGATCAATTCTAAAGTCTGACATTGAGAAGCAATGTATGTGAAAACATGAATAGACACTGTATGCCTGATATGTGTCATTCAAAATGCATTACTGAAACATTTTTTTTTTTGCACCCTGTGGATATATTTCTGAAAAAATATTCTTGTGCAAATTTTTGAACTTCCGCACGCCCCATTTACATTTTTTATCCAGCTTTATGAACAGCCTATTATATTGAGAAATTTCGGTTTTGCATGATATTTTCAATTTACATATAATATTAAAATATATTATCACATAATCTGATAAAAGAGTGTGTTATGATATGTTAAATTTATATAAAAAACATTGCATGAATGACTTTGGTTGTTTCGTTTATACACATTTTAACTGTGTTTTATGATTTATATTTAAAAAAAAAAACGTATACGACTCATCAGAAGTTACGATCACACCATTTTCTCAACAAACGGAATTTTAATGTTTTGAATTTTTATATATATGTTCCATTGCACAAATTAATATATGGCATCGGAACTGTATTTTCTATTATAGTCAACCCTCCTACAACGCGATTAATTCTTACCAAGTTATATGGAAATCGCGTTATAAGAAACTCAGATTAGTGCAAATCAGATTAATTCGTACCGTGTCATATGGAAACCTCCTACCATGTTGTATGGAAACCGGGTTATAAGAAACTCAGAATTACTACAAAACAGAACAATTTGTTCCACGTTATATAGAAACCGATTTAAGTGAAACTTAGAACATATAAATCAGACTAATTCGTTCTATTTTATATAAAACTGAATTTTTGGACCCACAATGTTATGATGAATACGGTTATCAAATATAAGGTTATAGATACAAAAGGCAATAAATATATGTTTCCATATTTTGAATTACTTTTATTGAGTTTAAAAACCAAAGTACCAAAAAGTACCAAAATCTCTCTATAAGGAGGTAAGCAATTTTGTAATTATCTTTTAAACTTTGCACTACGCACCGTTGAAGGATCATTTTTAATAAAGTAATTTTCTAATTGTATACCAAAATCCAGTCCCCTTTTCACATAATGAAAATTGAAATTTCCAACCCATTCTTTACCCATATTTTCTTTTACCAATGCATTTGTGGTTAATGTATCATTTTTTTTTCATGGGATTTCCTGATATATGAAAGTGAAAAAATATACGTGGATGAAAAAACATAGGAATTCCCCATTAATTTCAACCGTAAACGTGTAAAAGAAAAATTCATGCAATAGGGAAACTTCTTAGGCTAATTGAGTTTCAAATTTGATTAAGCACACAATTTTGTTAGAAGGTATTTTATTACACTTCTTATACGATCTACAAAATGGAAAAAGGCCAGAGCGCTTTCGAGCGTTAATACGCTCTTCATCAGTGGCTACATGGAAAGTAAAAAGGATCGTTCATATATAGACCAGTAAAGATGACAAATTTGCATAAAAAAAATTATCAAATGGACTATCGATTATCTAAGGAAAAATACACAAATATAAAATATTTTTTAACGGATTTAAAAACGAGGATATCTTAACGAATGTACAATTAAAAATACTACTTTATTACAGGAATGCAAATTCAGAAAGGACAATCAAACCCAATCCCCATGAGAATGACGTCAAAGGTAACTATGAAGAGACTTGAATTGCATAGAATCGAGAATGAGTCGCCAAGCATAACTTAAAATTTGAAAGAGGCCAAAGTTACAAATCGACGCACAGTAGATATAAATAAAAAATGATTCAAAAATGAGAATATTACGCGGATTATTACAACGCATTAAAAGGAAGTACTTTCATAAAGTACTTTAATGTCTTTTCATAAAGTATTTTATTTAACCGTATCCTTTCTGCTAAACTTGGGGATATGAATGACTTTAACCCTTTATCTACTGACAGTACTTATAAGTACCAATTACTTTAAAACTTTATAGCACAACAACCATTACTTATATTCTGATGGTACGTTCTGGAAACAGTATTTTAACTCTACTTTTCCATGATAGATGGCAGTAGTTGTTCTAGGCTGATGAATTTTGCGAGGAAGAAAGCTATTTTCGAACGGACATTGTGTTTGTTCTTTTGCTGCCATTTTGAACGGATTGCTGCTCTTATCTTTTCTTTGCTATAAATATATAATATCAAACCAAAGGTAAGTGTTGTATTTTTTTTATTCATTCTGTATTGTCTTAGAATATTATTTGCCCAATCATTATAAGATAATAAGTACCGCCAGTACACGTAGTGTTGGAGAAAAACTTGTTTTCATTTTGTCCATGTAATTATCTATAGTATTTCTGTTTGTTATAATGTAATTATGAAAGTGTAGTGTAGCAATATGTTTTAGTATTTTTTATAGATTTCAATTATAGATTTTTTTTAATTATTTATTTTTTACTAACACTGTCAAGAGCATTTGAAAATGTTAGTATTGAATGTGAATTTGCTTTTGCATTCCGAATAAAAAAATAAGCTAGATTTTAATTTTTTAGTGTGTGTGGGTAATTGCAATGTACTTCACATAAAAAGTTTTTAAGCAATAGTAAAAAATTCTTTCTTTTTTTTTAGAATGCCCCGAAAGAAAAGTCTCACCATTCAGGAGGCTTTGGATATGTTGAAAGACCTGCCATCAGAAAATAGTGATATCACTGATGATTCATCTGATGAATAATTTTCAGACAATATATTACAGAAGTTTTCGTCAGATTCTGAAGATGTTGACTCGGTAACGGAAGAAGACCCTGGGTGCAGTGATAAGGAAAATCAGGAGCCAAGTCCTGGAAAAAAAGCAGTCCCTACCTCGAAATGTAAAAGGAAAATTGATAGACGTTGGAAGAAAAGAGATGTTCAGACTCAGGTTCCCATTCTTTCTCTAAAATCTGGATTTGTAGATAATATTTTTGATTCTTTGCTACACTCCAACAGATTTCTTTCTAAAATTTTTTGATGACCTCATTGTTGAAAATATAGTTTTTCAGACGAATGTATATATTAACCAAAATAACAAACAAATTACGCCAATAACTGCCGAAGAGATCTATGAGTTTATAGGATTACAATTTTTATTCGGATACCACAGATTACCTAGAACTCACAGGTACTGGTCACCTGATACTTATACTTCAGTAAATGTGGTCCCCCAAACAATGACACGTGATCGATACTTTCAAATATTATCAAATATCCATCTAAATGACAATTTATCAATGCCGGAAAATAACTCTGATAAAATGTACAAGCGAGGCCCTTTATTTCTAGTTTGAATGAGAATTTTCAGAACTTTAGGCTAGACACTCAAATCCAGTCAATTGATGAAAGTATGGTGCTATTCAAGGGGAGGTCTACTCTGAAACAATACAACCCAAAAAAAAAACCATCAAGCGTGGTTTCAAACTTTGGTGCCGGGCAGATATGTCCGGATATATATATGAATTTGACGTTTACCAAAGGAAGCAGACCAATAGTGACAGCTGAAAGAGAGGATTTGGACTGGGCGGGACAGTAGTTGATGAGACGACAAATAATCTGGCAGGCAAAAACCATATCATCATCATGGACAATTTTCTTCCTTCCGTGCCACTATTTGAGTATTTGAAAACGAAAAATAGTTATGCAGTCGGCACCATTCGTCCTGATAGACTTGGGTTACCCAAACTTATTGATGATAAAAAAATGAAACGAGGGGACTTAGATTATCAAATATCTGATCAAGGAATATCCTTCTTCAAATGGAAGGACAATCGATCCGTACACTTTCTTTCGAATTATCATGAAAACGACACTTGCAAAGTCCACCGGTCGTCCAATTTGTTGCTCTAAGTCCTTCGGACGAGCCGGACGGCCTGGGGCTTTAACTTGCAAAGTCCAAAGGAGACTCAAAGATGGTACCAACATTGACGTTACCGCACCCATTGTTGTAAAAGACTACAATGGACACATGGGGGGAATTGACAAAGCCGACATGTTACGTGCTATTTATGATAGACACAGGAAATCGAAAAAATGATGGCACAGGCTTTTTTTTGCTATGCTAGTAATGGCATATGTAAATTCATATATTACATATGTGGAAGTGCGTCATGAGAAAATGTCGTCCCTCGAATATAAGCGCTGCAGTACCAAAGGATTACTAACAAAATCAAAACCACAACCAATACGAAAAGGGAGACCTAAATGTAATGGAGATGAACAAACTTTTTGTGCAAAAAATATAAGAAAAGGAAATTTGTCTCTTTCTAATAATGTTCGTTTAGAAAATAGAGGATGCCATTGGCCAACATCCGTGTCGAATCGAGGACGTTGTGAATTCTGTGTACTCAAAAATATTCAATCAAAACCACATTCAAACTGCTTACCTTGTAATACATTTTGTGCGTAAATGAAAAAAAATGTTATGATTATCATCAAATGTGAATTTCTACCTTTATTATGTATAAAATAAAATTATGTCAATTTGATAAATTCTTTGTTTTCTTATGAGTGTTTTTTGGTTATTTAGCATTTTTAAGAGGTTAAATTTCATTATAAATATCATCCGTAATTTTTTTCTATTATGAGGAAATTTATACATAGTGTACTGACGGTACTTTTAAGTACAACTTTAATTAATTAGTTCTAACAAATTAAATTTCGAACCGGGGAGATACTTTTTCTTTATATTCTTTAATTATCAATATGGCAGCTAAAAAAAAATAAATTTATGAAGAAATTTTCAGTAGTTCATAATGCTAATGATAAAGGGTTAAAAGCCATGCTGGGGTGTATCTGGTTCCCCCGTTATCTACCGATGGTGATTATACATTTTATATTGGCGGTACCAAACGCAATGTTGGCATTCGTTTAGCAGAACACGCTCGGGATGTCAAAGGTGGTAAACTTTCTACGGCCCTTGCTCTTTATGATGTTACTGATAATTTTCTGCTCATTTTTGAAAAAGCTTTCCTTTCAATGCATTGTAATAAACCCGGTAATATTCTCCTTTTTGAATCCTTTTTTATCAACACTTCACAACAAAGTTGAAAAGTGTTTATGACTTTGTTCATTCTGTCTGTCTGTCTGTCAGTCCGTTAGCACAATAACTGCCGCAAAAATGGCTTATCAAAATGAAATTTTAGTATGTTGTTTAGACGGTCTGTAGTATCTATGGGAATATAAATGGAAAATATCACCCAATTAGTTTTAGATTGAACCCGGGTTGAAAAAATGAGATACATTGAACCCTATGGGACCTAATTTTCAAACATTTATTAAGCGGATTTAAAATTGACAAATTGCTTCGAAAATTTAGATAATATCCAAATTGTTCCATAAAATATATAAAAGAAATCAGCGAAATATATTCAATCGTTTTTAAATGAAAATTAAAATAATAATTACACCTCTTATAGAAGCGATCACGTGGCCATGATTTGAAAAGATCACGTGGCCCACTTCAAAATGATATATTGCATCCATCTTATCTCAAAATCTAAAGTTCTTTTTAATTCATATTGAGTGTTGTATCCGTCCTAAAAGCACTTTATTTTTGCTTAAATTTTGTATATCTACATACTGAAACAACGCAATTACAATATATTTGAGTGTAAATTATCATCCAAATTTGATCATTTCTACAATGAAGCCTATTTTTCACTTATGTAAAATGTAAACAGCAAAATATGTAGAATGAGTTGTATTAGAATTGCTGTATCCCTTAAACACAAAATTATTTAGCCCATGGAGTCTGCACAGCTGATATGAATGAAAAATTCATTTATTTTACACAGAGAAGGACGATTTTTTCGATGAAGTTTTAAGCATAGAGTTTAATTACTTGTAGTTCCATGGTCTTAATTTTTAAATAAAATAAATTATTATAGTATTGTGATGAATGAAATGAATGGGAAATTGTGTATGAATGAAATGCTGCTTTTATAGAGAGAGGCAGGTGTGTTATTTTTTCTATGACGTCATTTGAATGCATTTCAGTTGTTTTCGATGAAGTTTTCAAATATAATAAATTATCGTAATATTATGATAATTCTAAAATTATTACGAAGGAATGTATCGCATGGTAGAGATGTTTAATCCAGGCAATTTATATTTCAATGCCGTCATTTAAATGAAGTTCATTTTTTTCGATGAAGGTTTATGTTTTCATATATAATAAATTAATGTAGTATTGTGATAAGTTTTAAAATATTACCGAGGATTGTATTGCATTTTAGAGATGTTTAAATAAAATTGCATTGAAGTTGGAAAGTGTTTAATAATCAATGGTTTAAGCATGTTTGATCTTTCTTGTTTATATCTACCGCACGTCGATTTGTAATTTTGAATCCGTTCAAATTTTAAGTTATGCTTGGCGACTCATTCTCGAATCTGCAATTCAAGCCTCTTCATAGTTATCTTTGACGTCATCCTCATAGGGATTGGGCTTGACTGTCCTTTTTGAATTTACATTCCTGTAATAAAATAGTATTTTTAATTGTACTTTTCTTGAGATATACTCGTTTTTGAATCCGTTGAGAAATATTTTATGTTTTTTGTGTATTTTTCCTTAGATAATCGAATGTTCGTTTACTTATTGTATCTATACAAATTTGTCATCTTTACTGGTCTATAAATGAACGGTCCTTTTTACTTTCCGCGTAGCCACTGATGAAGAGAGTATTAAAGCTTGGAAGCGCTCTGGCCTTTTTTCATTTTGTACGCCTTGTAAGAAGTGTAATAAAATACCTCTTATCAAAGTTGTGTGCTTAATTCCACATTGGGAGAGGGTTGTCTCAATTTTTGATCCACGTTATATGGAAACCGCATTATGAGGGTACCGCGTTGTAGGAGGGTTGACTGTACATAGAGTTTGTAGTTTTTTAGTAATTATTTTTAGAAGATTTCTCATACGATTCATCCAAGATGTTCACACTGGAAGTAATGATTTTCCAACTTTTAACACTTTACAACATAGTTGAAAAGTGTTTATGACTTTGTTCATTCTGTCTGTCTGTCTGTCCGTTAGCACGATAACTGCCGTGAAAATGACTTTATCAAAATGAAATTTTAGTATGTTGTTCAGACGGTCTGTGGGACCTACGGGAATATAAATGAATTATATCACCCAATTAGTTTTAAATTTAACCCGGTTTGAAAAATAAAATACATGAAAGCCTATGGGACCTAATTTTTCAGACATTTTTTAAGTGAATTTAAAATTCACAAATTGCTTCGAAAGTTTAAGGAAATATTCAAATTATCCCATAATATATACAAAAAAATCAGCAAAATATATTCAGTAGTTTTTTAAATAAAAATTAAAATAATAATTACATCCTTTGTATGAAGAGATCATGTGATCATTATACGAAGAGATCACGTGACCCACTTCAAAATAAAATATGGCACCCATCTCGTGTCAAAATCGTAATTTTTAATGTTCTTTATTATTCCTGTATAGTGCTGTATCAGTCCTAAAACCGCTTTATTTTTACTTAAATTCTGTGCATCTACATCCTGAAACAACTCAATTACAATATAGTTGAGTTTAAATAATCGTCCAACTTTGATTATTTCTACAACGAAGCCTACTTTTAACTTATGGAGGATGTAAATACCAAAAAATGTAGAATGAGTTGTATAAGATTTGCTGCATTTCTTTACCGCTTTAGTCCATGGAGTCTGCAATATAGCTGATATGAATGAAACAATCTTTGATTTTACAGATAAGCAAACGATTTTTTAATGAAGTTTTGAGCATAGAGTTAAATTACTTGTACCTCCATGATTTTAAGTTTTAAATGAAATTATATAATATAGTATTGCTATGAATGAAATGAATGAAAAAATGTTTATGAATGAAATGCTGCTTTTATTTAAAGCGCCAGCCGATTTATATTTCGATGACGTCATTTGAAAATGTTCATTTGTTTTCGATGAGGTTTTCGAATATAACAGATTATTGTAGTATTATGATAATTTAAAAAATGATACCGAAAAATGTATCGCACTTTAGAGATGTTTAAACCAGACAATTAATATTTCAATGCCGTCATTTGAATGAAGTTCATTTTTTTTCAATGAAGTTTTAAGTTTTCAAATATAATAAATTAATGTAGTATTGTGATAATTTTAAAAATATTACCGAGGAATGTATCGCATTTTAGAGATGTTTAAATAAAATTGCATTGAAGTTGGAAAGTGTTTCGTAATCAATGTCTTATGCATGATTGATATTTCTTGTTAATCTTAGCAGCTCAAAGTCCTTATCCATACAATCTCAACTCCGGTCGTCCTCTAGGTCTTTTCTCGGTCAGTGTGGACAAAAATGTGCCTTTAAGATTTGTGTTGACATTTTATTACATATAAATACATTTTAAAACATGGTAGATGTTGGAATTTAATTCAAAAATTAATATTTTTCATAATATTTCCAATCTTTAATAGATTTATAAACACACCGTGCAAATATTCTTACCTTCTTAATTATAATTTTAAAGCTAAATACAATATATTCCTTGTTTTTGCATTTTCTATAACGAAACTATGAATATTTTAAATTAGGCAACTAACTTTGTCGCAACTTAATATACAATGTATAACACATATGTTTCGGTAATACGCAAAAGACGGAATCGGCATTATCTTATGTTGTGAAAATAATATGTTACAGAATAATATGCTGCAGGACAGAGTATGTATGATTGTCATATTGTTGTGGCCTGTTTATTTCTGTAAAGGATAGTTATAATAATTCAAGTCTGAGAAAATGTGTGAAATATACATTTTATGGAAGTTTTAAAAAGCGTGTCTAGAAATTACAGTCAGAATAGAAATGGTATTTAAATGGCGAAATATATCTGGCATTATTATCTGTATATATATATATTTGAAATAACTGTCTATATTCAAAATATGTTGGAAATTACTCGACTGAAAACAAACTCGATGGTCTAAACGTATCTGTTTAAAAGTGACATATTTTTAATTTTAGCTGGCATAGTTACTATATAATAAATTACTATACGACTTAAAGTTTATACACGGAACATCATGTATGCGATTCTACAGACGCGATACTAAAGAACACCACAATGCGTCTTTTACAGACAATAACTAATGTACAGGATCTATATAAACTGATGGTCAGAACTGCAAGGGGTTATAGAACTCACAGAAAAAAAAATGAACTCTCACAATACAATGTGGGGTGTCGCGTCAAAATGGAGTGAAGTGAAGACGAATAATGGAAATTGATTGACACAATGTTTAGAACAAATGCTCAAATGAACAACCACTAACTGCGAAACAGGCGCCACAGCGGCGACAGGGTGAATCACGTACACTTTTGAAGATTTCTAGCATTTCCCGAACGTCTGCAGCTGCGACGCTAATTCGGGCGACAAGGTTCTCTGGTGACTCAATGGGCGTCTCGAAAACGTCGCTGTTTAGCTGTCTCCAGAGGATAAACTCCAGGCAGGACAGATCGGAAGATCTGGAAGGCTACGCGATGGAATCACCAAGGCCAATTCATCTGTTCGGAAAGGCAATGTCCAGATAGTTGCACACAATCCTTGTGTAATGTGCTGGTGTTCCGACGTGCTGGAACCACATAGTCACTCAATGATTTGCTGGTACAACACGTAGTAAATCTGGCAGCACCTGCTGGAGGAAGGTGAGGTACTTCTGTCCATCTAGGCGGTCTTCTAACAGATACGGCCAATTAATTGGTCGTGGATAATCCTTGCCCACACATTCATGGAGAACCTTTGCTGGTGGCATCTGGAACGTGTAGCATGCGGATTTACTATATTCCCCATTTTGACTCGACGTTTCATCCACTCCAAAGAAAGCGTCCTCTTGTGGTTCGCCGGTTGCTTTCCGACCCCATATTGGATGGTGAAAGTTGTTTGTTTTGGTGAGTTCTATAACCCCTTACAGTTCTGACCTTCAGTTTATAAACACTCTGTATATAATCACCAAAATCAACAGAATATCTTCTTAAACAGTTTGAGCTAGCATAATGAGTACTACTGCAAGGCTGTATATAATACCTATACGATTTTCTTTTGTGATGTGTAGTTGTTGTTTTCGTGACGGGTAGTTAACTCATTAGGAGATATTTTATACTGTTATGACCACATAAGTCTTTTGTTGCACAACACATGTTTCTTTTCGCCCTGGAATTTTAATTATTTATTATGTACTACTTAACCCGTATTGTAAGTTTTTTATTTAATCGCATTTATTGGTGTTGCAATTTCATTTGCAGACTGAATATTAATGCCAATCCCACAAGCAAAATATATGGTAAATATTTATTTTAACAATCCTTGATGTATGTGAAATAAAGTACCTGCAAAAGAGCTAAGCCACATCGATTACTTTTCGATTCAGAAATCCTCTGGCGCCATAAAAGTTATACATTTTGAGACAAGGAAGCAAAAACAAAATTTTAGACTTTGAGAAAGTTACCTTGCAAGAAGAAGATAAAAATATGTTGACCCACATTTTCCCGATATGTTTGGCAACGTAATTCAAGCTGTGATTTATGTTCTTCCGTGTCTTGCATCGTGCTTCTAACATAATGTAATTCATTGCATTGTGAGTAGATAGTGTTTGAGTTTTACAAGCAAGTTATATTTGAATAAAAGCGACAGAAGTATTGCGCATTGTAACAGTACTAAAATGTGCTTGATATATTTTTCATGTGCAATTTTGCGTTTTCTACATGCATAGTATAAAATATAAGTGATCACAATGCGGAGGAGACGAAAATTTGAATTCTATTTTTCGATGTTAAAGTACTTTTTAGGCTTCTCTGAACAAGAGTTGATCCTTTTTGAGGCGATTCCTGTGTATGCATATAAGTATGTTTATATATGTTAGTGTGCATGTTAGTGTGTGTGCCCGGGAGACAGTGGAAACGATATCTCAAGAATGAATGTCGCGAATCAAAAATAATTTGTGAGATTATTATAATCACTAAATACTAGAACCCTATTGGTTTTAAACGGCATCGAATGTTCAAGAGATTCAACAGTTTTTGAATGAGTTTTTGAGAAAAGTATTCGAAATTATTATGGCCTTCACTAATGATAAATGAATAATCATTTCAAGTATAGTGTTCTACAAGAAAACGGATGAAGAAAATTCTGACGCATTAGCTTGACCTGTTGTTCTCAAGATATACGAATATTTTTTTGAAACAACCATTAAATTATTAATAATTTTAATAATGTCAATCAAATAATTATTTTATACGTAATTATTCATTAAGAAACTAATAACATAATCCTTAGAACGCTGGCATCAACATTATAAAGGTATTGTAAGTTTGTTAAATAAATTTATCAAAAAATTACGCTAAATTTAATTAGCTAGTCTCATAATTTATGTTCATTTTCATATGTAATTGTGACACCAGACATTGATATCACACTTTGATGAGACAGCTTTATGCCTTTTATTTATTGTGTTCCAAACATCGAACAATACTGCCAGTCTGGATGGCGCCGGATTTTACAGCATGTGAACCCAAAGGTCCGAAAACCATAAATTTAGGAGCGGCAAGACAGGGGGGTCGAGATGGTCCTTACTAGGATGTGGAATGGTTCCATTGGTTAAATGAGTAGCCAATGGAAAAAGGAGCTTGTTGCGTCACTCTCAATGTTACAAATGAGAGCAAAGATTTGAGCGGGATTGACACCCCCGACAAATGGAGAGAACCACACCCTGTGACCTAGGTAGGACACTGATCAATGACTTGAGCAGGTTTTGCAGACGCAGTAATGACTTAATAACGACACAACAACGATGACTTGTTCTGATACTTGCCCGACATTATGACATAACGACGACTAGAAATGTAGAGTGCTCCGTATATATTAAAAAATAATGGATAGAGCTATTGATTTATGCAGAGTTACAGCAGTACAATATGTTCAACGAATTTACGTGTCGGAGCATTACACCAAGAGTTAATGCCGGTAAATGGACGTCATTAAGTACGGATGCTGACAAAGTACAAGACATATTTGAAGGCCTATTGAAAATGATATCTGGACCTAACCACTATTTAGGCGTTTCCGTACTGGTCGCATATGTCCCCTCCGCTGAAATAATATAATTAAAAATTGTAATTGAATTTAATAAGTATTTTATGTTGTTAATAAATGTTATGGTTAAAGTTTAAATGGAATAATCCTTTTAGCATTATATTAATTAATAATTCCTTTACAGGACTCGCAAAAGTAAATAATTGGAGGGTTTATAGCGGCACAACAGAGCAATGTACGATTTAATTAATGAGTCCACTATGTATGAATTTACGGCCATGTTAAGATAAAGATAGTTATGTTAATGGTAAATAATTGGACGTTTATAGAGAACACAATGCTGTAGTAATAATAATATAATTATAACTTTAAAGTTACTTGTATTTTTATTCAGTTGTCACATTTTGGGTGCCTTGACCAGGATATGTGAGACCAGAAATTGATCTCACACTTTGGTGAGACAGCTTTATGCCTTTTATATATTGTGATCGAAACATCGAGCAATACTGCCAGTCTGGATGGCGCCGGATTTTACAGCATGTGAACTTGAAGCTCAGAAAACCATAAATTTAGTAGCGCCAAGACAGGGGGAGCGAGATGGCCCTTACTAGGATGTGGAATGGTTCCATTGTTTAAATGAGTACCCAATGGGAAAAGGGGCCTGTTGCGTCACTCTCAATGCTATCTTTTTCCGAGAATCCAAAAATTTATCGTATTCCGTGGCTGCTTAAATTGGGACTGTTGATTTTCAACCGGTATTCTGCTAGTAAATAATGAAATGCATAAAACTTGCTTATCTAGTTAAAGTTTTATAATTGCTCACTACATCAGATTTGAAATTTTCAACAGAAAATAGTTGCTTATTTTTCATGCCACTATGTGCAGTACTGTAAAAACTTTTCCATTTTCTGCAATCTTTCAAAGAAAAAATGCAAATACATATTATATTTATTACGAGCATCCTTGACATATATGAAACAAAATACTGAAAAAAAACCCCTCATCATATCGATTAGTTCTCTAGTCGGAAATCCTATGGCGCCATAAAAGTTATGCATTTAGAGACAAGAAAGTAAAAGTAAAGCCCAAAACTTTGAAAAAGTTACCTTGCAAAAACAAAATAAAAATAGGTTGACCCACATTTTCCAGATATGCTTTAAACTTAATTCAAACGTTGATATATGTTCTTTCGTGTTTAGCGTCCTGTCGTGGACATTGAATACTTCTTTTTATTACAAATATATCCCGGGAAAGTTTTACGCGTGAATACGAATGCTATTGATGTGAATTTAAATAAAAACAAACAGTGATAAATAAATATGTCGCTTTGAGGAAAATCTAAAAATTGCATTATATATATTGCATATATTATATATATATATATATATATATATATATATATATATATATATATATATATATATATATATATATATATATATATATATATATATATATATATATATATATATATATATATATATATATATATATATATATATATTTATATATATATATATATATATATATATATATATATATATATATACATATATATATATATATATATATATATATATATATATATATATATATATATATATATATATATATATATATATATATAATATATATATATATATATATATATATATATATATATATATGAAAATTAAACAATATATCAACCAAAATAGTAAAACACTGCCACAATTCCGATACATTCGAAAAATTTATGTGCGAAATAAATTGATAATAGTTATCAATCAGTTTTGTACTTGAAAAGTAATTCCTTCTTCAGTGTAAAAAGATTGAGAGCAACTGTCTCAGTCACAGCAAATAATGTTTCTGTCGGCACAGAGGTAAACATAGAACCAGAGAGATAAGACAGGGTGTCCCAAAAACATTGACCTCGGCTTTTATTCCTTAAATATTGATCTTAGACATATACAGTAAACTCCCGATTATCCGCGGGCGGATTATCCGCGCGGTCTTCCGCGATTTTTTTTTTTTTTTTTTGCGACGATCATTTACGGAATGTAGAGAAATAAACACGCAACACGCCTTTCCTGATCAACAAATGCAAAATCTATTTTTAGAGCAACAATCGGATTGTTCCTGTTCCTTTCTACCCCCCCCCCCCAAAGTCATCGAAACCTGTACAATGGACAAATATGCCGTTTGTCAGGTTTCGGACCAGATTGAAGGTCGTGGCGAATTGGTCGAGGTCATTTTCCGTACCTCCCCATTCCTTTACGCTTGCCATTTCAAGTCAGAATTGATACCACATCACTTTAGTACGTTGCGGTCAATCTGTGTGCACGATCTGCTCGCGTCTGTTTAAACTTGTAATTTTAGCTATGAGCGAAAAGAGAAAAAAAGTTGTCTTATCCATCCAAGATAAGTTAGAGTTGATAAAAAAAATTGAAAATGGTTCATCGAAAAAACAAATGATTTTGAAGTATGGCATTGGAGAGTCTACAGTTAGAGACATTATGAAGCAAAAAGATAAACTAATGCAATTTGCTTCCGCATCGGACAACTCATCGTCCATGAAGAAAAGGAAAACCATGAAAACCAGCACCTATGAAGAATTGGACGCGGCATTATTAAAATGGGTGAGTCAAGTAAGAAGTGAGAATACACCCATTTCAGGACCGATTATTGCTGCAAAAGCTAAGCAATTTTTCGAAAAGCTTGGAATGGAAGGGACTTTTGATGCGTCATCAGGCTGGTTAACTAGATTCAAACAGCGCCATGGGATTAGAGAAATCGGACTTCACGGTGACAAATTAAATTGCGATAATCAGGCAGCAGAGGATTTTAAAAATGATTTTCAGGAATTTTTAAAATCAGAAGAACTTTCGTATGAACAAGTATACAATGCTGACGAATCTGGACTGTATTGGAAATATTTGCCGACGCGAACACTGGCGTTTGAAAGAGAGTGTCAAGCATCAGGACATAAAACCAGTAAGGAACGATTGACAATAATGTCTTGCAGCAATGTCACGGGAACACACAAACTAAGACTCGTAGTGATTGGGAAAGTAAAAAAACCTAGATCCTTTAAAGGTACAAGAGCTGAAAACCTTCCAGTTCATTACTTTAACCAAAAAAAAGCCTGGATGATTCAAGAAATATTTCAGGAATGGTTCGAAAAAAAATTCATTCCCCAAGTGAGAGAGCATCTCAAGTCTAAAAACCTACCCGAAAAAGCCATGTTGTTGCTTGACAACGCCTCGGCTCACCCAGGAGAAAGTGTTCTGAAATCAGAAGATGGAAATTTTTTCGTCAAGTTTTTGCCACCTAACGTCACGGCACTTATCCAGCCTATGGACCAGGGAGTTATTGCTTGTATGAAGAAACGGTATCGAACCAACTTATTGAAAAAACGGATTGAAGAGGGGGGCGATCTCCAGGGCTTCTGGAAGGACTACACGATTCTTGACAGCATTTATGACATCAACACTGCTTGGAATACGGTCAAGATAACGACTTTAGTAAAGTCCTGGAGAAAAATTTTGCCAAATGTGGAAAAAACGTTAGAGTCTCCACAGGAAGAAGAAGACGAGGAAGTTACTGCATCTGATTTGGCAAATTGAGCAAAATCTGTTCCTGGAGGAAGTAATGTGGATGAAGATAACATCGTTGAGTGGATCAATTGTGACGCAAACGATCCAGGCTTCGAACATCTTACCGATGAAGAAATCATAGCCGGAGAAAAAGGTGTGGTTTCGGCTGAGAACGATGAAGAAGATGAGGGAGAAGGCATGCAGAAGAAAATGAGCCATGATGAAGCGCTAACTCACATTGATGGAATCATTAAATACATAGAGGAGCAGGACGATTCATCACTTTGCGACAAGATGCTGTTAAAAAAACTTCAATCGCAAATAAAGAAGAGGAGCATCGAAACGAAAAAACAAAAACAATTAACCGACTTTTTTGTAAAAACTTAAGGATAACGTTTATGAAGTCACAACTCTATGTGTGTAAGTATGTGCTACTATATTATGATTCTTAAAAATGGTTTAAATGCATTTGTGTGTGGATTTTTGTCCTTTTCCAGCTATTTTGCGGATTATCCGCGAAATTCGCTTATCCGTGGTTATCGAGCCACCCTATTCCGCGGATAATCGGGAGTTTACTGTATAATAAATTACAATATTTGTTTATATTACAAATTTGTATTTGAATGCCAATATTCATTATGCCAATATTCACATGAATGCCAATATTCATTATATTTGAATGCCAATATCAATTATCTGCTATAATAATAACTTATTTCTCCATCCATAACGCTTGGCGAGATTCTGGCGACGAATTTGGCGAAATACCGCCAATTTTGCGACTTTTTAAATGCTGCCACATTAACGAAAATCTCTCTCCAGATGGATAAAAATGAAAATAAATCAATGCAAATGAAGACTAATTGACAAAAATCCAATATCATACAAAAAATATAAGTATTTAATATAAGAATAACCTACTTTTTACTGTAAAAGTAGTAAATTCATTGCATTATATAAGGAATGACATGTGCTGCCCATATCAGATTTTTAACTTTTCTTCGGGGAAACACGTCTTCCTTGTGGTCCAACTTTCTTGATTGTTCTTAATTTGCATGATTGTTTAGAGTCAGTCCTGATTGGACTTCCCCTTATTGATGTGGATTCTTCAGGTCAGGCCCAGAAACGTGGGTTACGCCCATGTAGACATCGTAACTCTCCAACTTGTTGAAATCATTGCAAATTGGTGAATTTATAGGTCGTAAATATCGTTCAAGTAAAATGTCACACCTGGTGCCTATTCGTGTGAAACCTTTGTTCAGCTAGTTTCACACCATGTCGTATTACATTACACATATATTGCTTTAAGTGGTCTCACAAAAACTAAACGGAATAAATTCGCGATCACTCTCCCAATGCAAATCCTATCATACATGGATCACTTGCTTTTTTGTATGAGCTTTTATTTAAAGAAATATGATACTGTCGAATCGCACAAGGCACCAATTGTCAAAAGCGCCAATTGTGAAATCGAACTCAAACGACAATTCAAAAGTGGTTAGTACATTAATATCTACCCAGGAATTACATTTAGTGCAAACATTTCCCAGTCTGGAAGAATTAGATTCCAGATGATAACAAGCAAGAAAGAAAAATGAGGGAATGCGAGAATAAGCACACATTGGTATATCAATCAAACAAAATATCTATTTATTAACTTTTCATCAATTTGATCTTAATTTTCAATTCAAAGATATATTTACTCAGCATTTCTATAATCACAATCTTAATTTCCTTTTAATCAATATTATTTCAACATTCAAATTATCAAACAATTATCATATTAGAATTGAAATTATATTATATCATTAAATTCCAAGTGCCTGTATTAAACATTAAATTCCTTCAGTTGGAACTTTAATTCCAGAAATTTCAATACCAAATTTACCTCGAGTTCTCGTGCAGAACAAAAGAAAAGTTCCAAAGGTAACGTTCATGATACGGTTCATGATAAAAATGTAGAATTTCGCTTCCAACCAGGAATAAAGTTCATCGGGAAAAAGATTCTCATCGATCCAAATCAAAACAGGCAACACTCAGATCTTCAACTAGCTGTACTAGGAGCCGAAACTCGTCATAAGCTTACTAGGACAGCCCGATCAGTTGCACAGGAACTTCCTAAAATAAAAAAAGAATTTTAGAATTTTTGAAAAGAAAATTTGAAATTCTGCTGGAGCAGGAGCTTCTTCATCTTCTCAAAACAGGAGAGGTTTCAATCAGAAACAATCATTCCAACGACGAAAATTTAGCCATTTTGGCCAAAGCTTTGTCTTAATCTTAAAACAACATTTTCGCACGTCCACACAGCAGAACGCCGTCCAAGAGAAGAGACGAGAAAAGGCGCAAACAAACTCCGAAGTTCTCCAAAATGACGCTTCCTGATTGGCAGGACAGAGGCGCATCGCACAGAAGTTTTCCGCGAGACACTACGTCACTCCAAACAGAGACAGTGATCTTTTCAATATCAACTGCTCCGCGACAAAGCACAGCTTTTAATGTAAAAGCAATCCGAACAAGGCTTAACGAAAAAGAACCGTTACAGGCACGAAGGAAAGAGAGCTTTTCTCTCAGCAAAATACAAAATGCTCATGGCGCACAGAATGGCGACATGACAATACCGTCTGCGTGGTAGAACATAATTTTATCCATAAAGGTTCTCAAAATGATGGCAAGAAACAATTTTTTTCGATGCCGTTGCAGATATCGGCTGTTTCATGCTGGCAGGCACATAATAAACAGGAAATCTATCGATGTATGGCATCGTCTACAATGAAGGGTGTTTGGGGGGCGCCCAGTGATAAGCGAGGCGGGAATTGCACTCGGTTGGCCCCGATTCGATTCCTGCCACTGCCAAAACGGATGCCTTGTTCATGCGGAGTAAGATCACGTTAAACCTGTGGGTCCGTAAGTCCTTCCGAGAGGTTGGTGGTAGGGGAAGGAGGCTACGGTCCCTGTGGATACCTCCCAACCTAGGTTCCGATCTGAATTGGGTGGCATTTCCATGCCATCCAAGTTGTACCTTATACATTTCTGATAGGTCGGACTGTCTGGGTCGAAGAAGAAGAATGAAGGGTGTTTGTACTAATAGTATATAGTGATTTATGTAATTTTTATATGCGAAAAATTGCACCCAAAAATAAATATAATACTTAATCGCATAGAACTATATGTTTAATACTTTTTTAACACTTTACAACAAAGTAGAAAAGTGTTTATGACTTTGTTCATTCTGTCTGTCTGTTTGTCTGTCTGTCTGTCCGTTAGCACGATAACTGCCGTAAAAATGACTTAATCAAAATGATATTTTAGTATGTTGTTCAGACGATCTGTAGAAACTATGGGAATATAAATGAATAATATTACCCAATTAGTTTTGGATTGAACCCGGGTCGAAAAAATGAAATACATTGAGCCCTATGGAACCTAATTTTTCAAACATTTTTTAAGCGGATTTAAAATTCACAAATTGCTTCGAAAATTTCAGGTAACATTCAAATTGTTCCATAAAATATATAAAAAAAAATTCAGCGAAATATATTCAGTAGTTTTTTAAATAAAAATTAAAATAATAATTACACCTCTTATATGAAACGATCACGAGACCCTGATATGAAACGATCACATGACCCACTTCAAAATGATATATGGCATCCATCTTGTTTCAAAATCGTGATTTTTTTAAGTTCTTTTTAATTCATACTGAGTGTTGTATCCGTCCTAAAACTACTTTATTTTTGCTTAAATTCTGTGCATCTACATACTAAAACAACGCAATGACAATATATTTGGGATTTAAATGCTCATCTAAATTTGATTATTTCTACAACTAAGCCTATTTTTCACCTATGTAAAATGTAAACAGCAAAATATATAGAATGAGTTGTATTAGAATTCCTGTATTTTTTTAACACAAAATAATTTAGTCCATGGAGTCTGCATGGCTGATATGAATGGGTACCTTATACATTTCTGGTAGGTCGGACTGTCTGGGTCGAAGAAGAATAATTAAGGGTGTTTGTACTAATAGTATATAGTGATTTATGTAATTTTTATATGCGAAAAATTGCACCCAAAAATCAATATAATGCTTAATCGCATAGAACTATATGTTTAATACTTTTTTATTATATCTCCCATTACCATACATTAGAAACACAATAACAACCGATTCAATTATGTACGTAATGAATTTCTTACTAAATGCATTACTCCCTTTTACAATATATAAAATAAGAGAATGTCTCAACCAATGTTTTAGTAAAATAGATTTGTTGCTTTCGCCTGAAGTGGGATATTTTGTTGCAACGATTTTTCGCAGGAAAAACATATATGGTAAAAATGCGGTTTTCAATCTTGTCACGTCTGAAAATATTTGAAGGTATTTCGGACGAAACACTTTGATCCCATCTCTTTGAATCATTTGCACAAAATATGCCGTGAAACTATTTTGCTGGTGGGGGATACATATCGATCCGAATTTTTCCTCTTTCCCAATGTTTCATTCATGAAAACGTATTTTTTGATATCAATGAATTATGACATTTTTGTGCAATAGGAAATATTTCAACTTTGGGAACATCTCCGAAAGGCGAGTTTTGTGAGTGTGAACTTCTTCTTCAGCCCAGACCGTCCGGCCTACTCGGATGTGAACTGTATCTGCTTGGACGGTTGGGACGTGCCACGTTATTTGGATTGGAACCCAGTGGGGAAGGCATCCACAAGACCTGTACCCTCCTTCTCCTACAACCAGCCTCTCGGAAAGACTTACGGATCCACATGTTTAACGTGACCGCACTCCGTTGTTGTTGTTGAGGCCCAGACCGTCCGACCTACCAGAAAGGTGTAAGGTAACTGTTTGGACAGCCGGGAAGTGCCACCCAATTTAGACCGGAACCCAGTGGGGGAGGCATCCACAGGGACCGTACCCTCCTTCCCCTACCACCAGCCTCTCGGAAGGACTTACGGACCCACATGTTTAACGTGATCGTACTCCGCGTGAACACGGCGGCAGTTTTGGCAGTGGCTGGAATCGAACCCGGGCCTATACCGAGTGCAACTCCAGCGCGCTAACCAATGGGCTACCGCGCCCCTGTGACCGCACTCCGTGTCAACACGGCGACAGTTTGGGCAGAGGCGATAATTAAACTCGGGTCGATCGACTGCAATCTTCGCGCGCTATTC
The DNA here is from genome assembly GCA_951213105.1 of Amaurobius ferox. NCBI lineage: Eukaryota > Metazoa > Arthropoda > Arachnida > Araneae > Amaurobiidae > Amaurobius > Amaurobius ferox. Next base: position 34,206,861 of record OX578144.1, on the reverse strand, counting down.
ACTGCGCTGTCGCGTCCCCGCGAGTATGAACTTGGCCTTTGGAGCTCTGTATGGACTGATATAAATATTATTTTTTAAGAAGTTTGAAGGCAGTTGCCTAGCTGTACTGATTTGGTAGTAGGTGTTCACAGTAGAGGTTCAAAGTTAGCAATACTTCTTGCTGTCATTGGAGATATTGGCTAATCACTATTGACGACGTCATAAAAATCCCGATGCGAGTCCTGGATTTTATTATCTGCAATGGGGGGTGATCCTACATTTTGGTTGACTAAATTTGTCGATCCAATAGAGGTTCAGAAATAGCAATACTTCTTGCTGTCATTGGAGATATTGGCTAATCACTATTGACGACGTCGTAAAAATCCCGAAGCGAGTCATAGATTTTATTATCTGCAATGGGGGGTGATCCTACATTTTGGTTGACTAAATTTGTCGATCCAATAGAGGTTCAGAAATAGCAATACTTTTTGCTGCTACTGCATATATTATCTACTCAATGTTGACGACGTCATAGAATGGCCGAAGTGGGTCATAGATATTGTTACCTGTGCTGGGACTGATCCTATTTATTGCTGCACCCTTTGTAGATGGGTTCTGTAAGTACGTTTGTGTGTGCGTTTCTGTGAGATAACATATTATATCAAAAACAAATGCACAGATTCCATGACAAGTCCATGCCCTTCACATGCAATGAACTTATTACTCACAGCATAGTAACATTGGAAAGGAATATGTGACAATATTTCTTATACGCGAAAATTTAAAAAAAGTATTTCTACATAACTTTTTTTTTATTCTGGTCCAATAGATGGCTCAATTATCGACCCGATAGAGGCCTTATTAGCTATCGAACATCTATCTATATGACTCTTAAATTGAGAGTTAATTTGTATTTAAAATATAGTAAGTGATGGTTTTACGTAGCAGGTAAAGCATGCCACACGAAATTAAGGCTTACACGATATATCATGATTTATACAAAGTTTGACTATGTACCTTCTCGAAGGAGTGGGGGAAAACTCTCTCCCCGAGGGTTCTAATAACTTCATGAACACAAAAAATATGCCGCTGCTATTGCTTACTACAATTATTGAAACTATTAAGTTTTGCAAATTAAGTACATAAATAATCTACTTAATGCATGATATTTTAAGTTACATTTTGTCCTATGCTGTCATATAAAGGAAATATATAATTTCGAAGAACTTTAGAAGTTTTCGCTCTAATTTAAAAAAAAATCTATCTTGTTCTAGATTTTTGGGTAACAAAGCCGATTTTAAAGTTTCGTGAAAAACCATTGATATTTGTGGCAACAATTGAGTACACAAGAAATCGACCACAGATAGACATACATAGGATATCACTCCAAAAATAGTTAACACGTGTTCAGGAGGTCCTACATTAATATTGGCATCAACATCTTGAAACTAAACAAAATTTGGTGAAAACAATACTTTATCAATTCTATGTATGAGGTAGTAAAAATGCACTTCTTATAAACTAAACTGTTTATAAACATTTCTGAAACATAAGAATTTTAAATTAAATTCAATAAAACATTTAACGATATACATGAAATGCATTTTTATACTATTTTCTTATTTTATGCATGTAAATAAAATTTTAAATATCTATACAGAATTCCAAGATCTGTAAATTCTGTTTAAAACTTCAATATATATTTGTTTCATAGAATTTTATTTACCAGTCTGGAACATATCACGATGTTACAAAGACAATAAATGAACGCAGTTAAACTGAAATATATGTATATGTGAAATCTGTATGAAAACTCCAAATGAGGTTTAAAATACCTATAAAAGAATAGTGCAGAAACTTACGCTTGAATTGGTAAGCTGTTAGGCACAACAGTTTGTATAAAGTGGAATTTTACGTTTTTACGTTATATTTTACACTTTTTCAGGCAGATTTAAAGACATATAGGTGATTTTCTTTAAAATAATATTTTATAGTAACTGCAAAGGGCTAAAACATGTTTTGTTTGAAAACAACTACTTTACGAAGAAAACATTTAAATGTACATTTATATTAACCCATTTGTGATGGCAGAACTAGACATCAGTACGCTACCAATGAATGGGTCGTCGTGCCATTAGTGCACACTCACCGTACACGTTAATTACTTTGCTTTTAACTATGGTACTCCACAAAAAGGTAAAAAACGATTAGACTTTACTCGTGTGAAGAACTTTTTTTGTGCGTTAGTAAAATGCGTGGTGTCCAATTGGCGTATCATTACAGCAAATGTCGCTAGCCAATGCGATGCACTTAGTGGAAGACGGATATAGCCGGCGCAAACAGGCTATTTGTCTATATCACAATTTTGATATGGAGGACATGCATAAAACACAATATATATATATATATATATATATATATATATATATATATATATATATATATATATATATATATATATATATATATATATATATATATATATATATGTATATATATATATATACAACCAAGAAATTTCAAATAAATTTCGAAGTTTCCTCTCGATTTTAAAAATATTCTATCCAATTCTAGATTGTTCGATAACAGAGCAGGATATAAAGTTTCGTTAAAATCCTATGATGTAGTTTATTATGCATTTCTTATAATGTGCAAAAATATTAATTTAAATATTTAGTTACCCTGTGACCCAAAATGTTTTACAAGTTCTTTAATTTGTTTATTTAAATTCAGTTCTTTGGAAAAGCTACCGAAACTATAGAACTTCTTTTGATCTGTCGGTCAAATTACAATTGCTCTACAATAGGAAACACATTGTACTTATGTCAGTAACACAGCCTTCAATATCGAGAGAAATAAAATTAGAAGGAAAATACATGAAAGTAGATCTATCATTTAACACTGTAGAAGATGTTAAGATTTCATTCAAATCTTACTTTGACGCTAAGGAGAGAAAATCTTTGCATTGGCAGAATTTGTTATCAAAGTGCATGCTCCCATTTGTTTTCGGTGAAAGCAAACCCATTATGCTTAGTTGTATCTACACAACATGATTCATGCTGCAAGATAAATGTTTAATTGTTTTAAGAATATTTTAGACATAAAAGTCTCCCCAAAACGCATACTTTAGTTACCCAAAATATATTTTAATAGCTGTGATCTGAGATTCTAGAGTTACTATGAGACAATTATTTGATAGACGCATATTAAAAGGAAGTAAGGGAGACAACAAAATCCTAAAGAAGCTCTCCCTGATACCGAAGTTAAACTTCAAAGATGAAGATCATGTTATTTTATTAACTGAATTAAATACCTATTAATTAAACCTTTGTTAACAGCCTACCTAAAATAAGATGTTTAGGAAATGTTGTTATAGTATGTTGAAATGCCGAAGATAAAAATTAAAAATTTCATTAAGCCATCCGCAAACTGCTTACATAAAGACTTCCTCCGAGACTACTTCAATAGTGAAAGAGATGCATTCATTCGTTTTAAACTGAAGCAAACAATTTCATCTATTGGGTATTATTATGCAAAACATTCTAACTGAAATTGAAACGTACGAAATTGCGAAAAAGTGTTGGAAGATGTTAACTTGCCCCTCATGAGCTGACTTCTTTGTTAAGACAGTATTCAGAGGCTATGCGAACTAACTTTTAATTTGAAGTATTTATAAGTACTTTAAATTTAAAGAACTTGCAGAATACCTATTTCCGTCGGATAATTAAATAACCCGATTTAATTTAAAAACCAGTCTGATATTTTGAAAATTGAATACTATGGTGTTCAAGTGTGTGAGCATGTGGATGTAAAAACATATTTTTGGGGATAGTTAAACCGCATGGCAGGAATATTATATTTGATTTGCATGATGGGAATGTTAAAGAGTATACATATTTATAGTAGTAACTTATATCTATAAAAGTTTTGTCGGAGTTTGAAATTTTGCTTCTAACTTGTGTAAAATATTAGAAACAAATATTCACCAATAAAGCTTTTAAACATGGTTTCAGATATTTTCCATCCCCCCCCACCCCAGAGATATTAGTTTTCTCCAATTTATTAAGCTTTATGGGATAAGGTTTATATTAAAAATATTTCACAATATATATATAAAGTTTATGTCATTTCTGCATTATCCAGAGCAACGGCGGGTATATCTATTAAAATATTTTTAGTTATTGCAATCATATTTTAAAATATTCTGTATTCAAATTATATGTATTAATCACATGGATTGTCTAATCAAAAGATTAGATTATACAACAACAAAAATTGCCTTTCTGGTAGGTCGGACGGTCTGGATCTCAACAACAACAACAACAACAAAAATTGAAAAATAATTAGGGTATAACTCTGTTATGTAAAATTATATTATACTAGCCGAATACCCGTTGAAAATTAACTGTCTCACAATAAGCAACCCCTGAATAGCATGACTTTTTGAAGAATTCACGTTTCACATTTTTTCTTAAAATCGAAAATTTTGTGTGCGGAAGACAGTAGAGAAGAAAATATTAAAAACTGAAATTACTCACTTTCTTCCTTTCGAACTGTCTGTCTACCCTCACACCAAATTTGAAGTCTCTATCCCACACCGAAGCATGAAATTTAATCATTTCATCTTTTGAACGTTTCGATGCACCCTCTTAAATGAACATTTATGAAAAAGTATATTCGTCTTGGGTTTTTTATCAAATGATTAGTCTATATACCAAATTTAAAGCCTCTATCAAATTTTAAATTAGGGGTTTCTCATTTATTAAGCAAATTGAACATTTCGGTGTGTGACAACCTCTAAAATGGGAAATATTGGAAATCTGAAATTGTACACTTTCTTCCTTTCGAACGATATCAACATACACTAAATTGGAAGTCGCTATCTCATCGCAAAGCATGTTTTTGCATTATTTCACTTTTCGTACGTTTTAATCTGTGGAACCCCTCAAAATTTGAAATATCGGAAAGTTTCTATTGCACACTGTCTTTCTTTTGAACTAACTACCAATATACCAAATTTGAAGTTTCTATTCCATTACGAAGCATATTTTTACTATCATTTTACTGGAGTAACCACTGCCTAAAATGAACAATTTTGAAATGCTCTATTATTTTGTTTTTATCAAATGATTTCCCCATATACCAAATATCAAACTTCTATTACATTTTTAAACTAGCCGTTTCTTATTTATTCGAACATTTGGGTTTACGGCACCTCCTAAAATAGAAAATACCTGAAAACAGAAATTGTACATGCTATTCCTTTCGAACTATCTTCCCGTACACCAAATTTGAAGTCTTTATCGCATCTCCAAGCATGGTTTCTCGTCATATCACTTTTCGAACGTTTTTCTCTCGAGCACCCCCTTAAACGAACATTTTTAAAAAAACTATTTTGCCTTGGGTGTTTTCATTAAATGATTAGCCCATATTCCAAATTTCAAGACTCTATCAAATTTTAAAGCAGACTTTTCTCATTTGTTCGGCAAATCGAAATTTTCAGTTCGCGGCACCCCCTAATGTAGAAAATATTGAAAATCTGAAATTGCACGCTCTCTTTCTTTCGAACGGTTTACCCATAAACTAAATTTGAAGTCTCTATCTCATCGCAAAGTATGCTTTCCTACCTTACTTTTCGAAAATTTCGGCGTGGAGTACACCCTCTAGAGAACGTTTTCGAAAAATTCGATTTTTCCGGGGAGTTTTAGAGAACGACCGAATCGTGTTCCAAATCTCTATCATGTACCAAATCTCTCTCATGTACCAAGTCTCTATCTATTCGGAAAGTGCCTAAAAAGGCTTACAAACGGACAGGCAAACAGACGGACACTGGGCAATTAGTATATACTAGTTGAAGTACCGTTGATTATCAACGGTACAGCAATACAACGGTGCAACGGTACAGAATAAGTTCAACCTCCCGCGGCAACCTGAGGGTTTATGCCGTCTACGAGGGGACGAGGCACGGGCTACCAATCCCCATTCCAGCGGAGCCGCAGCCAGGTCGTTGACTCGACGGAAACATTCACCGGGCAAGGTCCGAAAGAACGTCCGCCAAGCTCGTCGCCAGTCACCGGTCGGCCCTTGGCTCAGGTCATAAATAGACACAGTCCAGTGGGCTCGACCACCTAGAAGAGTTGGGGCTCTAGCGTGCAATGGTTCGTCGGCCACTTCATCGTCAATAGGGTAACCCGATTAATTTTCCCCCAGCAGACGGAGGACCAGAGGTACAGATCTAAGATCTGTACACCGCAATATATGGCGGCATTGCCCCCTGGGGGGAGGTACAACGGTACAATAAGCAACCTCTGAATAAGGCAAATTTTGAATAATTCGCGTTTCACATTTATTCGGCAAATTGAATATTGAGTGTGCAGAACCGCCTAAAGAAGAAAATATAGAAAAAATTGCGCACTTCTTCATTTCGAACTATCTATCCGTGCACCAAATTAAAGCCTATCACATCCGGAAGAGTGCTATTTCCCCCATTCAAACGTTTTTCTGTGAAGCACACCCGTAAAGCACACCATTTTTGAAAAACTCTGGCCGTCTTCGGTTTTTTATCAGTTGAATGACCCATATACCAAGTATCAAGTCTCTATCACATTTAAAAGGAAGCGTGCCTAATTTATTCGGAAAAACGAACATATTAGTGTGCGACACCCATCAAAGTGGCAAATATTGGAAATCTGAAATTTCACACTGTCTTCCTTTCAAACTATCCACCCGTATACCAATCTCTATCCTATAACGAAGCATGTTTTTTCTATCACTTCACCTTTCGAATACTTTTCTGTGTAGCACTCCCTTAATGAACATTTTTGTAAAAGCGTATTCATATTGCGTTTTTTATCAAATGGTTAGCCCATATACTCCATTTGAAGCCTCTATCACATTGTAAATGAAGTGTTTTTCATTTGTTCGGAAAATGGAATACTTTAGTGAACCGCACCCCCCTACAATATCAAATGTTGAAAACTGAAACTGCACACGTTCTTCCTTTCAAACTTTTTATCCGTACACCAAAAAAATTTGAAGTCTCTATCTCATCTAGAAGCATACTCATTCTATCATTCCACATTTCGAATGTTTCGCTGTGGAGTACCCACCCCCTTAAACATACAATTTTTGAAAAACTCTATTCATCTTGTGTTTTCTGTCAGATGATTCGCCCATGTGCCATATATCAAAGTTCTATCACGTTTTAAAAGGGGCGCTTCTCCTTTATGCTGAAAATCGAACATGTTGGTGTGCGGCACCCCCTAAATTAGAAAATCTTGGAAAACTGAAATTGTACATTTTCTTCATTCAAAACTATCTACCAGAATACCAAATTTTAAATTTTTATCTTATACCAAAGTGTTTTTTTTTCAATTAATCTTTCGAACGATTTTCTCTGAAGCATCCGCTTAAACGAATATTTTTGAAAAACTATATTCGTTTTGGGTGTTTTCGTCAAATGATTGGTCCATATACCAAATTTCAAGACTCTCTGAAATTTTAAAGGAGCCTTTTCTCATTTATTTATTAAATCGAACATTTTGGTGTGCGGTACCCCCTTAAGTAGAAACTATTTGAAATCTGAAATTGCACAATTTCTTCTTTACGAACGATTTACCCATACACCAAATTTGAAGTATTTATCTTATCGCGAACCATGCTTTCCTATCATTTCTTTTTTCAAAGGTTTTGGTGTGGAGCACCCCCTCTAGATAACGTTTTCGAAAAAATCGATTTTTCTAGGGAGAGGGGGTTATCGAACGACCGAGTAGTGTATCAAATTACAAGTCTCGATAAATGCCTAAAAAAAGCGTGACAGACTGACAGATGGACGGACAGACAGACAGATGGACAGAAGGACAGTTATCAATTAGTATATATATATATATATATATATATATATATATATATATATATATATATATATATATATATATATATATATATATATATATATATATATATATATACATATACATATATATATGGATAGATATATAGATAGATAGATATATAGATAATTAAAAAAAAATATGTGGTCATCAAATGACATTCCCTGCAGTCTCATTCACCTCTCTCTCTCTCTCTCTCTCTCTCTCTCTCTCTCTCTCTCTCTCTACTCTCTCTCTCTCTCTACTCTATATTTCTTCAATAATTCATTAAATTGAGTTCTGTTGCACAAAATAACACTCACAATTAATTTAAATTACTCTGAATTTGCACTTTTAATTAAATTTTTGTTTTTATTTGGTAAATGGGTATTTTTTCAACGGCGGAGTAATGGTGTTGGTCGAGAGTAATGGTGTTGGTCCTATTCTTTTTTTTTGTCAAAATTACATATGAAATAAGCATTTAATCAATACAATTGAGCATACATAGACTTTTAGTCTAGATTTTCAGAAATTTTGCCGGCCATTTTGCAAAGAAAAGCGTGTTCTTTTATCCAGAATAATACCAACACATTAAATTTGGTTCATTAGATTTGAGTTAGAGTGGATACATTTCAGGAAACGTAATAGTGTTTGATCGCGAATTAATTACATGCAATTTAATTTCGAAACTCAAATTCAGATAAATACAATTTTTATTAAATATTTTAATTAATATTTCCGTTTTGCTCTGTAAATACAAAAATCTATTTTCTTTATCGCGTAATTCAATATTAGTTAAAACAAATTCTGCGTTTATTATGTGCAATGAACAAATAAAAACACATTTAATACAGTTATCACAATATTTGCTTAAAAATTTTGCAAAAAAATAATAATAAAAATATTTCTATACCCTTCGTTCTATGTATATATTAGTTGTATATTTTCAACGTTAATTACTCCCATTTAAATGTATTTTTCCCTTCTAATCCTTGTTCTTCACTGTATTGTTTGAACGGTAAATATCTATTAAGTATTTAATACAATATTATTATATATAAATATACTTACATTAGGTAAATATTTTTATTTAATGTTTAAATTTTAAGAGTGAAATTTATACAGCTGTCGTTTTCCAATTAACAGTATAATGCATCTATTTACATATATATTAATATATTTAAATATTTACTATTTAGATTAGTCGCTATTTATTGATTAATCTCTTTGTATAATGAGATAACACGATATAGATGCAACAATGTTAAAACTTAATCAGGATGAATAAAGTATTTCTAATAATCCAGATAAGTCACTGTTGTTGCCAAAAGAACGTCTTTTGACTTAATGAAAAGCTGGATATCCACTTTTTGGAACCAATACTGATTGTTTTCACGGTTTATTAACGGACATTGTGCTGTCAAAAGAAAATTGATGTTCTATGACACCTTAAACGTTCAAATCTGTCAAATATTCGAATTCGAATTTTCTAGGTCATTGTAGTATTTTCTTGTTTATATGCTATGCAGTTCAGGACAAGTTTAAAATATACACGTCTTTGAAAAATAAGGGATGCCAAGAATGAAGGTTGGAGAGTATAACGTATTAAATCTAAAAGTACTTCATCTCTGGTATATTTTTTCCGTTCCGGTCTAACTCCGTATATTAATTTTCAGTTATTTGTCTATATATTTCCTTGATTTTATTTAATTTTTCGCTATTTTATTCGCTGAATTATGGCCTCCAAAACCATTTGGCTCCGTTACGTTTTAATATCATTTTTCCAGTTTATCCCAATTGTTTTGTCAGCTTTTTCAATATTTTTTAATATTTTTCTTATTTGTATTTTTTACAGTTTGTATAAATGTTTTACGTATGTTCCATATTGTTTTAGTATATTTTCTTACTATTCAATTACTTATAGTCGCTCTGCCAGCAGTTGTTGAGACACAAGCCGGTCTCGCCGCCTTGTGTTTTTCTTGCCTTTCTTTATTCTCATTTATTCCACCGTGGATTTTTCGGTTTGATCCTAGTATCCTGTATTGCATTTTCCTGCCATATTGGATTTCTTCTTTGCCATAATTCTTCTCCCAGAAGCGATATCAATAGTTTTTCTCTTACCTTCAGTCACGTGTTTATCAGTTTCCGTACTTACTTGAATACGTGAACATGCAACTCTCTCTCTCTCTCTTACGCGGACAGCAACGCCAAACTTCCCGACCGGCGGATGAAATATGAACTATTTTTTTTCTTCAGAAACCAAAACCGTATACTCAGGAAAGTATGTGTACGAAATTTGGTAGCAATTCGCCTAGTAGTTTTTCATACAGTAAATTTAAACACCTGATCATTAATTTAAATCCATATATATATATATATATATATATATATATATATATATATATATATATATATGCGCACGTTAAGTGAGATATAAAGGGGAAGAAACCTACAGAATCGGCAATAGTCGCACCGTTCTATCTGCCAGGAATAAAACTTTGTAATTTGTTTTGTCTCAGAGGATACATATAGTAGCAAAGAATGCAAGGCCGTCGCCAATCGATGCAGTTCCAGCAGACAGACGATTTCACAACGGGTATGGTGATCGGACTCAGAAGGGCAGGTTGGTTCATACGTCAAATCTCAGCGGACAGCCACCTACACGCTTCCACGGTGCGCAGGCTGTGGCGAAGCTGGTTAGATCAAGGGCATGTAGCACGTTTTAGGGGTGCCGTTACGGCCAGAGAGACGTCAGCAAGCGTGGAACAATGCATCCTCCGGCAAGGGTTGGCGCCCCCGCAGGCCACTTCCTTCGACCTTTTGCAGCATCTGCAGGACTTCCTTGATGCTCCCATATCGACCAGAACCATTAACTGCCGATTGGTTGCCGGCGACCTGCACTCATGGCGCCTTTTAAGAAGACTGTCATTGACCCAGCAACACAGACGTCTCTGTTTACAATGGTATCGGTATAGAGCCAAGTGGACGGCAGATTGGCACAGGACCGTGTTCTCAGACGAGTCACGCTTTATTTTAGTAATTACAGTCGCCATGTACGAGTCTGACGCCGAAGTGGTGGCAGTTCCAATCCGGTCGCATCTGTAGAACGTCACACCGCGAGACAACGTGATATCATGATTTGGAGCGCCTTCGTCTACGATAGCCGGTCTCCTCTGGGTCGTATTGAAGACACTATGACAGGCCAACGATACGTGGATGATGTGCTGCGTCCGGTGACACTACCCAATCTGAAGGGGGTGTCCAATGCCATTTAACAGCAGGATAACGCCCGACCACACACGACACGCATCAGCCAACATGCCCTGCTAGCTACCCAGGTGCTTCCCTGGCCAACAGTCTCCCCTGATCTCTCACCAATCAAACACGTCTGGGACGTGATTGGACGTCTCTTGCGTGCTCTGCTACCGCCGCGTTTAGAAGACGAACTATGGCAAATTGTTTACAGGGAATGGGCTGCCATTCCTCAGGACACTATCCGCACGCTTATTGAATCTGTACCTAGACGTGTTGCTTCCTGTATCGCCACTCGCGGTGGTCCTACGTCCTACTGATCAGACGGTATTATCGCTCAGTGTATGGTTGTATCATGTTGCAATAAACATCACTTATTGTTCGTTGCTGTCACTCTCTGCCGATTTTCATATATATATATATATATATATATATATATATATATATATACATATACAATATAAAACTTGAAAAAATGCTACAATTTTGAGTGAATTGATTAAAAAGCTAAAAGCAAAAAAATAATTTTTAATACAACTTGTAAAGCGCTATGCTGCAATTTTACATGTGTATACCTATATAAATTCCCAAATAGGACAAGTAGCCATGTACTCGTAAAATTTCTAGATAAGTGACGGAAGTAACGGCCGGGGGGAGTTGCGATCCCCAACACTCCGGTTTTAACCGGAGTGTTGGGAGTCGCAACTCCCCCCGGCCGTTACTTCCGTCACTTATCTAGAAATTTTACGAGTACATGGCTACTTGTCCTATTTGGGAATTTATATATATATATATATATATATATATATATATATATATATATAATCATATAAATCAATAATACCTCACTCAAAATATATCAACAATGAAAAACTAAAGAGATACGGACAATGTTTCTAAACTTTCTCTTTATAAATGTGATACACATACATTGGATTAAAATTTATTACGATGAGATCTCAAATTTCAGCTAATGTATTTTACCAGCATATTTATTTATTTCGGTAAAGATTACGAAACTTTTATCCCCATACGCAAAGAACTAGATTACCATAAAAAATTAATATATGCGTCTTTTGTTTGAAAGTTATGAGTGTTCATATAAATTCCGTAGAAAGTCTTAACTACTTCTGCAAATATTGCGTCCTATGGTAATGAACCACAAGTTTCATTCTTCTTAAACTGGAATATTTTGATTCAGGTTGACGTAATTATATTTAATTCCGTACATTTTCTTCTGCAATGAAAGAAGATAAAATTATTTCTTAACTGGAAAGCTGTGTTTACGTTTTGAATATCAAATCAAGGCGTTTGAACGATAAGCATATTTGATCGATTTACCTACATTTAACTTCGTATGTAAGATTTATGGAAATATTTCTGTTTTTTTATTCTTTTTATGCATTAAAAGGGATATTTCTTAAAAAGAAAAAAACTAAAAACAAAGTACTTTAATTTAAAATTTAAAACTTGTTCTGTCACTTTTTCGATACATCTTCGCACATTGGAAACACAATGATTAAGTAAAATTCAATACATAATGACTATGTATATGATAATCCTGATAACAGCTTTTGTTATTGTGAGACCAGAAATTGTTCTCACATGAGACATTTTTATTTGATTATTTATGGTATCCTTTAAGGAAAGGAAAGTTTGAGTCTGGCTGGCGCCGAACTTTAGGACAACTTGAACTTTTAGGTCAAATGCTATAAATTTAGGTGTGCCAGGCCACAGGGGCTGAAAGGGGCTGTGAAGTGATGTCATTGGGTTCAGAAGAACCAATGAGCGCCAAGGGGAAGAAGGGCGGAGCTACCCCCTCCCCCCCGCCGTAGGAACCACAAGTCAAAAACAGTTTTACGAAAGGAGCGAAGTGAATATGACCTAGCAGACATGACTTAGGAGTTGCAGTTTGAGTACGAGTATTTTACACTATCATGACTTAAGAGGAAAGAAATAAGAGTTCGGAGCCACACACCCCAGAGTTGTGGACGAAATCAGAGATATAGACGAAGAAAGATGGAATTTTGAGAAGGAGTGTCCCGTAAAGGTTCCAAAGTAATGGAAAGAGATCTATGTGCAAGTGCATTAAAAGTACGAGTAGGAGCCACACACCATAAAGTTACTGCCTTGTTTCCCTATTTATGTTACTTACTTGTTGTGATGTTGTAAATAATTGGTGTTGTTTTGTTTCCTTGTTTGTGTTACTTACTCGTTGTGATGTTGTAAATAATTCGTTAGTGCTTGGGTTTTTTTCCCTTCGGGGTTTTCCCCTCTTTTCTTTTTTTCTTTCTTATGTCTCTCTTGTATTGTATTGTATAGTTTTTATGTTTTGTTTTGTCGTTGCCATTCTTTTATTTGTCTTGTTGTAACTGTGTTGTGATTCAATTTTAACCTGTTTTGTAATGTTTTGAATCTAAAATAAAGTTCCCGGCCACACACTTAGCTACAGTAAACCTTCGGGTCTGTCGTGTGGTCTGGGTTTTCAACACTTCAACACCATAAAGTTATGGCCGTACTGCAGCACTAAGACCGATGCAAGCGAGATGATGAGCCCAAGACTAAACTGGAAGGTATGTGCTCTGATTGTTACCGGTCCTAGACACCATCGTAAAACTAATATTTTTGGTCGCATATCTCCCCTTGCTAAAATAAGTAAATGAAATTTGATAATAATTGATATTGATGAAATTTAGTGTTATTGATAAATTGATGTTGTTAATAAATTATATTGTTTTAGTTTAAATAATCTAATCTTTTAATATTAATTAATAATTCTTTTCAGGACTTACACAAAAGGTAAAAATAATTGGAGGGTTATTGCGGCACAACAACGAGCGATGTACATTTAAATGTTAATTCCACTAATGAGTTTTAACGGCCATGTCAACGATAAATAATATAAATAAATAATTGGAGGGTTATTGCATAAACACAACGCACTTTTAATTATAAAATTAAATGTCCATAAATTTTTTTTCAGTTGCCACAGTTATCACAAAGTACTTTCTGAAATATCTTATTAATTGCATAATATCATAATATCGATAATTAAACTTAATCTAGTAATACTACTGTGAGACCAGGAATTAAGTTCACACCAGATTTAGGTGAGACAGTTTTATGTTCTTTATTTATGATTTTCTGCAATAGCAAATAAAGCATCAGACTTGGGGACGCCAGTTTTATGGCACCTTGATCCGAGAGGTCAACTAGGCAATAAAACGTGGAGGCCAAGGTGAAGTCATGAGAGGCCACAAGAGAGGTCAGAAATGTTAACAAGTTATAGAAGATGTCTGGTCGCATTGCCCCAAAGTCAGACAATATGTGTGTCAGACCTCAGACAAAAGGAGGCGGCAACCAAGAGATGATATTACACAATCGGTACGAGAAAGTCAGTAGTTATGAAGTTAGTCAATTAGTATGTTAGAGATTACATATAGATTCCGGAGAGAACAGCAAGAGATGATATATAATTCCAGATAGTAAGACGTCAATGAGCAGAGAGACTTCCGTGATGATTCCATAAGAGTGTGTGCTACAGAGTAGTCCGGAGAGTCCACAAAAAGTGTCCTAATATGCAATTCTAAGACAATCAGAGTCCAAGGAGACTTCAACAAACTGAGCACCACCAGTACGAGTAGCAATATCATACATCGAGTTGGTACCAGTACATACAATGATGCAAGCGCTGTGGGCAGATACGTCCTTATTAAATATTGAAGAAGGTCTTATATTATGTTGATAATAGTAACTGGTCTCCCATTTGCTCTCACCGCTGCAATTAATATGAATAATTGTTGTAATTAATTTAATAATTTATCTATGCTGTTAATAAATGATTTTATTTTAAATTTAACAATGATGTAAATAATTGAGTAGCATTATGTTAATTAATATTCTTTTGCAGAACTCGCACTGAAGATACAAATCTTGGATTAGCGTGGTATTTCATGTCACAACGCAATGTGTAATAATGTTCCACGATGTACGATAATTACGGCCAAGTTAATCATGAATAATTTAAACAAGTATAAAACCCAACTTTAAGTTCTTTTTTTTCCGGCACCACAACTACTAAAATGTTAGTCAGACTTCTTCAGCGTTCGATAAATGGAGAATGTGGTAATATCAGAAATTATTTTTATCAGTCTAAGAATCAAATATGATGGTAGTAACAGTGTGACTAACGCCACGATTATTCTATGTAGCCTTTCCGAAATTTTTTTTTCCCGAAAACTATTGTTCTTTTCCACCAAATCGTAACAACATCTAATCAGAACTAAGGTATCTTACGAATGATTTATCCGCAAAATGTTTTGAACTTTTATCCATTTTGGTTTTCAGCTAGAGTGGGAAAATACATTGCACCGACAATTAGACACACAGGCAGACATAAATCTAAAATTAGTGTGTTCGGGTTCTAGTGACCTCGAAACGTGTAGATTCACCAAAAACTCAAATCGTAGTTTTTGACAGGATTCACATACTTTCCATACATTACCATGTATTTTAGTAAAAAATAAAAAAAAATCTGATGTGAGCAGTACATTACTTTCCCTACAGACTCAGATTCATTCTCTTTTTCTTTTCATAATAATTCATTAAATTGAGTTTAATATCACAAAATAACACGGATAATTATTTGAAATTCAACTTAATTTGCAGTTTTACTCCAATTTCCTTTTTCATTTGGCGACAGGACGTTTTTTCAAAGTCGAAGTGGCAAAATACTAAACTACATAGCAGACACTAACGATCATATAATTGATACATTTGAGCAAGCACAATTCTCTATTTTAAGTTTCAGCAATTTTGGAAGCCTATTTCGTATATAAAGGCAATTTCACGCTTTACGAATCGTACTATGATCAAATCAGCAACAGAACAAGCAATAAGTGATATATGTACTATTTTTTAAATATTGGGCGTAGTTTTGGCGAAGTACTTTTTATCTAGAGCAGTGTGTTGTGCTTAGTTTCAGAGATTCTTTGTTTTCTATATTACTAAGGTTCAAAATTAATGATTTGCCTCCTTCCCTTCAAAATTCTAAATTAATTCCTTGTTATTGCGTATTTCGACGATTTATATCTTATTAATGTTAATTTACTACCCCTTTCTGGCATCCAAATATTTAAAATTATCGCAAATGTATTTACAAATGCTAAATATATCTCACCAATCCTTTGCTAATTCACCACTTTTTCCTTTGCGGCCTCTCTCTTTCGGTTGAAAACTTTATTCAGCAAATCAATGAAAAAAGTGCATACTTTAAGTGCGAAACATCCCTTTCTCAGCTTATCTTTCAAACACCTTGTTTTAGGGTGCCTTGTGGACATTCCTTAGGGGAGTCACAACGGATAGCTAAATTTTGAGGCAAATTCGCGCCTCGCGTTTTCAGCTAAGCATTCTATTTTTCTTCACGGGGTATACATACGCTCTTTATGTGATGCGCAAGTTTTCATTGGGAAGCAAAAATCTCGATGGCAGGACATTCTATTCCGAGCAGCGATTTGAGAAGTTCGTCAGAAGATTTTGACCCGCGGGTTTCTCGTGATCCGCGGTCCCATGTGAGAAGATTTTTTATTTTTATGTTTTTAACGTTTGGAATTTTAACATTTTTAATGCTTTAACAATTAATGAGAAGTATTTTTGGGCTTGCTCTGCATCCCAGGATCATCAATATTATATCCTACCATCCTAGCATCAACAATCTTATCTCTCAGAATGTGTGTATGATAGTGAAGTGAAAGTTTTGCAAGGCTACAGTGCTGCAATTTTGCTACCGTTTTGTCCAGCTACAGGTTCTGAACCACCGGCATCTATTTTCCATCGGCCGAGACCCTTCGGGGTGCTGTCGCATTTCAATGATCTGCTGCTCAAATTATAGTTGTTGGAAGCGCTCACTAGGCCAATTATCATTTTCTTTACAGTGACAAAATGTGAGGAGCAAGTGTTGCGTTGCCAACTAATTTCGAGGTCTATAGTGGCTTGAAAATTTACCAGTTTTCGTGGTCCATTGTGTGAATAGCGCCTAATGTGTGGTGCTGTCATCTATAGTCGGACACAAAAACACATCGCAGTCCAAATGATAATTTTTCTATAAATTTTTGGCTGAGAATTTGATTAGTATTTTAATTTTAACAATTATTATGATTTTTTTACACACTATCACCTTTATCTCCAAACTTAGAAAGTATTTTTCGAACATGTACACTTGTACTTTACATTTTTCTATTTTTCTTTTTCTTTTTTTTTTTGGTGCACAGCTTTCCAGGCAGACCAAGATCTGGTGTTCAGGCCAGAGTACAATCTGAACTTGGGATTTAATTAAGTTAAAATCTTAATTAGTTTTTGAATGATTGTTTTACTTTGAAAATTTATTTCAGTTCTAATGATTTTGCAGATGTTTTTAAGTTTAAATACGTGTGTAAAAATAAGTTAATTGTTTCTGAAGTTCTTAAGTTTTAAAAGTTTTTTTAATAATAAAATTTTAGTTTAGCAGAAATTTTGTTGTGATTATTTTGTCTCGTCTGTGCTAATATTAATTTAGCTCCTGAAAGGTAAGTGGAATTCTGGAATTTAATAAGTTGTTTCGAGTTGGTATGTATATTAAAAGGAAAACATCGAAGTAATGAGCACAAGCTAAACTTTTAGAAATAGGATAAAGAAACTTTATTATTTTATCAGCTTATTGGAAATAATCTTCAAAGTTAAAATAAAATATAATACGCTATATGATCAGGTTAATTAAAATCATTATTAAAAACGAAAGATTATTATTATTATGTTATTCAACTATTG
Source organism: Amaurobius ferox (assembly GCA_951213105.1). Classification (NCBI taxonomy): domain Eukaryota; kingdom Metazoa; phylum Arthropoda; class Arachnida; order Araneae; family Amaurobiidae; genus Amaurobius; species Amaurobius ferox. The sequence continues at coordinate 34,188,955 of OX578144.1, read as the reverse complement.
TCAAACTTTTTAAATAAAATAATTGATATATAAGTCTATTGTTCCCAACAAGTGTATATACTGTTTTTGCGGGCTATTTTGCAAAACAGGCAGGCTCATTTTATCCGTTTTGCGCCAAAATTTAAATTGCACTAGGATAACCCTTAAGTGACTTATCTACCAAATTTTGTGAAATATGGTTAATTAATTTTTAAAAATAGATACCCCTCGAGTCCTGCTATGCTACCTCAACGTGGTAAGGGGGTGTCACTAGGCGGAATGAGTGAAGTACGTCGGAAGCCTAGCTCCTAGTAGGGTCACCCTAGGCGTGAAGGCCATTCCGTTATGCCAATCTAAAGCTAGCTGGCGAAGCATTGGAGAAAATCAGACTTCTCCCTTCGTGGCTCCAGGTCTTTTGGAGTACAAAAGCTGTAAAACTTACCCTTTTATCATGAGTCCAGTTCTTCCTAATATAAATACTGCATCGCTCGTCACGCAGGTCAATCAGGGGCTCGTTCCTGGTTTAAGCAGAGGGCCAGATCCGCCAAATAAGCTACAGTCTCTACCTTCTAAAGGAAAATTTCTAAATATATTACAATGTAATATTAATGGATTGACTACTGGAGCTATGAGAGTGCAATTGGACCAGTTTCTGGATATGGCTGAGCCACATGCTGTACAGATTGTAGCCTTACAGGAGATGAAGCTTAGAAAACTATCTCAATTGATTATCAAATGTTTCCACATCTTTCGATGTGACAGGACCAACAGAGGTGGAGGTGGTCTGGTATTTTTAATAAGAGATGTGGCTTACCAGTCTATAGATATCTCCCATTCGTGTACTGAACTTGAAATGCAAGGTATTATGATCAATTGGAACAAAGAGAAGTTGAAGATTTTCAATATGTACCACCCTCCAGGCCAAGACTACTTGCCTGATTCTTTGCTACAAGGATCTAACAACCTCTCAAGTATTTTCTTGGGCGACGCCAATGCTAAACACCAGTTAGGGGGTGTACTGATTGTAACAATAGAGGTAGAGATCTCTTAAGAGCAGTGGACGATGAATCCCTGATGTTTCTTAATGATGGCTCTCCTACCAGTTTATTATTTAGTTACAGCACTGCAGAGGCACTTGATGTCTCTGTTGTTAGTGCTGGCCTGTATCCAAAATGTCAATGGACTGTTTCGAATAATATAGGCAGTGATCATCTACCTATCTTGATAGAGTTAAAAGTAAACAATCGATTCCTATCGTAAAACAGATATTTTGGAATTTTCGTAAAGCGGACAGGCATGCATTCACCGAGTTGACTGAACAGTTCTTTTGTGATCTGAGTTTTGATGATGATCTTGGGGCAGATTGGAAAGCCTTCAAAAACACTGTCATAAACACTGCTAAACATTCTGTTCCTAGAGGTAATTTTAAAAACCTAAGTCCTTATACTCGCATAACACCCCTGCCATTGCAGCTTTAATTGCAAAAAGGGATGATCTGTTTAGGGTGCTTCAGAGTTCTAACAGTGAAGAACGAAGGATTGGGTTGAGCAAAACAAATGCAGAACTCAAGCGTGCATACGCTATCAACAAAAGAAAAACCTGGCGTGAAATATGCAGTAATATTGACGCTAGAACCCCTAACTCGTGAAGGATTGCAGGGGCTCTTGATAAACAGCATCCTCAATTTGAAAGGAGTATTACTATTATCGGGCCTAACGGATTCATCCCGCACAGCGACAGAGCGGCCGCAGATATCCTGGGGGATCACTTCATGTAAGTGATCAAATTGACATTTAACAGAAATGATAAATCGACGGACGAAAGCGCATGGAACATGGTTCATAAATGCCCTAGCTCAGACCTCGGTGATTCTATTTTTAAAAATAACTTTACAATGCACGAACTGGTGACAGTTCTGGGAGATATTGATCCCAAAAAAAAAACTCCTGGGCCCGATAACATACATGGACAATTGCTTTTACATCTTGGACCTTATGGTCCACTTAGACTGCTGGACATTTTTAATCAATCGTGGAGGAGAGGCCGAATGCCACTTGATTGGAAAAGGGCCATTGTCATTCCTATTAGGAAAACTGACAAGACAGCTAGCTCTGCTGAGAGTTATCGCCCCATCTTCTTGACTTCTATACTTTGTAAATTAATGGAGAAAATGCTGCTAAATAGGCTTTCCTTCCATCTTGAATCTAATGATCTACTACCAAGGGAGCAATATGGTTTCAGGAAAGGACATAGTACTATAGATCAAGTTTTATATTTCTGTCAGAGTGTTAGTGATGCTCACATGCTCACAACTTGAGGCCTACAAATCATACAGTGGCAGCCGTTTTGGACTTGCCTAAGGCTTTTGAAAAGGTTTGGCTAAATAAGCTTGTAAAACTTTTTGAAGAATTTGGTGTAAAGGGCATTGCACTGCCTTGGATTGCAGATTTAGTGTGGGTCAGAATTATTAGAGTGAAGATTAACAAATCCCTGTCTAAGGATTTTAACCTTAATCAGGGAGTCCCCAGGGCTCAGTTTTGGGACCTATGGTTTCCTCGCTATTATTCGCAGTAATGGAAAAAGTGATATCCAAGAGATGTAAAGTTGGCATATTTGCCGATGATGTTGTCCACTGGCACTCTGGTACCAAAGTCAAGAGCATAGAGGATAACATAAACCTTACGCTTAATGAGTTGAGCGAATTTGCCGAAGCGTACAAGTTGACTTTTAATGCTTCTAAATCTGTAACTAGTTTTTATACTACTAATAGACATATTTATAAATATCATCCTAACATAACCATGAACGGCCAAGCCTTGCATTATGAAAAGAATGCTAGGTATTTGGAATGTATTATGGACCAAGAAATTCTTAATAATAGGCATATGCAAGCTCTTGAGGTGAGATGTAGGAGAAGACTAAATATCCTTAAATGAATTTCTGGGCGTGATTGGGTAGCACACGCCAAAACTCTGAAGCTGACTTATACACCCCTTATTAGACCAATCCTGGAGTATGAGTCTCCAATCTATTTTTGTGCTTCAGACTCCAATCTCGATGAGCTGGTAAGAGTACAGGTCAGCGCAACGAAAATCATTACTGGGATGAGGCGTAGCTGCCCCGACAATATTGTTCTTTTTTAGTGTGACCTACAACTACTGAGCCTGAGAAGGAACTCTGCTCTTATGAAATATTATAGCAAGCATATTGGTATTGGAGACCAGAATAGAACCTCCTCCTATCTCAAGAACTGGGATAATAATCAGAGACAGAAAAGAAACAGTCCCTTTTCCCAAGCAATTTTGTAAAACATAATTACTTTGCCTTCTCATTGCCCAATAGAGCATCACTCTTTACGGTTTTGCTTTAGCCCTGTAAAATAATTTAAGGCCGTCCATTATCATACAGATCTTTTGTACCCTGTTCAAAAAGAGGCTGACAATCCCGAATTTATGAGACAAATGGCTTTTAAAACTATCAGCCATATATTTGGAGACGCTCTTCAGGTGTATACAAACGGCAGCAAGAGTGATCATGGTCATTCTGGTAGCGGTGTATTGAACAGGACTTCCACTACTACTTCAAGTTTTAAATACAGAAATTCAAATTCCTGTTCGGTTTTCAGGTCGGAACTGACAGCTATTGAAAAAGGCCTTAGCTATGTTGAGCAAATTGCAGAGTCTGACTTTGTGAGCATTTGGATATTGACCGACAGTCGATCTTCAATTCCACACCTTAGTAACTGCAGGAGTGTTGATGACAGAGCAGGAATTTCCATCCTAATGTTAATTAATAGGCTCTCTGAGAAATTTGAGGTGCATTTCCAATGGATTCCGTCCCACGTGGGTGTAATGGGAAACAAGAAAGCGGACTCGTTTGCGAGGGCTGCTTCTAAGGAATCTCCCCGGCATGATATGCCTTCTACTTTTAGTGAGGTATTTTCGGAGTACAGGAGAACTTACAGCGATCTCTGGAATGTCCCTCCGGTACATGGCAGGTACTCTGGAAGGCGCCCTGGTGATGCCCTTTCTTTTGAGGGTCAAAGATCCTGGCAGACCTGCTTGTCTCGCATTTTTAGTGAACATTTGAGAATCTCACCTATGAGCATGGACGGAAGGCTTTTAAGCTCTGCACTGAGTGCAGAACATCTCAGGCTTCGCCTGAGAATATTTTATTTTAAACTGTATTGACTTAGTTGGATAAGATGTTTTTAAATCCTCTTTTGTTTTTAAACATTTTAGAAGTTCATGCAGTGATGGAAATGGTCTAAATTTGTTGGACCAATTAGGGATTAGGAACAACAACAACAAAAAGGGATAACTGCATTACACAGGGTGACACACACAAACGTCCCCCTAAAAATAATGTTCCGAAACGAGTGCTCGAAACGTTTAGATTCGTCGGAAACTAGAGTTGCGATTTCCAATACTTTCCCTTACTTTGCCATGTAATGTAGGGAAAGTAAAAAGTTATCAAGCCAAGGAATCGTGCAAAAATTTAGCAGTAGCTGCATTATGATGAAACCGGAGTGATTTTGCGATAATTACATCTTTTAAGACTCTAAATACAGTTCAACAAGTTTATTCGTTGTTTATAGCCTCAATTGTTTCTTTTACAACTTTAAGCCTGAGATAGTACCAATAATATACATAATTGAAACAGCTTTGTTTTTCAAATTTACGATCAGCTCTCAAGTCTTTAAAAGTCACATAGTGTATTTGACAAAATATAAAAATGTCAACATCGTCTGCATAAAGTCCAATAAAATTATTACATTTCCTACAACGCATGGTAATATAGCTCACTATATAGGTAATATATATGTAATATATAGTATCATCACACATAATAGTAATATATAGGTAATATCAAATACTCTAGAACTCTAAAAACTTTTTTTAACGTAAAGTCTGACTGCCCCACCCTCACGATGTCTTGTGACACAGACAACGTAGAGCAACCTTACAACTAATAAACTAACGTGTAAACATCTGGCATACACAAACATAGCAGTAAGTTTAAATTCATTTAAAACTTATAAAAGAAAAATGCAACATGGTATCATGATAAAAGAAACTTATGTACAGTACACATTAATTTCAAATTAAAATCCAAAACAATTATTCCACAGCCCAGACCGGAGGATCTGCCAAAAAGTCCGAGGATCTAATTCCCAAAATTAATTAATTGTAATTCATCCAGATAGTCCCCCAAAACATTAATACTTGAAATTTTTTCGTTCTGAATATGTGCATTTCTGTATATATATATATATATATATATATATATATATATATATATATATATATATATATATATATATATATATATATATATATATATATATATATATCAGCTGCCGGACATATTATGTAATATTGTACCATTTAGTGTCAAAACAGATTGAGTATTATGAAGAATAATTTATGTGTGATATCAAATTTTCTTAAGAATAGCTAAAGTTTGTATAAAAAAAATTAAATACGATTTCCCTTTTTCTGTTTCACTGATGGCTTGAGAATCTGTGCATGGCACCATGCATGAAATATACGAAAGCGCAGGTTTTCGTAAAGTACCACCAAGTCGAAATATATATCAAAATTTGAATATGCTGGAAACACAAACTAGCTCAAATGTATTCAGATCAAACCCAAAAAATGCGGTTCTGACTTTGAGGGAAGGTTCTCATATATCATTTACCTCCGATGTTTCGATTTTTCCTCATACTTCTTCCATGGTAGGAGAAATACGTAAATGATATATAGTTTGGTTTCTACAAAAAATGATATGGCAACATATGACTTCTCTATAAAATCACATTACTCTGTCTACTATTGACCATTATAATCGAAATGGAAGTTATTAATTCTATAAAATATTGCAAGAAATGGATACATAAGTAAAAGTGCGATATATTTATACAGTTATTCATTATATTAAATATTGCATGAAAAACATATTTAAGCGAAAATATGATTCATTTACACAGTTAAGTAATACTCCATTACTCATTAAACGAAAATTTCAATTTGACACTGCTCTTGTGTTCGGGTCTATTTGAACCTCATTATCCTCATTTGTTCATAAAAAGTAATGCATAATCATATTTCACAGCACCTCATGACGTTGTGGTTGAAAAAATAATTTCTCTCTTAAAAGACTTTTCATTTATTTCTATATCCCTAACAATACGAATTCGATATACATGTGTGTGTGTGTGTAAATAATTACCCGACACAAAAAATGCAACACCATGGAAGAGCGACTAGAGTGTGATGATAAAAGACACACAGACAGACATGGCATATATAAATAAATTACGATAATTCCAGAAGGATAATGCAATACTGCAGATGACAACGGCAATGTACAATGACATAGACTGGGAGATCCGTAGGCAGTCGGATAACCTCTTGCGGCGACACAAGCAACAACTTTTCGTGAAACAGATGCAATGAGCGTGCGGATAATTTCCTGAGGGATGGATCACCACATGGCTTCAACCATCCTTCACAAATCGTTCTCTGTTTGAGGCGGAGGGAGGGCAGTCAAACGATGGCCAATCACGCCACATACATGCTCGATGAATGAGAGATCTGTAGACAGCAGAGGCCAAGGAAGCAACTTGATACTTTACAAGGCTTGTCTGCTGATTGTTGCCGTTTGCGGTAACGCATTCTCTCGTTGGATAACATGATTTTGCAATCGCTGAAGGTAGGGCAGTGCAACCGGCCTCAGCACGTCATCCACATATCGTCGTCCCGTTATTGTATCTCTAATACGAACCAGGGGTAACCGGCTGTCCATGCCGATGGCACCCTAAACCATGCTGTCATTTTGTCGCCTCCAGACTCTCTAATGACTATTGTCATTCGTCGCTGAATACTACTCTGTCCAATTCAGTCGTTAAAGAGGCTCGGGCATGACACCATTGCAATCACTCACGTCGGTGTCTTGCCGTAATTGGCAATCTTCACAAAGGACGGTTTGAGTGCAAGCCGCTTTCGGCCAATCGTTGAGAAATTGATCTCGCTAATATTGAGACACCCAATGCACCCTTCAAATTCTGTAGACTGTCTATATTCGTTGTTTGTAGGGCCAAGCTTCGAATACGTCGATCAACGCGTGCTGAAGTTCGTCTAGATGGACCTTAGGCAAAGGTGCGATGTAAAATTACATTATCAGAAGGGCATACATAAAAGATAATTTTACTTACAGAAACATAACTAAAACAGTTCTATATTCAATCGCGCGAACAACTTAGCTATCAGAAAAATGAACGATCTGAAAATGTTCAGGGTTTGTTTTCATGTGCCTGCGTAGAAGATGTGCACATGAGTCGTATGTAAATTTTAGAGTATTTGTCAAGTTGAAGAAATTTTTATGTTCGTCAATTTATGTGACGACATACCGTCATAGACATGTACACTCCGGCGATTCACAAGCCCTTGTTGTTGTTGTTGTTGCTGTCGTGTGACCTCCTGTTTCGGTCGAGCCGCAAACAGGACCAGTGATGCCAGAAGAAGAAGAAGGACAAAGAATGACACAAGACGAAATCACAAAGTTTTTTTTTTATTAACATTAACGAGCATCACTGACGAAGGTCAATGGGGGTGCAGCTTCACATTTGACGAGGACCCAGAAGGCGGAAGACTGACTTCATCCTCATGAAAACATCCATGCCTTACTCGGGATTCGAACCCAAGCCCAATAGACAGCAGCCGGAGAAGCTATCCACTTCACCGTCTGAGCGGCGCAAACCCTTCTTCAATCCACCTTTTGTCATCCAAATACTTTGCGCTTCTTCATCCAAATACTTTGCGCAGTGGAAGCATATATGTGTGTTTCAGCGACTGTGCTCCGGTATGACCAACTAGAAGTACATAGTCCTTAAATAAATCCCCTCGCTTTACAACACTTGTCTTCTGAAATGGAAAACAGCTTCTAAAACGGTTTTCCGTAGGCGACAGACAGTAACAACTCTTGGCTCATCTGCCGTTTCCATCCCTTCTATTCTACGCTCTAATCTCGTGACCATCTTACATTTCAGTTCATTTGTATAAGTCGGCCAGCTGCGTCTGTCTCTCAATTTGCATTATTATATAGCCAAAGCTTATAGCTTCCTGGTGCTGCATTTTCTATGTCGGGTATAGTATATACAAGGTAGGATATAAAAGTTCGGAGACTGTGTTGTTATCGCCAACCCTGATTGGAGGAGAGGGGAACTATTTTACCGTGGCGTAGAGGCACATGTGACGCGAGATGTGAAAAAGAAGAAGCAGGTCCGCAGTGCAGTTTTTTCCAGTGTCAATAAACTGCAGTCGTTAGCGTTCGTCGTAAATGGAAATGACGTTTGAAAAACAGAGTGTGAATATCAAATTCTGCCAGCGTTTGGAGGAAATCGCCAACAGAAACATTGCACGTGCTGCAGCAGGTGCAGTGCCATTTCAATTTTCGACGAACGTCAACGACTGCAGTTCCCTGACACGCATTGTCTGGGAAAATACCTGCTTCTTCCTTTTCACATCTCGCGTCACATGTGCCTCTACGCCACGGTAAAGTAGATCCCCTCTCCTTCAATTAGGGTTGGAGATATCAACACGGTCTCCGAACTCTATGATCCTTATATAAATTTAAAAGGTTTACATTTTTTCAGCTAATCATAGTTCTTTTACATACTTAATCTAATGGAAGTGAATAATCTAAACGAAGTAAAATATCAATTAACGCGTTTTGAACAGAGATCCATTGACATATAGTAAATATATGCTGAAGCGAAAATCCTTTTATTACAGATTTATTTAGGTTGATTTCCCTGATATTATATATATATATATATATATATACAAGGTGCCCACTTATATACGTTACACCCCCTTAACTTCTAAACGGTGACAGCTTAGGCCATAAAGTTTGTGTCTAGGTATAGTAAAAAGGCTATGCGCTACTCGAAGAGACAACTTACACCAACATCTATAGGCAAATTTTGGAATTAGCGATCCTATCCCGTAAACGGTGAAATATAGGTGAAAACAGTCAATTAGATAGTTGTAGAGCACTCTCGATTTAGTACGAAAAGATACCTTGCGCACATTAATACTCAAAGCAGAATGCAAAAAATGAACATCTGTGTGGTCGACAATTTCGAAAATTGTTATGTCATAAAGAGTGGAAGAAGGAAACTGAGACACTTCCCTGTCTTCAGGATCATTTATTTACGATATTATATTGCTCAAAATGCTCTCCGTTAGCCACTATACACATTCGCACTCTGAACTGGATTCTTCGTTGCACATTGTGTAACATGGCAGATGTTACGGACGCACAAGCATTAGTAATAAGTCGTGGAAAATCCCGCAATATTGGCGGAGGGGTTGCATATACCTGCCCTTTTATGTGTCCCCATAAGAAGTCCAATGGACTCAAGTCAGGTGAGCGCGGGGGCCACTCGACGGAACCACCATACCCGATGACTTGACTCTGGAATATCTGTATTAAGTACTGCTGAGCGTTTGAAATCTTATGCAGAGGTGCACCGTCATGTTCGAACTATGCATTTAGGAGTTGGTGCAATGGTAGATTCTCAACAAAGTCGGTTATTACATCCTGCAGAAGCTGCAGGTATCGTTGTCCCGATAACGTGCCCTCGTATCATACTGGTCCAATGAGCCTGTCATTAAAAATTCCGCACCAAACATTAATCGACCAGCGTTGTTAATGTCGAACTTCGACGGCATATCGCGGATTTTCCAGCGACCAGGTATGAACGTTATGTCTATTAAATATTCCGTTCCTCGAAAATCATGCCTCATTCCTCAATATTATGTCTACGAGGAATGTTGGGTGGACCTTTAAGTTATTCATCACAAAGTTGCACCACGTGTAACGTCTATCAGCATCTCTTTGCAGTAATCCCTGCATAGGTGTGGATCGGTATGGATGAGCACCTGATTCATTCAGGATTTTTCAGACGCGCCTTTTTGAGAGACCACAATTTTCACTGATCATTCTTGTGCTGCTCTGAGGATGGGTGAGAGCTTATGCTAGCACATCTTCAGGTTGCACTTTGAGTCCTTCATTACGAGGTGTACGAATTCGAGGTCGTCTCCCTTAAGCGATTTACAACTTTTAAGATGGTCTACCGTGTAGGATGCGGGCCTTGAGGGAAACGTACGCGATAGAGCCTTACAGATGATTTTGCCTTACGCCTACATTCACCGTAAATTAACAACATCTCGCAATACTCGTTACTGTCAATTTTTGCCATAACTCTCCGCTTATAACGTACAACCCAGCAGAAAAATCCGTTTTATAGTACAGTAGTCTCTGGTGAACAGGTATGACGTTCCATCCTCATTTGCATTAATACATGAGATCAAATGTGATTTTTATACCAGACATGGTTCAGTTGAGCTGTGTGTTTGGAGAGACGATTTTGCAAGATCAGCAGAAAGTTTTCATGGTTTGTAGAGACATTCAGTAAAACACGCAACCGGTGGGGACAGAACCATGGTCCTCATGAATGCGAATCACGTGAATTTCCCCTGCGTCACAACACAGGCTCGTATTTAGTCCGTAAGGTGGTCTTTTCTCGCTTCGCTTCAAATTCAAACAAATGTTCATTTTTTTGCTTTCTGTTTTGAGTATTAATGTGTGCAAGGCATCTTTTCGTACTAAATCGAGAGTGCTCGACAACTTTCTAATTGACTTTTTTCACGTGTCTTTCACCATTTACGAGATAGGATCGCTTATTCCAAAATTTGCCGATATATGGCGTTGTAAGTTGTCTCATCGAGTAGCGCATAGCCTTTTTACTATACCTAGACACCACCTTTATGGCCTAAGCTATCACCGTTTAGAAGTTAAGGGGGGTGTAACGGACATAAGTGGACACCCAGTATATATATATATATATATATATATATATATATATATATATATATATATATATATATATATATATATATATATATATATATATATATATATAATATCAGGCAAATCAACCTACATAGATCTGTAATAAAAGGATTTTCGCTTCTGCATATATTTACTATATGTCAATGGATCTCTGTTCAAAACGCATTAATTGATATTTTACTTCGTTTAGATTATTCACTTCCATTAGATTAAGTATGTAAAAGAACTATGATTAGCTGAAAAAATGTAAACCTTTTAAATTTATGTAACCTCAGTTTATATCCATTTGTTTTGAAAGAATAATAACGTATATTGAAGGAAACATTATATTATACGATTTAAAATTATATTCAATATACAAATTTTCGATATGTCTCTCTCTTTAGATTAAAAAATATTAGATTAAAAAATTAGATTAAAAAATAATTATTAAACTCAATTAGGAGGAAGTATTCAAATAACGACTATTAAAGTAAAGTCCTAATGATCAAAATATTATAACTCTAATGCCACCTATTTGAAAACTAATTTGTTTTATTGGAATACTTAATTTAATTTGGAAAAAAATATTAGGGCACTCTTGATTATTATTAACATATGCGATTAATGACAGTATTTTGTGATTTTACTTGCTAATGAAACTTTTCCTCACAGCACATATTCTCCTTAATAATAAAGTAGAATACATTTGCAAAATAGCCCATTGTATAATTATCAAGGAATTAATAATTCATAATTCAGTTTAATAAATATGAGTATTAATGTTGCAGAGTACTTCGTGCCGAATATTTCGTCTAAAAGTTCGTCAGATGACCGAGTTTTATAGAGTCCTTCATCTTTACTTTTTGTTTCACACTCAATCTATATACTACATCGACTTTCGTTATGGTGATATATTCATGCAGACAATAAGGAAATGCATCAGTGTTTAAAATATTGGTAAAGTTACCAAAATGTTGCTTGCCTATCCCCTACTCATCTCTCAATATTATGCCAAGTTTATACCAAGTGTTTTATATAAATATTTTTAATAAAATGTTTATTGTACAGTACTTCTTACTTTAATGCATAATATTCGTAATAAAAGCGAAAGAACAAGAATATTGGAATCTAAATTTGAATGTATTCAAAACACCAACAAGTACGATGTATTCACATGAAAGCGGAAAATGGGGATAATCCCTTCCATTTCAGCAGATATTTTGAATATTTTTTACCCTTTTATCTCCATAGAAAAGTAAAAAAAAAATATTGGTTGTTTTCGTTCTATTTGTTGGAACAGAAAAGAACTTCTATTACTAACTATAATAATACAGTTATATTAAACTTATTATACATGGTCGTAAATTGCTCGTATAGTGGTACTTATTTATTAAATTGTACACTTGCTCTGATGTGCCGCTATTAAAGCCCTCAAATTATTTAACTTTCGCGCGAGTTCTGTAAAAGAATTATTAATTAATATAGTACTAAATGGATTACACCACTTTAACAATCCGGCCTCACCGGCAACACCCGGCCACACATCTTGCTACCATAAGCCTTCGGGTTGGTCGTGTGGTCTGGGTTTTCAACACTTCAACCACTTTAACAATAAAAACATTATTAACAACATAAAATACTTATTAAATTCTTTACAGAATTAATTATATTGTTTCGGCGGCAGGAACATGTGAGACCACTTAAATTGCCTAAAAAGTGTTTAGACCTAGATATCTTTTTGAGGAACACATACCATCAAGTCTGTCTTGGACTTTGTTAGCAGCACGTACTTGATGTCGTCCTTATTACTAGCATTAACTTGTAGTGTAATGCAGCACCCTGTAACTTCGTCGACCATACTGTACTGCTGACTCACACACTCCACTTATGACATTCTCGTAGTCATTTCTGTATTCGCCAAGTCATATCGTTCTAGTCAACTGCCGAACTCGTATTCTTTAGTATCGTCGTTCTATCATATAATGTCGCACCAGTATATCTATCTAAGAACAAGTGTCGTTCTTAAGTCACAGGTTGTGGCTTTTTTCCTCGGGGTTGTTACTCCCCTCTTTACTTTCATTTGCAGCATTGAGAGTGACGCAACAAGCACCTTTTCCATTGGCTAATTTTTTATCCAATGGGACTACTGTCCATCCTCGTAAGGCCCGCTGGTCCTCCTCTGTCTTGACACTCGATTTATGGTTTTATCTGACCTCCGGGTTCACATGTCGTAAATTCTGGCGTCATCCAAACTGGAAGTATTGTCCTAAATTTCAGATCAATAAATATTGTACATAAAACTATCTCACCAAAACAAACGTGAGATTATTTCTGGTCTCACACTATTATATACGGACGAATAGATGCACAGTTAGAAAGATAGACAGACAATCCAGTAGGTGTGTGTGTTTTGCATTTATAGGACAAGGGCGCATTTAAAAATATTTTTTTCTTTATTATTTTGTTTGTAATTTGTTATACAATGTAGGTGAAACTTAGGAAACTTATTAATTTAAACTAATAATACCGTAAACTGCGACAAAGTAAAGTACGTAGACGTACGTTTTTGAAATATCTGGAAACTTTATTTATGCATACTGCTCTTAATTTGTAAATACTGTGTTTTGTACTTCATTTGCAAACACTCTTTGTGTTTTTGGTCAAAACATAAATCAAGATTGCGACTAACCGTTCAAACAATTATTCAGCCGATCCGGTGGTCGAGCGGTCATGATCATGCGTTTCCGTCTGATCTCAGAATTGCCGGGTTGTGGGTTCGAATCCAGCGGGCATGGTTGTTGTGTTGTCGAGGCGAAGTCAGACTTCTGCCCTTGGGGAGCCTCAATAAAGTGAAGCCGTATATTCTCTCCCCTTCGCCATGGGACCAGGGGTCTAGTGGAAGTGGTGCACAGACACTCCTTCACCACGGGGGATTAGTAACAACAAAAACAACACAATTATTCATCGAACTCGGAGGTCTTGCTTTCGTTGCTAGACTCCGCTCCAAATGGATACAACAATCCCCTACGAGATCCTTGTATCTACATGGAGTATAGGCAGGATAAATTAATATGTCTGAAAGCCTTTATGAGAGGTGATGGATCAGGAAAAGGAGGATATAATCCATGTGGTTGCCAACTGCACTGGGTTCCGTTCTAAATTACGTAGCTCTCATAACCGTACAATAAGTTGCCCCTATAGGTCAGACTGGCTGAAAAACGAAAACATTTGTGAACCACTGTTCTATCGTTTAAAATCCCAAATATATGGATTATGTGTGAACAAAACTTATTGGAGACCAAATAGTTTATCAATAGATAATTATTTGATTAAATGACCTTTTTATCTAAATGATTTGTGTCTTCAACTTCATGCTTAAACATAAAAAATATTTTACATAAGGCAAACAATGAGCAGCGCATGCCTTTCACTGCACAAACAAATATATTTCGCAATTATTTATTTTATTATGCATTAAGTTAAATTGTGTTTAATTGCAGAAATTAACATGGATATTATTACTTAAATTTCATTATTTAAAATTTGGTATTTCTAAATATGTCTTACGATAAATCGCATGATTATTTAAGGGCACATATATTTTTATAATCCGCAATTAAAAATACTTTTTCATAGACTTAACAAAAATTATGCAACATGATTTCAGAAATTATTACTGCTGCATATCATTTATCTCGAAAGTTAACATATATGATATTCTAATTCACTTCACCATCTGTTGCTGGATGACTAATTTCTGTCACTTGAATAAATATACTTTTTCTATATGATATTATTAGATAAATATATTGACCGAATATCAAAAACAATATTCATCTCATGACAAAATTTCCTCTTTTATTCGTTCATTTAAAATCAAAGCACATAAATTGACTAAATATAATGCAACCTAAACGGACATTCCTAACTGCAATTGCTTCTGTCTTATTTATATACTAATATTTAAGACTGCCAATGACAAGAAAACTATCATTCTTATATATATTTGCTACAATTTAAAAACAATTATTTTGTTTAATAGTATATGACACTTAGCTGAAATGGCGGTTTTAATCAAAAATTAAGTGTGAAAAGTCTGATCCCATTAGGTCACAGTTGCCTTGCACAATACACATTAAGGTAAGTCTAACTGCCTTTTTTTCTTTCGACCCAGACCGTCCGATCTATCTGAAGGTGTAAGGTATCCGTATAGACAGTCAGGACAGTAGACCGGAACCAAGTAGGGAAGAAACTCACAAAGGACGTATCCTCCTTCATAAACCACCAACCTCTCAGAAAGACTTACAGTACAGACTCACATATTTAATATGCCCTTACTCCAAGGGGACAGTTAGAGCAGAGTAGGGAATTGTAACCCAGTCGTCCGCGTGCAATTCCCGTGCTCCGACAACTGGGCTGTTCCACGCCTGGGTTGGACGGTCTGGGTAGAAAAAAATCCTTTTAGATCACCAATTCGGTGCTCTAAAGTCTATAAAGACTTTCAACAACACTGGTCAAAAGTCTATAAATACTTTCAACAACCCGGGTCAAAAGTAATTAAAGACTTTCAACAACCTTCATTTCGTCCGCCAACCAGGGCAAAAACTCAACTCCGGCTCAAATACTTTCTGTCTATACTATAAATGTACAAAGATTCTGGCTTTGGGTTCGCAGAAGTGTGTGTGTGGGGGGGGGGGGGGTCTGCAAAGTCTAAAAGTGTCTTTTCGACAGTGCCTCATCTTTACCGACCTCAAGAAAGAAATCGAAAATCCAGTTCAGTTCGTTTTCGTTCCTTGGTCCATATTATAAGTATGCAATGATTTAACATTTTAAGTCACGAAGGAACGTACTGATGATCCGAAAAAAACTTTCGGAAAACCCTATATTTTTTCTCTCCTATATAGAAAATCAAAAGTTAGGTTCCGTTAGGCTCCTTCCCCTATTTACACTATAATTTTGCACTGAATCGGTCTCTAACGATGCCACTGGGTATCTCTGGAGGGTTTTCGAAGTCAAAAACGCCTTGGACAATTATTATACAGATAATCTATATTATTTTAGTTTTCTCGCTGTCGTGTAAAACAGCGTAAAATATACAGAATGCCCCAAAAACATTGACTTCAGCTTTTATTCCTTAAATATTAGACATATATAATAAATTACAAATTTGCGTAAAAAAGGGTGCAGATTTTTATGAAATCGATTAAAATTTTTAAGGGAATTAAATTTTAAGAAATGCAAAATTAAAATTTTTATACGGTGTCCTTACAAAAATATTTCCAATCTGTAAAATGTAAGGTGATGTATAAAATTTAAGCATTTTCTCATAAAAAGTCACGGAGATATGAAAATTCAAAAATACTGACTGAAACCATTTTTTGATGCATTGACATGTGTTCTCAGAGGGGAAAAACCATGTCGGCAGATCGCGTTTCAGGGGTCATACACAAATTAAGAAAGAAACAATGATTACATAAATAAATAATAATTTTTTTATTTATTGGTTCAAAAGTGTCTGTCTACAATGTGTAGGAATAATAACTTTACACAAAGATTACAAATCTTGTTCAAAATGTTTTCCATCTATGTCAAAGATCCATTGAACTAATTGGAAATGTTTTGTACGGGGACAGTACACAAATTTAAATTTTATATTTCTTCAAATTTAATCCCCTGAAATTTTTTATCGATTTCATAAAATTCTGTACCTTTTTTTACGCAACTTTGTAAATTTTAGAAATCTTACAATACATGATCTGTAATATTACAATATATGTTATTGAATCTAATCGAATTAAATATTTTCGAATTTAAAAATTGGATTCAGTACATTCAAATCTTCATAAAGACCTTACACAGACCATCCCCATTTTCAACAGAATAGTTTTAGATAAAAATATGTTAAAATGTAAAATTTTGAAGTTTCAGATAAATATGTATGGATTTAGGACGAAAGGGATATTGGCTTTCTATTAGAGCGCGCCAGGCATATCACCGTTATATCCAGTATTTGTCTCAATTGTCCTTTTGCGCTTCTTACAACATAGGGGCAACAAACATCCTGTGACGAATTCTATTCTAAAATCAGGTATCCGGGAATGCAACTCATATCCCATCCCTCGCGTTATCAATTGCATCACAATACACAATGAAATCCATGGTGATAGTGATGGTAATGGTCACTGCTATTGTGTTATATGGTCACTGCTATGATTGTCACTGCTATATTATGATGGTCACTGCTATTGTGTTATAGATTGTAACTAGGGCTGTGGTCTCGAATTTAGTATGGCGACCCCTTACTAATTCTACGGCAGCATTCTATTATAGTGACATCCTATACAAATATTATGTAAACGTAAACGTACTTGCATATTATTCAAAAACATCCCGCTTTCTTCCATCCAGATTGTTCCTAAAAACACTAACAATACTTATTGTTTTCATCCCAAGTTTGTGCACTACCGTGCATAAAATGCTACAGATGTGCACTGCCGTGCATTAGATGTTACAGATGGCATTGATAGACTAAAGGGTTCTGACTCGTTGGGTTTAGATGGTATACCCACTTATATTATAAAAGCGTGTTCTACGTATCTTGTGTATCCTTTACTCATTATTTTTAACCTGTCCATCAGTTGTAATGTTTTTCCTGATGAATGGAAGAGATCTAGAATTGTTCCTATTTTTAAGAAGGGTGACAAATATCGTATTGAAAACTACAGGCCCATCTCCATTATTTCTCCATTTGCTAAAGTTTTGAGTTTGTTTTGCATAAGTACATCTACAGTCTTTTATTTCTATCAATCAGCATGGCTTCATGAGAGTCAGGTCTACTGTTACTAATCTTCTGTGCTATAATTCGCTTGTGATTGATGCCATTAGTTCTAGGAGTCAGTTGGATGTTGTTTACACTGATTTTGTGAAAGCTTTTGATTCGGTTGATCACGGTATTTTGATTCATAAATTGAAGAGTATTGGGTTTTGTCCTAATTTGGCTATGCTTTTAAAATCCTATTTAACTTTCAGGTTTTCATGTGTAAATTTTGGTTCTTGCTTGAGTTGTGGATTTTCGGCTACTTCTGGTATGCCCCAGGGCTCTATTCTTGGCCCCTTGTTTTTTTATTATTTTTATTAATGATCTTGCTGATTGTTTTAAAGATTGCCTTTTTTATGCTGACGATTTGAAAATTTTATATTCTATTTTTGACGCTGTTTCATGTAAAAATATTCAGTCTGAGTTGCATGTCCTTTCAGATTGGTGTAGCAATAACCGTCTTCATCTCAATATTATTAAATGCAGTGTTGTGTCTTTTACTCGTAGAAAGGTGCCTATTTTTCTTTCTTCTGGTATTGGCAACTCTGTTTTGGCTAGAAAGTTCTCCATTACTGATCTTGGAGTTATTTATACATCTGATTTTCCCTTTTCCCCTCATATTTCTAATATCTGTTCTAAATCCTATAGAAAACTGGGTTACATTAAGAGAATTACTCGGGATTTTACAAATGATGGTACCATTATTGTTCTTTTCAATGCCTTGGTCAGGTCTGGACTTGAATATGCGTCTGTGGTTTGGAGGCCTTTTCATACCGTTCACTCAAACAGGATCGAGATCATTCAAAATAATTTCTTGAGGTATCTTTATTATAGGAAAGCTAGCATTCGTTGTTATGCCTTGTCCGCTACTTTTCTACGTGGTTTGTTTGGTTTGAAAAGCTTACAGAGCAGAAGGGATTACATTCAGTTTTCATTCTTCAGGAATTTGTTTGGTGGCCGAGTTGACTGTTCCCCTGTTTTGGATGGTGTTGGGTTTCGTGTTTCTCAGTATAAAACAAGAAGCATTAACTTATTTGATGTAAATAATTTTAATTCGAGTATTGGTTGTAATTGTGTAATTACTAGTTTTTCTAAATTATATAACAAATTCCCTGATAATCTGGATATATTTTATTCATCGAAAATGGATTTTAAAAAGCATTTGTTGTAAATCTTGTATTTTATACATCCTGTATTTTATTGTATGTATTCATGTGAATCTGTTCATTGTTGAGGGTTTGCTTTTATTTTTAATGTATTTAACTTTTTAACTATTTTAACTTTTTAATGTATTTTATGGTATCTTAATCTGTTTTTCTTAATGTATTTTTATTCTTGTACGCTGTAACTGGGACTACGTCCTGTAGCTTGCAGTCTTTTTCAAATAAAAAAAAATAAATAAAAATAAAATAAATAAAATAACAACCCTGTTGTGCAAAATAATGGACAACACAGAACAAAAACAATTTGCCTAGTTATATAAATTTTACATACTAATAAATAATTTACATAATTTTACAAATTTCAGTATAAAAATTATATACAATTTCGGTTTCTTTTCTGTTTCCGACTTACGACTTCAGCATCTGTGCATGACACCGTGAACGAAATATGCGAAAATGCAGGAATTTAAAAAATACCACCGAGTCGAAATATATATCAAAATTTGAATATGCTGGAAACACAAACGAGCAAAACGCATTTGGATCAAACAGAAGAATGCTTTTCTGCCTTTGAAGAAATGTTCTCATATGTCATTTATCTCCGATGATTCGATTTTCCTCATATTTCTTCCATCGAAGGAAAAATACGTAAATGATATATGGTTTGGTTTTTAAAAATCTGATATGTTTAGTACACTAATTTATATAAACAATTAAATTATCTTTATATTGTTGCATATAGTATTTGAAATGAAACATATCCTTTGTATCGTATAGTAATTGTGAAACATGATTTGTATTCAAAATTATGATACATTTCAATTTTTAACTTAATTTCATCTCTTATTTAAAGACAACTGTAATCTGAAAAGTCAGGAAAGATATATTTAATCACTTTTGTGAAATATGTATCCAGTTTAAATTAATTCCATGTCTCATTTAATACGGAAAACTAACATATAATGGGTAATAATTTAAAAGATGAATACTTATTAAAAATTCTGATGCATTTTTCACAGTCTAAAATTATTACATGCCTCATTTAATGACATAACCTTTATATAAAGTAGCAGCAGCATAAAACAATAAGGTAAAGATATCAATCTTTTTCGAATCAAAATTTAGCTTCTTTTATCATTAAAAATCAAACAAATTGTTGAATTGTCAGACCATAAAAGAGAGGTAGCTATTGTCATACCTTGATATCGGATTATCAAAAATTAATAGGACGAATTTTATTTCCTTAGTTATTTTACATTACATATAAACTAACTTTTCGTACAGATAAAAGTGTATTTTATTTGGTTATTTCCAATTGTTGCTAACTGCACTGCATGATTACGGTGCATGTGCTTATGCTGTGCATATGCTTTTTATTATACATATATTAAAGCATATTACTGTTGCATATGCTTTAATATATGTATAATAAAAACCAGAGTAACTATAATTTACTTTTCGTCAAATTTAATTAAAAAAGAGGATGCTTTTTGAGCTAAATTTGATACTGTTATGGGGAAAACACGATATCAACAATTTTGTAAATTACGCTAACAATAAATTACGCTAACATATTTTTAATAATTTACTATTATTATTATAAGTACTTCCTATAATAAGTACTTTACTATTATAACTGCTTACTATTATAATTGAAATAGATATCATAACTTTATTTAAGAATGGTTTGATAAGTCGTTTAAATGGATCAATTTACTAATTTATTAAAATTTCGAAGTCTATGTTATTATGATGGGAATGTGTTATTTCTATTGTCTGATTACATAAATTTGTATACAACATTTCTGAAATATAAATGCATAAGAACGTTGAACAGAGACATCCCTCCAACAGTGTATTAAATATTTTCGAAGATTGCATTTATTTTGAGAGATACTGGTTAAATAAATTTTAATAATGATGACATTTTGTAGCAAATTTTCTATTAGACAGTTCAATTATCCATTATTCTATGCTCCAGTTCGCCAACAAATGTGAAATCGTTCCATCGACTCATCGAATCATTCCATCGGCCAATTCACTTGGAGAATCATTCTTCAATTTATTCAAACACTGGAAGGAACGCTTTGTGACATTAAAACCAACCAGTATGGCATTAATAATATAAACACCTTTATTTGTCTGTCTGTTTTCTGGGTAAGGCATGGCGAAAATTTTGGCGACGATTTTGGCGAGATGTCGCCAACTTTGCAACTTGAAGAACGAACTTTCCAAAATTGAAGGAAATGTCTCGACATCGTTAAAAATGGCACCAAATTGATAAATATGACTCCAAATAAATAAAATTTATTGTGTTTTGAAAGGGAATAGTAGTGTAATGATTTTTCGATAGCGTTTGTCAGTTAAGTACAACCATTCCCTTATTTGGCAACTTTTTAAAATGTCGTTTAATTTGTCAAATGTCGCCAAATTTATCAAATGTCGATAACTCGATAAAGATGTCGACAAATCGATGAAAATGTTGCCAAATTGAAAAAATGACGCCAAATCAATGGAATTAATTATATTTTGAAAGGGAATATTATTGTAATAATATTATTGTAATGATGTTTTCAACCCTGGTTCAATCCAAAACTAATTGGGTGATATTATTCATTTTTATTCCCATAGATCCTACAGTCCGTCTGAACAACATACTAAAATTTCATTTGGATTAAGTCATTTATTTTTACGGCAGTTATCGTGCTAACGGACAGACAGACAGACAGACAGACAGAATAAACAAAGTCACAAACACTTTTCAACTTTGTTGTAAAGTGTTAAAAATGACGCCAAATCAATGGAATTAATTATATTTTGAAAGGGGATATTTTTGTAATGATGTTTAGGCAGCATTTATCTGTCAGTCCAATCGTCCCACTTGGGGACAAATTTGGCGAATTTTTAAATGTAGCCACATTTATCAAAATATCGCCAAATTGACGAAAATGCTGCCAAATCGATAAATAATGTCAACAAATCGTTAAAAATTTCGCCGAATTGATTAATATAACACAAAATTAATGACATTAATTCTGTCTTGAAAGACGGATAGTATTGTAATGATATTTCGGTATCGTTCGTCTGTCAGTCCAACCGTCAAACTTGGCGACAAATTTGGGGAAATTCTAAAATGTCGCGAAATTTATTAAATTATCGCCAATTTAACGACAACATTGGCATATCGATTAAAATGTCGCCAAATTGATAAAAATGACGCCAAAATAATAAATTAATTGCGTTTTGAAAAGAGATAGAATTGTAATGATGTTTCGACAGCGTCTGTCCGTCAATCCAACTGTCCCATTTGGCAATAATTTTGACGAGTTTTTTCCAAATGTCTTAAAATTGAATAAAATATCGCAAAAATTAACGCAAATGTCACCAAATTGATGGAAATTCATTATCTTGGAAAGAGTATAAGAATCTACTATAAGAAAAAGCTATTTCTCTGCTCGTCCGTCCGAGACGTTTAGCAAAACATTCGGCAGAGAATTTGGAGGAATTTTGCCAAATGTCGCCAAATTGATAAAAATGACGGAAAACAGGAGGTAATATTTTGCAAATTGTGAATTCCGTCATATGACGGGCATACCTTCTAGTTGTTCACATTAAACCACCTTTATGTATGGCATATATTCTTAAGATACGTTAAACAATATTTAAATATTAACACTTTGTGTGATTATTATGGAATGCTATATGCAGTTTTCAATGTCCATAACATTTTATGTGTTACGAATTTTCTGCAGAATTTACAAAAAAAAAAATCCTATATGGGCAACACATGACTTTCCCTGCAGACTCAAATTCATATGTTCTTCATTTCTTTAATAATTCATTAGATTGAGTTTAATAGAACCCAATAACACTAAATTTGCATTTTTAATACAATTTTTGTTTTTATTTGGTAATTGGACATTTTTCCAAAAGTGGCATAACTAAATGCGAAAAATCTCAAATATTTCGATAACGGTTAGTCCTAGAGTAATAGAGTTGCTCTTATTCTTTTCCTCATCAAAAATTATGTATAAAACAAGCATTTAATTGATACATTTGAACATACGTAGCTTTTTTTCAGATTTTAGCAATTTTTGAGAGCCATTTCGTAAAAAAGGCATGTTGTTCTTTTCCGAATAATACCAAAATCTAATTAGCACCAGAGTATCCCACAAGTAACTTATCTATCAAATTTTGTGAAATTTGGTCAATTAGTATTTTAGCTAGAGTGGATACATGACATTTTTGAGGGCCATTTCATAAAAAAAGGCAGGATGTTCTTCTCCGATTAATACCAAAATCTAATCAGCACCAGAGTATTCTACAAGTATCATATCTAAAAAATTTTGTGAAATTTGGTCAATTAGTATTTTAGCTAGAGTGGATATATTAAATTTTTACGGGCTATTTCGCAAAAAAAGGCAGGTTCTGTTTTTACGAATCGTACCAAAAATTAATCAGCACCAGCGTCATACCCAAGTGGTTTACTTACCGAATTTTATGAAATTCGGTCTATAAGTTTTTGAGTTAGACTGGATACATACATTACACAGACACACAGACAAACAGACACACAGACAGACAGACAGATAGATACACACACACACAGACGTCACGCTAAAAATAGATTTCTCGTATTCTAGAGGTCTCGAAACGTGTAGATCCGTCGAAAACTCGAGTTGCGATTTTCGACATGATTCCAATACTTTCCCTCTACATTACCATGTATTGCAGGGAAAGTAAAAATCTGATGTGGGCAGCACATGACTTTCCCTGCAGACTTATATTAACTTTCTCTTTATTTTGATTAAATTTATTTCACATTTAATTCAATTTTCGTTCTCATTTGGTAACCGGACTTATTTTCAAAGGTGGCGTAGAGAAAATATAGAAAACTAAAATATCTCGAGAACGGCTAGTCCTAGTATAATGGGGTTGGTCTTATTATTTTCGTCGTTAAAAATTACGTATTAAACGAACATTTAATGGGTATATTTGAGTATACCTAATTCTTCAGTTTAGATTTTTGCGGGAGACGATTTTTGACGATTTTTGCGGGCCATTTTGCAAAAAAAGGCAGGTTATTTTTTCCGAATTGTACCAAAATCTAATCAGCACCAGACTCGCTCACAAGTTACTTACCTACCAAATTTTGTGAAATTTGGTCCATTAGTTTTTTAGTTAGAGTGGATACAAAATCTGCACAGACAGACACACAGACAGACAGACAGACACACAGACGTCACGCTAAAAATAGTTTTTTCGTATTCTAGAGGTCTCGAAACGTGTAGATCCGTCGAAAACTCGAGTTTCGATTTTCGGCATGATTCCAATACTTTCCCTATATGTTACGATGCAGCGAAAGTCAAAATGTAGAAAACGATTCAGACTGTAAGAAATGGAAACATTACGACACATAAAACTAAATATGTGTATACATGAACGGAAAGGTGAAATGTATCATTTCCAGAGATCTGGCAACGAGATTTGTATCGGCTTTGTTCTATTGCATAACTTCAGTACGGCTGAACCGGCGCCTATGGGATTTCTCGCTCGGATAGACTTTCAAAATAGAGCCTTTTGAGATTCGATTTCTTTCTCGAATTTCTATTGAATGTATTTGGGGCGTATGCCTATGCGCTGGATATTTCGCTTTGAATATAAGGTTTTATGTATTTAATGTGAATTTTAATAAAGCAACAAAATCGGCTTAACGGTATAACTTTAAGCATTTCTAGGAGCGCATTTTTAGTTTCCCTGCAATACATGGTAATGTATAGGGAAAGTATTGGAATCATGTTGAAAATCGCAACTCGAGTCTTCAAACGAATCTACACGTTTCGAGACCTCTAGAATACGAAAAAACTATTTTTAGCGCGGCATATGTATGTGTGTCCGTCTGTCTGTCTGTCTGTGTGTCTGTGCAATGAATATATCCACTCTAATTCAAAAACTAATGGCCGAATTTCATCAACTTTGGTAAATAAAACTCCTGGGAGTGATCCAGGTGCTGATTAGATTTTGGTACAATTCGGAAAAATAAACCCTCCTTTTTTTCGAAATGGCCCACAAAAATCTCATGTATCCACTCTAGCTGAAATACTAATTGACCAAATTTCACAAAATTTAGTAGATAAATCACATGTGGGATACTCTAGTGCTGAATAGATTTTGGTACAATTCGAAAAAGAACAACCTGCCGTTTTTAACGAAATGGCCAACAAAAATCGCCAATATCTATAAAAAAGAATACGTCTGTTCAAATGTATCTATTAAATTATTGTTTCATACTCAATTTTTGAGGTGGAAAAGAATAAGAACAACTCTATTACTCTAGGAGTAACCGTTCTCGAGATATTTGAGATATTTCGTATTTTCGTTACGCCGATTTCGAAAAAATGTCCAATTACCAAATAGAAACAAAAATTGAATTAAACATGCAAATTTAGTGTTATTTGGTGCAAATAAACTATCTAATGAATTATTAAAGAAATAAAGAAAAAATGAATTTGAGTCTGCAGCGAAAGTCATGTGCTGCCCACATCAGATTTTTTTATTTTATATATCTGTCAGTGACACATAACGGAATAAACCCAATTACAATGATCACCGTAAAACGGAATCATACATGAAGGCAAAATCCCCAAACATGCATTTAAAAACAAATTCAGACTTAGAAAAGAAATCAAAATTATTTGAACATAAAATAACGTATAAAATTTAAAAAAAAACGTTTCTCAAAAATTCCGATTAACAGTAGCTGGAATGTGAAATAGTGTATGATACCTTAAACTAGTTTTGCTAATATAAAGATTGATCATATTTAAAAGTGCACTACATTCAATCGAATTGTTACGTAATTTCTTAAAAAACACAATATGCAACATGTCCCGCCTAGATTTTAATGGACTAAAACCAAGCGAGTCCCTGAGATACACAGAAGAAATGACTTTTCCTGCAATACATGGTAATGTATAGGGAAAGTATTGGAATCATACCGAAAATCACAACTCGAGTTTTCGACGGATCTGCGTGTTTCGAGACCTCTAGAATACGAAAAAACTATTTTTAGCATGGTGTCTGCGTGTGTGTCTGTCTGGCCGTGTGTCTGTCTGTGTTTCTGTCTGTCTGTGTGTCTGTGTAATGTATGTATACGTCTAACTCAAAAACTAATAGACCTAATTTCATAAAATTTGGCATGTAAGTCACTTGGATGTGACCCTGGTACTGATTAGTTTTTGGTACGATTCGTTAAAACAGAATCCGCCTTTTTTGCGAAATTTTCCTTTAAAACTTCATTTATCCGCTCTAACTAAAATACTAATTGACCAAATTTCACAACATTTGGTAGATAAGTTACTTGTGGGATACTCTGGTGCTGGTTAGATTTTGGTAGGACTCGAAAAAGAACAATATGCCTTTTTTTTTTGCAACATGGCAAGCAAAAAACGTCTAAATCTAAAATAAAAAACTACTTGTGCTCAAATATATCCATTAAATGCTTCTTTTATACGTAATTTTTAACGAAGAAAATAATAAGACCAACCCCATTACACTAGGACTGACCGTTCCCGAGATATTGTAGTTTTTTCGTATTTTCTGTACGCCACCTTTGAAAATGAGTCCAGTTACTAAATATGAACGAAAATTGAATTAAAAGTGAATTAACTTTAATTTAAATAAGGAGAATGTGGATATAAGTCTGCAGGGAAACTCATGTGCTGCCCACATCAGATTTTTACTTTCCCTGCAATAACATGGTAATGTATAAGGAAAGTATAGGAATCATACCGAAAATCATAACTCGAGTTTTCGACGGATCTGCAAGTTACGAGACATCTAGAATACGAAAAAACTATTTTATGCGTTGCATATATGTGTGTGTCTGCTTGTGTGTATGTGTGTCTGTCTGTCTGTGCAATGTATGTATCCACTCTAACTCCAAAACTAATGGACTGTATTTCATAAATTGTCTGTATCCACTCTAACAAAAAAATAATGTAACGCATTTTACAATATTCGGTAAATAAGTCGGTTTTGGGATACCCTGTTGCTGATTAGATTTTGGGACGATTCGGAAAAAAAATAACTTGCTGTTTTTCGAAATGACCCGCAAAAATCGTCAAAATCTAAAATAAAAAACTACGTATGCGTATCTAAAATAAAAAACAAAGTATATCCATTAAATGCTTGTTTTATACGTAGTATAAAGAATTGAAGTACGTAGTATAAAGAATTGAAGAATTTAAATTAAATCGAGTTGCCAAATGAAACTAAGATGCAATGAAAAGGCAAATTGGATATAATTATCAAAAAAGTATCCATGTTACTTTCTGCATTTAAACACAAAACTTAATGCATTATAAAATAAATAATTGCAAAATATATTTGTGTGTGTTGTGAAAGGCATGCGCTGCTCACATTTGATTGTTTGCCTTATGTAAAATATTTTTTATATTTAAGCATGAAATTGAAGACACAAAACATTTAGATAAAAAGGTCATTTAATCAAATAAAAACCATCCTATAAGACGTGCAGTATCATACCCTTCATCACCCAAACCATCCTACAAGACGTGCATCATCATACCCTTCATCAGTGGCTAGCCACTGATGAAGGGTATGGTGATGTTCGAAAGCACTCTGGTCTTTTAGTATTTGTACGTCTTATGGGATGGGTTTTATTTGATTAAATGACCTTCTTATCTAAATAATTTGTGTCTTTAATTTCATGCTTAAATATTAAAGTAGACGTGATACCACTTAAATTATTCTTTATGCATTTGACTAACACATTTTAAATGGACAAATTTCAAATTTCAACTTAAATTATCAATCACGGCTGTAGTTTGATAGATAAATTGTTGCATTAATAACGTAACCTGGCTTCTATTTTAGTGAAATTAACGATATATAACGTTATATATTCTTAATATGTCGATATTCTTCTACTATTATTCCAAAAGTGTATATCTTGGCTTTTCTTTGGAATTGCTTTCAATGTAGAGACAATATAAGGGATGCATTGGGTGCCAATAGTGGCTATCTATTGGCCTTATAATATTACGCCTACATTGGATTTGTATTGGAAACATTTTTAATACTTACAATATATTTGCAGCCAATAATAGCTATATATTGTGTATATATTAACATGCAAATATTAGCTATGAAAGGTTGCCAATATTGGAATAATATCGGAAACCAATATTAGCCATATATTGTCAAGGTGTCCCCATTTTATATTAGCCCAAATTTAGGTTATAATGGCTGCCGAAATTGAGCCATTAGTGTAATGCTATATTATCAATGTCGAAAGCGACAATATGAACGTGATAATACGAATGAACAATAAATAACATTACCACAACTAAAATGTTGTTTTTTGACTTTCTTATGAAAACATACGAAAGTCTAAAAAACAAGATTTTAGTTGTGATAATGTTATTTATTGTTCATTCGTATTATCATGTTCATATTGTCACGTGAGTGTTCATATTGTTTTTAGATTTTCTTATGGAAACATATATGCATCTTCCTTCGAAGGTGAGGTTGAGGCCATCAGAATAGCTACGCAACATCTATTGTTGAGTACAGAGGTTTTTGTTAATGCAGTGATTTTGTCCGACTCAAAGGCTGCAATTCAAGCGGTTACCAATTTCAGTTGCGTGGATTCTTCAAGAGTTAGAGACTGGATTCTGAACATTTTGAAAACCAAACTGAAGATCATTGTGCTTCAATGGATCCCTTCTCATTGTGAAATTTTTGGTAATGAGAGGGCTGATTTGCTGGCGAAGGAAGGGACAAGAATTATTCAATCCCCAAATAGCTCAATCCGTTATACAACTATAACAATTATCATTAAACATACTATGAAAAATAATTTTAAATCTGTACAGTCGAGGCTAATCGAAAACAAGACTTGGAAGTATACGCTTAATAAGATCCCCAGTTTTCCGAGATGTCATGCAGTTGCAGCGTTTCACCTGGAAACTGGTCACGACTGTTTAGCTAAATATCTTCACAGATTTAATCCAATATCAAGCCCAAACTGTTTAGTGTGTGGTGCTAACGCAGCTATGGACGGTGATCATCTAATGAACTGCCCAGGTCTTTCTGGTGGCATGTACAAAAGGTATTGGAGTGCAAGAGAAAGGATGCAGGCCCTTCAAGCTGTCTGACTGTTTCGAATTCGTGTTTTTGGCTACCGTCCATGTATTTCCTATTTTTGTTTTATTGTTGTTATTGTTGCTTGTTCATGTTTCTTGTAATAGTTTTTCTCCTAAATTTTTGGTGTTGTGTATTTGTACACCAGTGAATGATTTGTAATAAGTGCTGCTGCTGGAAATAAAAAATGAAAACATATTCTAAAATTCTAGTAAATAATTAATCTATGACAGAATATTTCTTCTAGTTATAGCTATACCTTGATTAATGTCTATGTCTGTTCTATCCCCTTTTCGCATTCTTTTGCTTCTGCTTTTATTCCATTTTATTCTTATTCCCCATTCCAATGACAATATTGACTGTCGAAATGGAAGTAGGTGTCTTCAACATATTCCTCTTAATATATAATTCTCTAGATTTCAATTTAGTCAGACACTAAATATAACAAAAAAGTCAAATATTGGTGAGCAGAAATAGTTTATAACCCAAATACATTTTAAGTTGTGTCAAATCGAAAGTTATCTCTCATTTTACATAGCTGGCAATTTTGTGGTCATATTCTTATAGGTTAGAGTTGAAATTTCAGTACCGTGATTAATATTAGTACATCGATTTCGCACACTTTAGCATTTATACGCAAAATAATAGATAATTGAAACCATAATGAATATAACGATTTCAGGGGAATGTCCCCTATTCATGGTTTATTTGACTATGCACTTTGTCATTAGTCATCTTACATTCTGAGAACTGTCTTTACGGATTTTGAAGTTGATTGTATATCTGCGTAAGTCACCACAATGACTTATAAAAATGCACATTTTAGCATTTATTCGCAAAATAATAGATAATTGAAACCATAATGAATATAACGATTTCAGGGGAATGTCCCCTATTGATGGTTTATTTGACTATGCACTTTGTCATTAGTCATCTTACATTCTGAGATCCGTCTTTACGGATTTTTAAGTTGATTGTATATCTGCGTAAGTCACCACAATGGCTTATAAAAACGCTAAATAGATTTGTTTTACTAGCAGTGCAGTTATCTAGATCTTATTTAAAAAAAGTTAAAAACTTCTAAATTAGTTTCCGAATGATGGTCACTCATTGCTTGTGAAACAAATACCACCGTAGTGGTCTGACTATATTTATCGATAGAAGTTCGAATATAAAGCAGACACCAGTTTCCATTGCTGCTATTCTAGAAAACAATTCCATGGTGATGAGAACATACAAAGTGCGAATCTAATCAATGGGCGATGTAATGTGCAAAGGAAACATGATTTTAAATTGTCTACTGTTCAACAGAAAAAGAAAACATAATTAGTGTCTAAAAGTGAATGAATTATCTATAAATATTTTAAACCAGAAACAAATTGATATATTTCACCAAGAGCCATAAATAGCCGTATAATATAACTCCGTTAATATGTCACCGTTTAATTTGGCACTCAGTTTAGCACTCTCTTTGGCCCTCACTCCTTGTGGACACTCGAATTTAAATTTACGCTTCTGAAATCCGACAACCACTGTCATCTACCCGATGTAGCAATTAATATCGTCGATTTGTTTTTATTGATTAGTACATAATGATATAAAATGCGTTTTCGAAATATTATTTATGATATATGTTTGGGTAATAATTTTGTTGTTGTTGAAACCCAGACCGTTCGACCTACCAGAAAGGTGTAAGGTAACTGTTTGGACGGTCGGGAAGTGCCACCCAATTTAGACCGGAACCCAGTGGAGGAGGTATCCACAGGGACCGTTCCCTCCTTCCCCTACCACCAACCTCTCGGAAGGACTTTCGGACCCACATGTTTAACGTGATCGTACTCCGCATGAACACGGCGGCAGTTTTTGGCAGTGGCTGGAATCGAACCCGGGCCTACCGAGTGCAACTCCAGCGCGCTAACCAATGGGCTACCGCGCCCTTGGGTAATAATTTTGTGTAATTACTTATACTTTATAATAATAATGATTCTGTGTAATTAGGTAATAATTTGTTTAATAATAATGATTGTGTGTATCAATTTGTTGTGCAATTTTTCTATATTGATAAGTAGATTTTTGTACAGTAGGCAGAAAAATTTCCAAACACCGCTCGGTATTCCAAGTTACTCGAGTCGTGCGGTCAAATCAAAGACTCATTAGACTCGGAACAATGTCTACTATAAATTAACGTATTTCTAATTTGCGTATGAGGTTGTCTTCTAATTTTGTTACTGATTGTTTTCGAAAATTCAAAAGAAAACACCCATTTTTAAAGTCATTATAAAATTCCCATCTCTGTACTAAGTTAAACATAAATGTGCGTGGGATTCAGACCATATATAAAAGTACATTGACACAGTAAGATACACAGTTAAATCCATTAAGGTTCCAACTCTATGTATTTAAGGTAGTAAAACTGCAGCTTTACATTTTCTATTTAATCGAAATGACACATTCTTTACAAAAACATCTTATCAAAAGGCTTGTGGGGTCAATAGTTCATGAATTTTTAATGGCAGCTTAAATGAATAATTTTTCATCAGTATGTTAATATTAAAAAGGGTTAATGAAGTCGAAATAATTAGAGCCATTGGGGCCACTATAATTTTTTCATCACTAATTTGAGGGGAAATCATCGGCATTTTATTTGAATAGTCTAAAAAATTATTCTTAATTTTTACTTAGGCTATTCTTAAATACTCTTAAAATGATCTTCTGCTGCTTAAAATACTCTTTAATTCATATTAGAGATACTATTTAATCTGTTACAACTTACTATAATCACACAGTTTCCCAAGAATGCACATTTAGTCTTTTATTGCATAGTCTTCAAAGATATTTCTCGCATTGAAAAAATATATGCATTTACTTTAATTTGCAATTTCACCTGTTAGTGCAGTTTATTTTGTATAAAATTTGAAATTTAAATTATTTTATACAAAACGCATGTATAATTTTAAACGCATAAACGCAAAGTTATATAAAGAACAAGAAAGATCAATCATTCATAAATCATTGATTATGAAACACTTTCCAACTACAATGCAATTTCATTTAAACATCTGTAAAATGCGATATATTCAGCGGAAATATTTTTAAAATTATCACAATACTACAATAATTTATTGTATTTGAAAACTTTATCGAAAAAAATGAACTTTATTCAAATGACGTCATTGAAATATAAATTGACTCTCTATGAAAAAGCAGTAAAAATTGCATTCATAAACATTTATTCTGTTCCTTTCATTCATCACAATACTACAATAATTCATATTACTTAAAAACTTAATACCATGGAGGTAAAAGTAATTTCACTCTGTACTTAAAACTTCCCCGAAAATGTCTGCTATAAAATCGTCTGTTCTCTATGTAAAATCAATGACTGTTTCACTCAATGACAATCAATGACATATCAACTATATTGCAGATTCCAGTTCTCAATAATTTTGCGTTAAACAAATTCAGGAATTCTTATACAACTCATCTTACATCGTGATGTGTTTACAATCTCTATAAGTAAAAATTAGGCTCCGTTATAGAAATAATCAAAGTTTGATGATCATTTAAACTCAAATATATTGTAATTGCGTTGTTTCAGAACTTTGATGCACAGAAATTAAGAAAAAATAAAGCGGTTTTAGGACGAATACAACACCAAATATAAATTAAAACTAAATTTAAAAAACACTATTTTGACACAAGATGAATGGCATATTTTATTTTAAAGTGGGTCACGTGGTTTCTTCATATAATGATGATGTGACTTCTTCAAATAATGGATGCAATTATTACTTTAATTTGTATTTAGAAACTATTAAATACATTTTTCTGAATTTTTTTTATATTTTTTATGTGGTGATTTGAATATTTTCTAAAATTTTTGAAGCAATGTGTGAATTTTAAATCCGCTTAAAAATTGTTTGAAAAATTAGGTCTCGTAGGGTTCAATGTAGTTGATTTTTTCAATCCGGGTTTAATCCAAAACTAATTCGGCGATATTATTCATATTTATTTCCCATAGGTACCACAGACCGTCTCAACAACATATTTTATCAATATTTTATTTTGATAAAGTCATTTTTACGACAGTTATCGTTCTAACGGACAGACAGACAGACAGACAGACAAAATAAACAAAATCATAAACACTTTTCAACTATTGTTAAGTGTTAAACCCAGACATATTTGTCACTGATCTAAACTGAATCGAATTTCGGTTTATCACTGCACTTTAAAGTATGGATTTTTTCCTAACACAAATGCAAAACGATATGTGATCAAATGTCAAGTGTCCAAATTTTGAATTACACTGCAATTTTGAGATTTTATTCTGAGTATTATACATTGGAAATTGATGGATGGTCCCCAAAAGGCCTCAGAAAGAGGCACATTTGAATATAAATCTATATTTTATCATGTACTTAAAGGAATGAACTAAACTTTTGCACACTAAGGTTTCCGACACTGCTGAACCGATTGCCGTCAAAATTTACCCACATTTCTATTTACATATTTTTCAAATATGAATTTCTTAATTAATAATTAATATTATGTTTGAAGATGAAAAGTGGTATACATTTCGCTTGAGTTATTTAGTATCACAATATAAAAGGAAATTAGTTTGATTGACTAATTATTTAGTAACATATATAAAAGAAAAGCAGCAGTACCCACTTAACATTACAAATTCGCCATTTAAATCCGTCATAATTTCCCAACAACTTAAGTAAAATATATAAAGTTTATTTGAATTGTGAGTTTTTTTATCTAAAGAATCAGAATCTGTTATCAAAAGTGGGTATTTTTTCTTTAAAATAATCGAGTTCGAGCAAACTGTTATATGAAGACCACTCATCCAACTAGTTTTCCATTTATTTGTAGAAGATATTATTACGAGTCTCAGACTACATTTTGTTTTACTCTTCAACACCAGGAGCCGGAATACCGATCGGTGTTCGGATTTTTTCGGCCGATTGAACATACTGTATTAAAAAAATTGGCACCATATATTCAGTTATCCGTTTGTTTCACTGATCCGTCATGTCTTTATCCACGGCTCTTGATGGATCATCTGGATTCTACTGTATTTGAATTTTACTTTCCCAGAAGGAGTAAATAATAAGACTTTCTCAAATAAATTCTTCCGATATGTTCATCTTAATTCGTAACAACAAAAATCCTCATGAAATTCAGTGAGATCTAATGATAATGACATTTTAATGTATACTATCGATTTCCTATAATGTCTATGTATATAATTTATAGACAAATTCTTCGTAAATGAATCCACATTTTTAATTTCTCATACTATTTGATGCGGAAAGCACTGTTCTTAAATTTTTGAATTCCAGATTCTGACTATACACGTTTCTGACTATACACAAATATGGAAAGATGTCCGTATGCTTGTATTTGTGTTGTATATATATGAGAAAAGGAAACGATAACTTCAAAACGCCTGAGTCTACAGCTATCTAACTTTATGTGCAGACACACTTTGCAAATAACTAGAACTAGATCGAAATTTCACTAACTTTGATGAATAGCACTCGAACTTTTGAAATTTAAACTCTTTCTATGGAAAGTTATCATAATTCTCGTAACAATGGCGACAATTTACACTATATGAGGAATTTAATAATTTGGTCTACGCTATTTATTTTAATGGTATCAAAATCATGTAAAGTTACATCAAATCAATCATTTACAGTGACATAAATTCAACCATTTATAGTTACATTATTTACAATTACATGAAAGTCAATCATTTCCTGTTATATGATTTACAGTTCCACCAAGTCAATCATTTAGAGTGACATCATTTACAGTTACATCAAGTCAATCATTTATATAGACATCATTTACAGTTACATCAAGTTAATCATTTATATTGACATCATTTACAGTTACATCAAGTCAATTATTTATATTGACATCATTTACATCAAGTCAATCATTTATATAGACATCATTTACAGTTACATCAAGTCAATCATTTATATACACATCATTTACAGTTACACCAAATCAATCGATTGCAGTTACATCCAGTCAATCATTTACCGTTACATCAAGTCAATCATTTACAGTTACATCAAGTCAATCATTTACAGTTACATCAAGTCAGCCATCAGTGTCACCAGCTTGAAAAAGAAAGTTGTAAAGATATTTTACGAAATATTTTTAAAAAATCTGATGTGGGCAACACATGACTTTTCTTATATAATGTAATGCATTTACTAATTTTACAGTAAAAAAATGTTTTTCTTATAGTAGATACTAATATTCTTTCCATGATATTGAATTTTCGACAATTAGTCGTCATTTTCATTGATTTAACGTCATTTCTATCCATTTGGCGAGATTTTCGATAATTTGGCAACATTTCAAAAAGTCGCCAAGTTGGCGACATTCCGCCAAATTTGTCGCCAAAATCTCGCCAAGCGTTATGCACTAAGAAATAAGTTATTCTTACAGCAGATAAATGACTATTGGCGTTCAAATACAAAAGTATTACTCAAAGTCTCTTTTTTCATGAATGGAACGAGCTAGATCCAAGAGAATGATGTCACCCAATTTATCGCATGGTATTACATATGAAAAGTGAACATGTTTTTCAATAGGAAATATTTTTATTTCTATTTTATATGACTTTTTGATAATTTTTTTAAAAAAATGTACAATATCTCGAGAACGGTTCATGTTAGCGTTCTAAAATTTATGTCAATCGTTTTCTAATGAAAATTTACATAAGAAATGTCTATTTGCGTAACTTTATTAGTGGTTTTGATTTTTTGACGATTTTTTCAAAATTTCATTCAAAAATTTAGGGGGTTCTGAACATTCGATTGCGTATAAAAACAATAGGCTTCCAGTGTTTACGGATTAGGATTTCTGTACCGAATTTGGTTCGAATCGGTCCATTCGTTCGTCAGTTATCGTCTCCACAGTCTCACTGACACACACACACACACACACACACACACACACACACACACACAGACATCACTTCAAAAATGTTTGATTCGTGATCAGGGATGCTTGAAACGTACTCTCCCGTCGATAACTCGAATTTGAATTTTCGACCCCGTCGCAATACTTTCCTTATACATTATGTATATAAGGAAAGTAATAATAATTTTGGTAAGAGATCTGGAAAAGATACATTTTTTTAAATTCTGATATTAAATGTGATGCAAATATAATAAGATAATGGTATATGTATAACTATGGAATATAAATGTATAAGAAAATCAAGTCAAGACTCACAGTCTAGATATTTTCAATTTTGTATGAATTGAAAACTCAATACTTGAATTTATGTAAAATCAGATTTCCTACGCATGAAATCAGACACATTTCAGGAATTTCAATTTCTCAAGAAAGGAAACTGCAATCTTCTCGAAACATTAAATTTGTTATTCCTGTAAATTCTCATTACGTGCATTCCCGTTTTTCTTTCTTAGTCATTACCGCGAAGAACGTTTTAAGGTAACAGATGTTTAACAAAGTTTCTGTTTTAAATCATGAAGTAAATATTAATGCTTGAGTTTACTTAAAAAGTAAAAAAAAAAAATTGTATTTACATAAAACAAGGCGCTGTTCCATTGATTTAATTTTTAGATTTCTACAGTTAAGTTTTTTTTTCAATTTAGTTAATTTATAAAATAGTGTTATGTATGAAAATGTATATGTAAAGTCTGACAGGATCAAATGCCCGATTTTTGTATTGTAGTGATTTTATGCGTTTTGAGCATCATTGAATACGTATAAACATAGAGTTTAATGTTATCTGTATTTGTTCCAGTCAGTGAGTGTTGAGCATGCTATCTTTTTTAACACATTCTTCGTAAACAAAAAAGAAAAATCTGATGTGGGCAGCACATGACTTTACCTGCAGATTTAAATTTATATTTTCTTTATTTCTTTTATCATTCTTTAGATTGAGTGTAATTGCACCAAATAACACTAAATTTGCATTTTCAATTCAATTTCCGTTTTTATTTGGTAATTGGATATTTATACGATAGCTGCGTAGCAGAAATGTAAGAAATCTCAAATTTCTTGAGAAGGGCTAGTCCTAAAGAATAATGGAGTATGTTATATTCCTTTCCTCGTCAAAAATTGCGTATAAAACAAGAATTTATTTTATACATTTCCGCATACGTAGTCTTTTTTTCCCTAGATTTTGGCGACTTTTGGAGGTCATTTCGTAAAACAAGTAAGTCAGGTTGCTCTTTAATATCTATTATATATATATATATATATATATATATATATATATATATATATATATATATATATATATATATATATATATATATATATATATATATATATATATATATTATATATATATATATAATAGATATATATATATATATATAAAATAATATATAATATATAATATATAATGTATAATAGATAAATCATATATATATGAAAAATTACAAAGAAAAGACAATGAAAAATGTCCAAATTTTATTTTATTGCTTATGTATAGGGAAAGTTTTGGAATCATGTTGTAAATCGCAACTGGAGTTTTCGAAGGTTCTACACGTTTTGAGACCTCTAAATCACGAAAATACTATTTTTAACTTGACGTCTGTATATGTGTCTGTGTCTGTATCAGTCTGTCTGTCTCTCTCTCTCTCTATCTATCTATCTGTGTGTGCGTGCGTGTGAGTGTGTGTGTGTGCGTGTGTGCGTGTGAGCGTGTGAGCGTGTGCGCATGTGTCTGTCTTTGCAATGTATGTATCCACTCTAACTGAAAAAAAATGGACCACATTTCATAAAATAGTGGGTAGGTAAGTCACTTGTAGGTGACCCTGCTGTTGATCAGACTTTGGAACAATTTGGGATAAAAGAAATTTTCTTATATACATATATTCCTTATATACATATTCCTTATATACTTTCCTTATATACATAATGTATAAGGAGAGTATTGTGACGGGGTCGAAAATTCGAATTCGAGTTTTCGACGGGAGAGCACGTTTCAAGCATCGCTGATAACGAATTGAACATTTTGAAGTGATGTCTGTGTGTGTATGTGTGTGTGAAAGCATGTGCGTGTGTGTGTGTGAGTGAGTCTGTGGAGACGATAACTGACGAACGAATGGATCGATTCGAATTAAATTTGGTACAAAAATCGCAATCTGTGAATACTGGAAGCCCATTGTTTTAAAACACAATCGAATGTTCAGAAACACCCCCTTCCCCTAAGTGAAATTCAAGTGAAATTTTGAAAAAATCATCCAAAAATCAAAACATTTAATAAAGTTACGGAAATAGACATTTATTAAGTAATTTTTCTTTAGAAAACGATTGCCATACACTTTAGAACGCTAGCATGAATCGTTCTCGAGATATTGCACATTTCTCAAATAAATTTAACAAAAATCAATAGGCTTCCAGTGTTTACGGATTGTGATTTTTGTACCAAATTTTGTTCGAATCGGTTCATTCGTTCGTCAGTTATCGTCTCCACAGACTCACTGACGCACACACACACATATTTTCACACACACACACACACAGACATCACTTCAAAAATGTTTGATTCGTGATCATTGATGCTTGAAACGTGCTCTCCCGTCAAAAACTCGAATTCGAATTTTCGACCCCGTCACAATACTTTCCTTATACATTATGTATATAAGGAAAGTAATAATTTACCGTTTTCGCGTTGTACTCATATTATTGATTTGGGTGTAACTTTCGATGATACTTTTAACTTTCAGAGTCTTATCGACAATAGTATGAAAAGAGCATACCAAAGACTTGGTTTTACCCTAAGACGATTTCGTGTTTTTGCCACACACACATGTCTGATA
This sequence comes from Amaurobius ferox, assembly GCA_951213105.1. Lineage (NCBI taxonomy): Eukaryota > Metazoa > Arthropoda > Arachnida > Araneae > Amaurobiidae > Amaurobius > Amaurobius ferox. The sequence continues at coordinate 34,150,091 of OX578144.1, read as the reverse complement.
CTATTATCTTTAATACCCTTGTTAGGTCAATATTGGAATATTGTGCAATGATCTGTGTGTGTGTGTGGTACCCTGTTTACGGTCTGCATTCTCAACGAATAGAAATTGTTCAAAATATACTTTTACTTACTATGGATTACACATTGTCTAGCTATTGTCCTTATGGTATGCATATGAGTGCACTCAGGCGGAAATATAGATTAATGTAGCTTAAGAAAAGAAGACAATGGTTCTGCCTTTTGCTTTATTATAAAGTTTTAAATAACACTATTGATTGCCCCATTTTACTTACCTGTCTGGAATTTTAACTACCTGTTAATAGTACAAGGAAAAAGACTTTGTTTCACAATACTACTGTTAAGCACAACTACCTTAAATGCTATTCTACCTATAAATTTGTTGATCGATATAATACCTATTGTACTGATACTGATATATTTAATTTGACTCCTGTTTTTTATAAAAAAGCCTGTTTGAATGCGCTTGATATGTATACGACTTAGTATTCTTGTATCTTAATTTCTGTTCTTTTTATTTTTTGTGTGGCTACTGTAACTGGATTTCATCTGTAGTTGCGACGTAAATTGAATAAAATAAAAAATATTATTTTTTTATACACAAATCTTCGATTTTCCAAAACCTTAAAGTTACCAATCGTGTAAATTCTCATTAAGATGATTAACTTGTTTCGCCCCCCCCCCCCCCCCCAGCTATTACCACAAAGAATATTTTAAAGCTGCATATGTTGAATAAAATTTCAGTTCTGAATAATGAAGTAAATTCTTATGCACGTATTTATTTAAAAACGGAAATAATACGGCTGGATTTCCATAAACAAGATCGTGTTGGAATTTTCTTCTTTCTGTACATTATTCAAATGAAATTGGTACATTTCATATTTAGATGCTTATTCGGTTGAATTTAATTATGCAGTTAAATGAACTTATGAAATAGAGGTATATTCTCCAAGAGAAATTAATAATTAGGATGAAAGTTTATTATGAATTTACAATTTTGCGATTGTGTAAATAAATGTTCTGGAGTACAATAAGGTATATCTATTTATTTTTCAAATAAATGAAGTTAGAAGATAGATTGTTTTGTCATTTTGAAGGGGAAATTTAAGATGAACTTTACGCTACTTGGTCATATGTTATTACACTGATTTTTGTTTGCTAGTATATCAATCTATGTAAAATTTGAAAAACAATTAATTATCTTCAATAATAAACATTTGTATATTTTACAGATTTTCAATTTAACTATTTAAATTCATTCAGGATAGTGAGCTACTGTAGAAAATAATAATAAAATTGCAGGAGGTTGAATGTATTACATATTCTGGCTGCATTTAAATTTGTTAGATAGATTAGACAGTTAATTAAACAGCTGTTAGGCAGATTGGCATATTTGTAATGAAAGTAATGTGTCAGTATGTTAAAGGAATCATAAATTATCAAAAAGTTAATAAAAAATATTGAACACCCTGCAATTACTTTAATAAAGTGGCGAACTGACCTCATTTAGTATTGCCAATTTGTGTTTCTGAAAAATCTGTAAATACCATATATTAGTAGCGTAACGTAATACATTTGACAGGGGAGGCTGAAAATTTGGAAACAAACAATTGGTATTACAAGTGAAATTTATATTGAAATTCACATTTCATTAGTTTTGTTTCAATAAGTTTTACTTATTAATAAAATAAAATAATTTTACATAAAAAAGAAAAAAATTGGATGAAATGCTCGAGATTTTAAAATGTTACTTATATAAGATGAATGCATACAAGATATAACAATTCAAATATTTTCTAATTTATAAATTAGACGAACTGATACAATCATTTTATTAAATAACAGCCGACTTCGGCGACCAGCCTTTTCGCTACCCTTGAAAATTCTGACCATGTCAAACTCGCTGGCGCGATCTACCAGAAAGGTGTAAGGTGACTAATTGTGTAAGGTACTAACAGGAAGTGCCACCCAGTTTTGACCGGAACCCAGTTGGGAAGGCATCCACAGGGACCGTACCCTCCTTCCTCTACCACCAATCTCTCGGCATGACTTACGGACGCACATGTTTAACGTGATCGTACTCCGCAGGAGCACGGCGGCAGTTTTGGCAGTAGCGGGACTCGAACTCGGGCCTACCGAATGCAATTCCCGAGCGCTAACCACTGGGCTACTTCGCCCTCCGCGACAATTTCCATAACTTTCTTTTTATTCACCCAATTTAAACCGGAACCCAGTGGGAGTTGTATCCACAGGGACCATACCCTCCTTCCCCTACCACCAACCTCTCGGAAGGACTTACCGACCCACATGTTTAACGTGATCGTACTCTGCGTGGACACGGCGGCAGTTTTGGCAGTGGCCGGAATCGAACTCAGACCAACCGAGTGCAATTCCCTCGCGCTAATTTAAATTTTATAATGACCATATGCTAAGTGTGGTGAGGTGAATTTTACATATAAATACAAAAATAAGACACATAAATACACTAATATTACTCACCAATAGCTTCACTCAGCTCAACCGCGTTACGTATAGTGAGGTCCGATTGGACCTAAGAACATTGCATTCCCTAATTAAAGAATCACCTCATTTTTGTGGCCACTTAACAATTTATTAAAAGAACACATGAAATCTCAATGAACACTAATAACAATATACACACTTACAATTAATTCCCAATTACCTAAACTTGACCTCGGGGTGTACGGTTAGTTTTACATTAATTTGTATGTTTTTTAAATTATCCAAAACTTACATTTAATTACTTTTAATGAAAACAACATATAAAAATTCCTTGGGCAAATATCCCATGAAGCTTAAGGTCACCCTTAAACATTGCAGATCACATCAAAATACTGTTACACATTACTTATAAAACATTTAAAAATCAAATATAATTTCCATACCTTCATTACATAAGAAATAACACTCAATGTATGCTGATAATAATCCCTCTGCACATTGGAAATGGGTGGCAAGATTATTTGAAGGTTAGTTCAGTATTGGACATTTCCCAAATATTACTGTCAGTCTGAGCAGCTCGGTTAAAGTTAAACAGTTGACGAAAGTTCAGACAAGGATTAATCCGGGGATGGGCACACTGTCCACTTCAATTCTGCTCTTAACGTTGGCTTACGCCCAGCGGCTCATAACAGCGTGCGTACAGGCGCTACCATAAGTCAGGAGCAATTACGTTTCATTTGAATTATCTGCCACGGACCTCACTGAATCCATTCGATGACACCCAGTTGGCGTACGTCTGCTGCATAGGAGCCAGGGATTGATGCTCGCAAACACTCCGTCCATGCAGTGCCGCAGTTACCACGGCATGAATGTAGCTAAGGGAGCAAAGGTCCCACACCACGCCGTTTTAGAAGCAGAGCTGTGTTGCACCGCAACCAAAAAAATGACGACTTTCTTTACTTCGCTGGTCGCCACCGCCCGAAGAAATGTTCCCTCGCGCTGAATTAGACTCTGGCTCGTTTTGGCTACGAGCCGCCATACATCACCGGTCACTCGACGTCGTATCCTAGCAGAAAGCATTGGCCGCCCTAGATAGGGGTCACGGATACCGTGCCTGAAATGCATCAGAATGCATGCAGGATCGGGCTTTACAAAAAACACAAGTGCCACGCACTTGGAGTGCAATTCTCTCGAGATCAGAAAGGCATCTGAATTTTTTTACATTTTCCTAAAAACTTCCAGAAATTTGAAACGAGGGGAACGACAAAATAGGGAGGAAGTCCCCCAATTCACATTCGCTGTTTCCCAAGCGCAATAAAAAAAGGCGGTCTAATTTTGCTTCACACCATTGGTTTTCGAAGCGACGCTCATTTTTTATGCGCTCCACTAAAATAAAAGAACCAGAGGGCTTTCTACAAACCGGATGGTCCAATTAACGGACCTCGACGCGAGCCACACCTGACAGGGCTATAAATTTTCAGAGATTTGTAGCTCAACTTTGGCATTTTGCTGCAATTATTTCTCTGAATATTTACAATGCATGTCAATTGCGCACACAAACCCCCCAAAGGCGCCAACATTCCCAACTTCGTCTGTGCAGAGGCATAGCTATACCTAATACAAAACCCTTATATACGTTTCAATTATATTACAACTGCCCTTTTCCTCCCAGGGTTACGTATAAAATATGGGATAGCTTTACCACACTAAGCTCTTAATTGTTGAGGTGTTTATTTTGGTGGTTTAGTTTACTTGTTTTGCTATTTGGTCAATTGTTAGCTGATTTGGTTGCTTTCAGGTGGTTCTTCTGGGTTATGTTGGGGAGTATTATTGAATGGGTAGGATGGAAACCTAACAGCCTGGGTAGAACAATCGGTTTCAGAATATCATTGAAGTACAGGAGAGCCGACAGATTGGATTTAGCCGAACTGGAGGAAATGGGATGTCCCACGAGATGGCTTTCCAGACTGTCACACCACGTGTGATGATCGTGTACCGCACAACAACGGGATCAGAACGCTGACCAGTCCCCATCCACACACGTATGCGGCGGTCATCAGCAGTAAGAGTGGGGGGTTAGCCGCTAAATACAACATGCTTCTAATCAGATACTGTCCAGGCTGACCGAACTGGGCACTGATCCAAACGATTCTGCCTATGCTGAGGGATCAGTGGAAGATGCCTTATAGACGTCGACACCTAATTCTACCTTCTTCCAAAAAGTATCTCCGCAGTATCCCTTGATCAGTATTCTAGTAGTCTCCGAAAAGTATCCCTTGATACAGGATGCATGGGAGAGGGCAAATACCTGCGAATGGTTGATAGCGATGCATTGGATTAAAAGCAGCTCCTCTCTTGACTGCAGGATCCTTTGGAGCAATTGTCTATCTGGGCCGTCCAGAACATCCACGACGTGTACATTTGCCTTCTCTGATACACTGTTGCCAATGCCAAGCAGCCACCATATCGCTCCGACCAACATGGCGACTATTACGTATATTGAAACAACCAGCTTCCCCTAGGCCTTCGAAAGGATTTTTGAAAATATCTTTAAAAAATATATTATTTAATAATGTTAAATATATAATCACTTTATACATAGTGTTTTATTCTAAAACGAATAATTCAAAGTATAGAACGTTAATTTCTACTTTTTTCAAAATTTTGAAATTTTTGGAAGTCTTTCAAATAAACGGTGTAATTTTTTTAGATTCTAACTTTGGATTTTTTTTTAAAATTTTAATCAGATGCAGTGTGAAATAAGAATTACAAAAATATAGAGCCTTTAAAATATATATGTCCAGACTCGCATGTATATTAATGTGTAATTTTCGATTTAAATACATTTAATAAAGTATTGAATCTGATGTTGCGAATACTCGTGCATATATATGTTAATTTGTAACGTTAACCAAACCGCACATTACAATATAACTGGTAATATATGCCTTGGGTGAACAGATGTGAATGGAAAATGTTTGATACTTGTTTCTTAAAGAAATAAAAAGAGCAGTTTCTTATTCTACTAAGGTATTTTCTAAAGATTAGTACGCTTATACTTGCATAATACACGAAAGTATACTGAATGCAACTCTGTCTTATGTTTGTCTTTAATTTTTACCGACATAGATTTTCATAAAGGAAAAATAACATATAGAGAAAATAGTGCCTTTTTAACGAACTATGAGTGCTCAAATATTAGGGAATTATTATAGGGATTATTTATATTGAAGAAAGTTGCAAATATTTTGCTCCCGTTACAAAAGATTACAGTGTTGAACCTAACGGAGAAGACATAGTTTAATCAAGTGTCGTTTCAGGTTTGTTTTTTAACACTTTCCAACATAGTTGCAAAGTATTTATGACTTTGTTCATTCTGTCTGTCTGTTCGTTTACATGATAACGTTCGCACGATAATGACTTTAATCAATGTGAAATGTTAGTATCTTAAGACGGTCTGTGTGATACATGCGAATGTAAAGGAATATTATCACCTAATTAGTTTTATATTTAACCCGGGTTGAAAATATGAAATACAATGAACCATACGGGATCTAATTATTCAAACATTTTTAAGAAAAGTTAAAATTCACAAATTGCTTTGAAAATTTTAAGAAATATTAAAATTATAACGTAAAATGAGTAAATAAAAGTATTTTTTAAATAAAAATTGAAATAATAATTGCACCCATATTATATAAAATGTTCACGTGACTCTTTGCAACATAAAATATAACATCCATTTTATTTTCGTTTAGTGAAAATCCTGATTTTTAAGGAACTCTTATATTTATATCTTGTGTTTCATTCGTCATAAAACCGCTTTATTTTTGCATATTATCTGTGCATTTTTGCATATTATCTGTGCAAATTCTATGCCTACGCGATTACAATATTTTTTATTTTAAATAATCGCTAAACTTTGAATATTTCTACAACGAAGCCTAATGTTAACGTATTAAGAATGTAAACAAATCAAGTTGTAAGAATTGCTGAATTGACGCAAAATTATTCAGCTCTGGAGTCTGGAGTATAAGTGATATGAGTGAAATATTCATTGATTTTACATAGAAAAGCAGACGATTTTATAGCAGTCCTTTTCGATGAAGTTTTAAGCATAGAGTTAAATTACTTTTACCTCCGTGGTTTTACGTTTTTAAATAAACTAAATTATTGTAGTATTGTGATGAATGAAAGGAATGGAAAATAAATGTATGAATGAAATTGTTACAGCCTTTACATAGAAAGCCAGACGAATTATATTTAAATGACGTCATTTGAATAAATTTAATTTTTTTCGAAGGAATTTTAAGTTTCCGAGTAAAATAAATTATTGTAGTAATACGATAATTTAAAAAATATCACCGTTGAATGTACAACATTTTGCAGATGTTTTAAATGAAATTGAATTTCAGTTTGAAAGTGTTTCATAATCAATTATTTATGCATGATTAGTATTTTTTATTTATATTGGCCTTTTTTAAAGGTTTTGGCGTAATAATTGAAAATTTATTGAAATTTCCAAAAGTTTTGACTGATTGGACTATTAGCCAAATTAAAAAATAAACGCGATAAACTAGACCTAATATTATTTTTGTAAATCGCTGGACGCACAAACAACAGACAAACATTATTTCAAATATACTAACAAACATCGTAGAACGCCAAATCGCAGACAGGAATATTTCCTATAACGTAATTCATACATCAGCGTTAGTACCATCTCTAAAGCTCGCTATTTCAAGGTCGGAAATTAATCAGGGCAAAAAAAAACAAGAAAGATCAATCATGCTTAAAGCATTGATTATGAAACACTTTCCAACTTCAATGCAATTTTATTTAAACAAGTCTAAAATGCAATACATTCCTCGGTAATATTTTGAAACTTATCACAATACTGCATTAATTTATTATATTTGAAAACTTAAACCTTCATCGAAAAAAATGAACTTCATTCAAGTGACGGCATTGACATATTAATTGCCTGGTTTAAACATCTCTAAAATGTTATACATTCCTCGGTAATAGTTTTAGAATTATCATAATACTACGATAATTTATTATATTTGAAAACTTCATCGAAAACAACTGAAATAAATTCAAATGACGTCATAGAAAAAATAACACGCCTGGATCTCTCTATAAAAGCAGGATTTCATTCATCACAATACTATAATAATTTATTTTACTTAAAAATTAAGACCATGGAGCTACAATTCATAAACTCTATACTTAAAACTTCATCGAAAAAAATCGTCCTTCTGTTTATAAAATCAATTAATATTTCATTCATATCAGCCATGCGGACTCCATGGACTGAATTATTTTGTGTTAAAGATTTACAGTAATTCTAATACAACTCATTCTATATATTTTGCTGTTTACATTTTACATAGGTGAAAAATAGGCTTAGTTGTAGAAATAATCAAATTTGAATGAGAATTTAAACTCAAATATATTGTCATTGTGTTGATTTAGTATCAGAATTTAAGCAAAAATAAAGTAGTTTTAGGACGGATACAACACTCAATATGAATTAAAAAGAACTTTAAAAAGATGGATGCCATATATCATATTGAAGTGGGTCATGTGATCGTTTCATATCATGGTCAAGTGATCGTTTCATATAAGATGTGTAATTATTATTTTAATTTTTATTTAAAAAGCTACTGAATATATTTCGCTGAATTTTTTTTATATATTTTATGGAACAATTTGACTATTCCCTAAAATTTTCGAAGCAATTTGTGAATTTTAAATCCGCTTAAAAAATGTTTGAAAAATTAGGTCCCATAGGGCTCAATGTATTTCATTTTTTCAACCCGGGTTCAATCCAAAACTAATTGGGTGATATTATTCATTTATATTCCCATAGGTCCTACAGACCGTCTGAACAACATACTAAAATTCCATTTTGATAAAGTCATTTTTACGGCAGTTATCGTGCTAACGGACAGACAGACAGAATGAATGAATGAACAAAGTCTTAAACATTTTTCAACTTTGTTGTAAAGTGTTAAAAATATGAGTGCTGAATGTATCGCATTTTAGAGATGTTTAATTAAAGTTGCTTTTCACTTGGAAAGTGTTTCATAATCAATGTTTTATGTATGATTGATCTTTCTTGTTATTTAATTGTGTAAATGTCGAATTTCTAAATTTAACATGCTCTCTAAGGTAAATTGAGGTAAGGTAATTGTATATATGTTTTAAATCAGGGGAATGAATGTGGCAAGTCAGCCGCTTAATGCTTTAAGTGCTTTTGTAATCATAATAATCGGACGATTGATAAAGAAAATATATTTTTCGTGCTAAAGTCTGAGAAGTGATCAATTATTTTACATTTTACACTCTTGTATTTGAGCATTTGGCTTAATTTGTTTGAAATATAATTGATGTTTTTCTGGTAGTTACTTAAGCGAAATATTAAATGAAGGGAACTGTGGATATGCTGCAGATCCACCTCTTGTCAAATGTCCATGAATTGCTCTTCGGAAATATGAAATGAATGCCAGGCTTGAGGTTGGTTTTCCTCTCGAACTTAAGCCAGTGATTCTGGTAAGGCGAAATGTATCTTATATTTTCGGACGGGCTAAGGTTTAGTTAAAAATATCTGCAATTGGTTTGAGAGAAATTAGCGTTTTAGGGAAATGTTTCTCAGTAAATATATGATATATGTTATTTAGCAGCAAAATGCAATGATGCCTTGTAATTGATTTAAGTTAACCAGGAAGTTTCTGAAATATTAATTGCCTTTGCGCGATTCGATCAACATATAAAGTTATATATTCCGTATTTTAACAGTATTTTTCCATATTTTTCGTATTTTTTGTACTAAATACAAATTTATATTTCCGTAAGGTTATGCTTCAAGCGCCAGGTCTGAATGCAGACGAGCTGTTAGGGCTTAGAACGTTGTGTCTGTTTCAGATCTACATGAGTTCCATCTTAGTTCTCTGTCTTAAACTCAGTATATTCGACACGTTTTGCGTCTCTCTATGTACGTTTTCATGTATTTTATTATTTATGTACTTTATTTATTATATATATTATACATTATTGCGTCTCTTTTTGTACTTTATTCTTCGACATTTTTTCACACCTTCAAAATATTTCTGATGATTCCTAACAAACCACGGTCATTTACCGGAATTCGTCTTCAGAATTAACCAAAGACGCTTAGAGAATTGCAAATGTGGAATGCTGGGATATTCAACTCATTACATTTTTTAACACTTTACAACAAAGTTGAAAAGTGTTTATGACTTTGTTCATTCATTCTGTCTGTCTGTCTGACTGCCTGTCTGTCCGTTAGCACGATAACTGCCGTAAAAATGACTTAATCAAAATGAAATTTTAGTATGTTGTTCAGACGGTCTGTCGGACCTATGGGAATATAAATGAATAATGTCACCCAATTAGTTTTGGTTTGAACCCGGGATGAAGAAATGAAATACATTGAGCCCTATGGGACCTAATTTTTCAAACATTTTTTAAGCGGATTTAAAATTCACAAATTGCTTCGAAAATTTTAGGTAATATTCAAATAGTTCCATAAAATATACAAAAAAAGATTCAGCGAAATATATTCAGTAGTTTTTTAAAAGAAATTAAAATATTAATAACACCTCTTATATGAAGCGATCACGTGACCATGATATGAAAAGATCACATGATCCACTTCAAAATGATATATGGCATCCATCTTGTCTCAAAAACGTGATTTTTAAAGTTTTTTTAATTCATATTGAGTGTTGTATCCGTCCTAAAACCACTCTTTTTTTGCTTAAATTCTGTGCATCTACATACTGAAACAGCGCAATTACAATATATTTGAGTTTAAATGCTCATCCAAATTTGATTATTTCTACAACGAAGCCTATTTTTCACCTATGTAAAATGTAAACACTAAAATATGTAGAATGAGTTGTATTAGAATTGCTGTATTTTTTAACACAAAATCATTTAGTTCATGGAGTCTGCGTAGCTGATATGAATGCAATATTCATTGATTTTACGAAGAGATGGACAATTTTTTCGATGAAGTTTTACACATAGAGTTCAATTACTTGTAGCTCCATGGTCTTAATTTTTAAATAAAATATATTATTATAGTATTGTGATGAATGACATGAATGGGAAATTATTTATGAATGAAATGCTGCTTTTATAGAGAGAGCCAGGCGTGTTATTTTTCCTATGACGTCACTTGAATGAGTTTCAGTTGTTTTCGATGAAGTTTTCAAATATAATAAATTATCGTAGTATTATGATAATTCTAAAATTATTACAGAGGAATGTATCACATTTTATAGATGTTTAAACTAGGCAATTTATATTTCAATGATACGATTTTATAAACAGAAGGACGATATTTTTCGATGAAGTTTTAAGCATAAAGTTTATGAATTGTAGCTCCATGGTCTTAATTTTTAAATAAAATAAATTATTCTAGTATTGTGATGAATGAAATGGAGAAAGTTATGAATGAAATCCTGCTTTTATAGAGAGATCCAGGCGTGTTATTTTTTCTATGACGTCATTTGAATTAATTTCAGTTGTTTTCGATGATGTTTTCAAATATAATAAATTATCGTAGTATTATGATAGATTTAAAAATATTACCGTGGAATGTATTGCATTTTAGAGATATTTAAACCACGCAATTTATATTTCAATGCCGTCTTTTGAATGAAGTTAATTTTTTCAATGAATGTTTAAGTTTTCAAATATAATAAATCAATGTAGTATTGTGATAAGTTTTAAAATATTACCGAGGAATGTATTGCATTTTTGACTTTTTTAAATAAAATTGAATTGAAGTTGGAAAGTGTTTCATTATCAATGCTTTAAGCATGATTGATCTTTCTTGTTGGAACTGCATTAATCAAAAATTTTCACTTCAATAAGCCATCCATTAATAATGTGGGTAAATGGATTAAAAACATATCAAATAACAAATTTAATATTAATAAAATGAAAGTATACGACTTTGTTAAAGAAAATGAAAATAATTTTTCCTCCAAAATGAAGTTTTAATAGTAATTGTGTTTATCAAAATATAAATGTTATAGAACTTTGTTAAAATTTTAATAAATATTTTTTTGAATCTCAATAATTTTTCTTTTATTTTGAAGTATTTCGAGTATATGACTATATTGTTCTGAAGAACTAATTACTTGTTGTATACGTTTTACGTAATGTTTTTTTTTGTATTCTATACGTCTTATGTATTGTATATGTTTGTCAATATAAAATATATTGTCTAAATGAATCTACGCCTATGAGCAGCAATTAGTAAATCTCATATCGAGACCAAATTGTCATGGATTGCGTGAATTGTGATTTGTATCTTTATGTACAAAAACATTTCCAATTTTTAACACTTTACAACAAAGTTGAAAAGTGTTTTTGACTTTGTTCATTATGTCTGTCTGTCTGTCTCTCTGTCCGTTAGCACTATAACTGCGGTAAAAATGACTTAATCAAAATGAAATTTTAGTATGTTGTTCAGACGGTCCGTAGGACCTATGGGAATATAAATGAATAATATCACCGAATTAGTTTGGGATTAAACCCGGGTTGAAAAAATGAAGTACATGGAGCCCTATAGGACCTAATTTTTCAAGCATTTATTAAGCGGATTTAAAATTCCCAAATTGCTTCGAAACTTTTAGGTAATATTCAAATTGTTTCATAAAATATATAAAAAAAATTCAGCGAAATATATTCAGTAGTTTTTAAAATAAAAATTAAAATAATAATAACACCTCTTATATGAAGCGATCACGTGACTATAATATGAAACGATCACGTGACCCACTTCAAAATGATATATGGCATCCATCTTGTCTCAAAATCGTGATTTTTAAAGTTCCCGTTAATTCATATTGAGTGTTGTATCCGTCCTAAAACCATTTTATTTTTGCTTAAATTCTGTGCATCTACATAGTGAAACAACGCAATTACAATGCATATGAGCTTAAATGCTCATCCACATTTGATTATTTCTACAACGAAGCCTCTTTTTCACCTATGTACAATGTATACAGCATATGTAGAATGAGTTGTATTAGAATTGCTGTATTTCTTTAACACAAAATCATTTAGTTCATGGAGTCTGCATTGCTGATATGAATGAAATATTCATTGATTTTATAAAGAAAAGGACGATTTTTTTCGATGAAGTTTTACGCATAGAGTTTAATTACTTGTAGCTCCATGGTCTAAATTTTTAAATAAAATATATTATTGTAGTATTGTGATGAATGACATGAATGGGAAATTATTTATGAATGAAATGCTGCTTTTATAGAGAGAGCCAGGCATGTTATTTTTTCTATGAGGTCAATTGGGTGAATTTCAGTGGTTTTCGATGAAGTTTTCAAATATAATAAATTATCGTAGTATTATGATAATTCTAAAATTTTTACCGAGGAATGTATCACATTTTAGAGATGTTTAAACCAGGCAATTTCTATTTCAATGCCATCTTTTGAATGAAGTTCATTTTTTTCTGTGAAGGTTTAAATTTTCAAATATAGTAAATTAATGTAGTACTGTGATAAGTTTTAAAATATTACCGAGGAACGTATTGCATTTTAGACATGTTTAAATAAAATTGCATTGAAGTTGGAAAGTGTTTCATAGTTGATCTTTCTTGTTGAATACTGAGGGGATTCAAGAGATAAGAAAACTATAGAAATCTGTAAATATACTCCATCCCTTTTGATACAAGAAGAATGGAGAACCATAAAAAAAGTTATAATACCAAAATAGAAAGAAAACCAATGATACTTTACGAGTAGGTTACAGTTAATTAAACACATGTAATCCGTTAAATATACAAACAGGTTACTATGCTATAATGCACTAAAGAACTGAGTCATGTACGTAACTGTGTAAGTATTAAATATTAAAATTCTCAATTGAACAGTATGAACATTGAGAAATTTCGTGCCCAAACGGAGGGTTGCAAACATATTTCTTCTAGAACGTCTTCACATTCAGAAGAGGCATATTTAGTTAGTGAACATTATATATTTTCAACGAACGTTGTATTGATTTTGAGATGAAAATTTTGCACAATGCTCTAGGTGTGCATAATTTCTCTTTGATCTAGATACAAAAATAGCCATTTTTAAAGCATTTAAGAGAATTTACTTTTCCATCTTGTGATATAATATATTTGAAACTGTTATTCACTGTGATACCATGGTTTTCACTGTGATACCACGTTATTCAATGTGATATGTGCCGTCATTCGTCCAATGATATGAGTGTGCATGGCAAATTTCAAGTTGAACAAACTAGCAGGACAGATTTCAAATATGGAAATGATGGGGGTGCTACATCGGTAAATATGATTACTGTTATTTTTAATGAAAATAAAACGAATGGAATTAAAATGTTTATATGAATCTCTAGATGTAGAATGCGGTTGATTTTAGTGCCCACCACCTTCAAAAGACACCTGCATACGGCCATACATATCGGTATCAGTTTCTTAAATATAAAAAATACATTTTTACTTTCCATATACACATAATGTATAAGGAAAGTATGGTGACGGGGTCGAAAATGCGAATTCGAGTTTTCGATGGGAAATCACGTTTCAAGCATCCCTGATCACGAATCAAACATTTTTGAGGTGATGTCTCTGTGTGTGTGTGTGTGTCAGTGAGCCTTTGGAGACGATAACTGACGAACGAATGGACCGATTCGAACCAAATTTGGTACAAAAACCACAATCCGTACACACTGGAAGTCTATTGTTTTTATTCGCAATCCAATGTTCAGAACCCCCTTAAATTTTTGAATGAAATTTTGAAAAAATCTTCAAAAAATCAAAACCACTATTAAAGTTGTGTAAATAGACATTTCTTATGTAATTTTTCATTAGAAAACGATTGACATAAATTTTAGAACGCTAACATGAACCCTTCTCGAGATATTGTACATTTTTCAAAAAAAATTATCAAAAAATCATATAAAATAAAAAAAAAAATTTCCTCTTGAGACACATGTTCACTTTTCATATATAATATCATGCGATAAATTGGGTGACATCATTCACGTGGATCCAGCTCGTTCCATTCATGAAAAAAGATACTTTGAGTAATACTTTTTTATTTGAACGCCAATAGTCATTTATCTGCTGTAAGAATAACTTATGTCTTAGTTCATAACGCTGTGCGAGATTTTGACGACGAATTTGGTGGAATGCCGCCAACTTGGTGACTTTTTGAAATGTTGCCAAATTAACGAAAATCTCGCCAAATGGATAAACATGTCAATAAATCAATGAAAATTATGACTAAATGTCGAAAATTCAATATCTTGGAAATAATATTAATATCTACTATAAGAAAAACCTATTTATTTTTACTGTAAATGTAGTAAATTCATTACATTATATAAGGAAAGTCATGTGTTGCCCACATCAGATTTTTTTTAACTGTAAAAGTAGTAAATTCATTGCATTATATAAGGAAAATCATGTGATGCCCACATCAGATTTTTATTATTTGTACTTGACCTATCAACTTTCAAACCAGGAAAATTTCCACAACTCCATCAAAATGAGATATACACACGCATATAAAGAAAAAGAAAATGTCATGTTTATTTTTAGAATGAATTTTAGATGAATATACGAAGATGAATATTTATTTTTAGATGAATATACATTTTATGTAAAATAACATTTTTTTATTTTAAAGATTTTTTTATTTTAAAGAATAAAATGTAGAATAAAATTACGTGCGATAGCAATACCTGACAGATATAACCAAATTTCTCAAAATTATGAGAATGCATATTATTGGATGGCGCTTCAAACATATAAGATTTTTGATTTATATTTTTGTTCCCTCTCTATTCTTGAAGCCTACAGTACCGTATATTTTATTCCAATGTTATGCACAGATGTTTCAGACATCAGTTAGGTGAAATAAAGGAAAATCACTCTGATTTTTTTTTGTCCGAGCTATTCAATATCTTAAGCAAAGAAACTCTTCAAATTTTGAAAATTCGTGCCTGTATTCTAAAAACATACAGATGCAGAAAAATAAGGTATTTTAACTATAAACACCACGCTGAAATTATTAATTCCTAATTAACTGGATCATAAGGTACACTATAGCGTAAATAATGATAAAAATGCATACTTTATTTCGGAAATAATTTTATTTCCTTCGCCAATGCAATGAATTCAATGCACAAAATGAGCCCAATACTATGCTAGTCAAACAGGTAATGTCCAAACAATGAAGTTAGAAAGAAGGGATAAATCTCATACGGATGAAATTGCTTGAAAATCCCATATTGCTTTGAAAATTATATCTAGGTGTTGCTAGTGTTAGTAAAGTAGCTGCTGGTGTTTGTCGGCACAACAGAAAGGCGTAGTATTTAGTATATGTATTTTTATTTTCCTTATATACATAATGTATAAGGAAAGTATTGTGACTGGGTCGAAAATTCAAATTCGAGTTTTCGACGGGAGAACACATTTCAAGCATCCCTGATCACGAATCAAACATTTTTGAAGTGATGTCTGTGTGTTTGTGAGAAAGTATGTGTGTGTGTCTGTGTCTGTGTGTGTGTCTGTGTGTGTGTGTCAGTGAGACTGTGGAGACGATAACTGACGAACGAATGGATCGACTCGAACGAAATTTGGTACAAAAATCTTAAACCGTAAGCACTGGAAGCCTATTGTCTTTATACGCGGTCGAATGTTCAGAATCCCCCTAAATTTTCGAGTGAAATTTTGAAAAAATCGTCAAAAAATCAAAACCGCTAATACAGTTGCACAAATTGACATTTCTTATGTAATTTTTCATTAGAAAACGATTGACATAAATTGTAGAACGCTAGCATGAAACGTTCTCGAGATATTGCAGATGTTTAAAAAAAAAATATCAAATAGTTATATAAAATAAAAAAATATATATTTCCTATTGAGAAACATGTTCATTTTTCATATATAATACCATGCGATAAATTTGGTGACATCATTCTAGTGGTTCTAGCTCGTTCCATTCATGGAAGAAGATGCTTTGAGTAATACTTCTGTATTTGAACGCCAATAGCCATTTATCTGCTGTAAGATTAACTTATTTCTCCGTCCATAACGCTTGGCGAGATTTTGGTGACGAATTTGGCGAACTGTCGCCAATTTGGCGACATTTCGCCAAATACAGTTTTAATTGTTGCCAAATTAACAAAATTCTCGCCAAATTGATAGAAATGACGTTAAATCAATGAAAATGATGACTAATTGAAGAAAATTCAATATTATCTTGTAATGGATTCAATATCTTGTAAAAAATATAAGTATCTTCTATAAGAATAGCATTTTTTACTTTCCCTGCAATACATGGTAATGTATAGGGAAAGTATTGAAATCATATCGAAAATCGCACTCGAGTTTTCGACGGATCTACACGTTTCGATACCTCTAGAATACGAAAAAACTATTTTTAGCGTGACGTCTGTGTGTGTGTCTGTCTGTCTGTCTATGTGTCTGTCTGTGTGTCTATATGTCTGCTTGTCTGTGTGTCTGTGTATCTCTCTGTGCAATGTATGTATCCACTCTAACTCAAAACTAATGGACCGAATTTCATAAAATTTGATAGGTAAGTCACTTGTATGTGACCCTGGTGCTGATTAGTTTTGGGTACAATTCGGAATAAACCAACCCGCCTTTTTTGCGAAATGGCCCTCAAAAATTGCCTTTATCCACTGTAACTCAAAAACTAATTGATCAAATTTTACAAAATTTGGTACATAAATCACTTGTAGGTCACCCTGGTGTTGATTAAATTTTGATATGATTCGGAAAAGAACAACCTGCCTTTTTTTACGAAATGGCCAGCGAAAATTATGTATTTCCACTCTAACTCAACTAATCGACTAAATTTCATAAAATTTGGTAGATCAGTCACTTGGGGTCGACCCTGGTGCTAATTAGATTTTGGTACGATTCTGAAAAGAACAACCTACCTTTTTTTACGAAATGGCCCGCAAACATTGTATATTTCCACTCTAACTCAACTAATCGACTAAATTCTATAAAATTTGGCACATAAGTCACTTGTGTGCGACCCTGGTGCTGATTAGATTTCGGTTGGATTCAGAAAAGAGCAACCTTCCTTTTTTAAGGTAAAGGCCCTCAAAAATTGCATGTGTCCACAGTAGCTAAAATACTAATTGACTCAATTTACAAAAAATGGTACATATGTTAATTACTTGTGGGATACTCTGGTGCTGATTAGATTTTGGTACAATTCGGAGAAGCACAACCTGCCTTTTTTTGCGAAATGGTCGTAAAAATCGCTAAAATCGGAAAAAAAGACTATATATGTTCAAATATATCAAATGAATTTTTGTTTTATACGCAATTTTTGACGAGGAAAAGAATATAACACACTCCATTATACTGTAGGACTAACCGTTCTCAGGATATTTGAGATTTCTTGCATTTTTGTTACGTCGATTTCGGGAAAATGTTCAATTACCAAATAAAAACAAAAATTGAATTAAAAATTGCAAATTTAGTGTTATTTGGTGCAATAAAACTCAATCTAACGAATTATTAAAGACATAAAGAAAATATGAATTTGAGTCTCCAGCGAAAGTCATGTGCTGCCCACATCAGATTTTTTTAACTGTAAAAGTAGCAAATTCATTGCATTATATAAGGAATGTCATATGTTGCCCACATCATATTTTTTATAATATTTTAATTGAGGGTCCCTTAATTATGAGCATAAATATTCATAGTTGTACGATATAGTACAGAATATATGGCGATATAATAAATTGAAATGCAAAATAATTTTGATTACGTAGGAATATCCTTTATTGTTTCAATTATAGTTTGAATTGCGCTCATAATTTATTTTCACAAAATTGACAGTTTAAATAAATATTTTATGCCTTTCGTTGTAGAATGCAAACAATGCAGGATTATTTATCTTATCCCAACGCCACCTGAATTATTGTTTCAAACGTTAGCGTTTTCTTATGAAGTTTTAACTCTTTACTTTTACCTTCATGGTCCAAACGACAGAGCCTAATTTAGTAACACCACCCAAAAAGGGAAGGTTTTCTATTTCAACGATACTTAGACAAGTTACATGCATAACGCCCATATATCACACAGTGGCGCATGAAGTTAAAGCATAGAAGAAAATGTAGTACAAAATTCAAATATAGTCCTACTGCTTCATAAGTTCTATAGCGTCTAGCCTTCCAAATTCGAGGATGAACACTTCCCTATAGGCAAACACTCCAAAATATGGTTACAGTGCATCTCCTCTACCTTGTATGCATACAAGTCAGTTCAGACTATTACAAAATGAAAGTAAAACGAGAAAAGCTAGAAATTCAAGAAAATATAAACATAAGAAGCAAACGAGAAAAAAAAATAAAATTCAGATTATTTGTACTCAATGTGGGGAGCAGAAAAGGATTGAAACAGATAATTGTGTTAATTCCTAATGTACGGTTGGTTACAGGTGATTAAATCTTAATTTACCATACCAACCAGACACGCATCGTGGCAAATAGCGATTTTGTTTTTATTTCTGCTATAGCTTTGTTGGCAAACAAATACTGTGTATTGTAAAAAAATATGAATTTTATGACATAATCTTTTCATATAAAATAAATATAAAAACTGCGCACTGAAGTGGGAGGTTAATATTTGATAGGCGAAGTATTTTTATTTTATTTTATTAGAATTCATGCTATTTTGTAATGTTTCAAACATATTAGATTATTCATATATACACTCAAGGACAATTAAAGTTGCGCACCAAGAAGAAAATATGGTACAACCGCGAAATGATGTAAATAGATAGAAAGCGGGCTGGTATGCAAATGATCCCATTCTGGTGTGATTGCGGATGACCGTACATCCGTGAGTGGCGCTATAATCATGTGCCAGCGGCTTTATAAATAGGCGTGTAGTCGCCCCATCAATGCGAGAAACATCCATCGACGCAAACAAGAGTACGGGGAGAAAAAAATGGTGGCTAAATACCAGAAAAATTCGATATATGAAACTGATGGACTTCGGGAGAGGCCTGATCGTAGGACTGAAAACCGCAGGGTGGTCAGCGCGCTGGATAGTCCGTCACGTGGGTCGTTAGTACTGTACTGTCCGACGGTGTTGGAAGCACTGGTCATGGGACGCCATCCAGACACGGAGCACCGTCTCTGGACGAGCCAGGCATACCACGAGTAGAGATGATCGAATGGTCATGTGGCAGGCACGTACAAAGCCAATGCGACTCGATTCGCGATATAGGCACGCGTAGCGGCTCATGTGTGCCCACGAACCATGTTTAGATGCCTGAAGGAATCTGCGATCCCAAAGTACCTTACGTGTGCTGCCGTTAACACGGGAACATCAGCGACTCCGGTTGCAGTGGTGTCGGGCCAGAGCAACGTGGAACGCCACAGATTGGCGATGTATGGTGTTTAGCGATGAGTGCCACTTCAGTTTGGGGACCGATGATCAGCGTGTCCGGGTGTGGAGGTCTCCTGCACTACGCCACATTCCCACCCCCGTAATCGTGCCCCACCCCAGCCCCACTGCAGGCATCTGGAGAGTCATAGTCTACGATAGTCCATTCGCTCTAGTAGTGGTACCTGAGACATGGACGGGCCAGCGGTACGTGGATGAGATTCTACGGCCCTGTGGACTTCCATTCGATGCTGGGATACCAGTTACGCAATTCCAGAAGGATAATGGCCAGCCGCATACGACTCGGGTCGCCCAGGAGGGACCGAATTCGACACGGATGACCCGAATTCAATTCCCGGCAGTGTCCAAACAATCCCAGTGTTTACTTGAAGTCCGGGGACGTTCAATCTGTGAATCCGAAATTCCTTACGAGAGGTGGGTGGCAGAGAAATGAGAGTATAGTCACTGTGGTCGTCTCGCCTACTGGGTTCCGGTCTAACTTGAGTGAAACTGTCCCGGCCATCCAAACAAATAACTTATACCTTCAGGAAGGTCGAACGGTCTGTCGAAAGAAAGAGCCTGTCATTCATTGTGCTCATTCATGGTGTTTTACATTGAAGTTTTCACATCGACTAGGTACAAACCGCTTTGATATGTTCTTTTGATGTTACGGTAATTATAAGTAACAATAATATAAAATCCAGAAAAGACCCCAAAATTTTGTTATTTATGCGCATTTCAATGATTAATAACCAAAATAGTAAGAAGAAATCCGACCTGTCACAGATCTATCAGACGTACTGGATTTATATATTATCTTGTATAATGCAAGTGATCCTTTCTATGGTGCTTGTGACAACACATAATTCAAATGAGAGAAAATGGCGTAGCATTTGTCGGAGGAACGAATTACAATTCCTTCGTAATTAATTTATTGGGAACAAGAGTAGGTATCAAAGGGTTGGTAGCCAGCAGCCAGACAACACGGAGTGTGGTGTGAGAGTAGTCCAAAGAAATTGATGTGGCCCCTCATACAGTTCTTTATATGGGTACAGAGTTAAGGTGGACCAATAATGACAAAATATTGACTGCACCCCACCAGAAGATTTCGAGTATGGTAGAATTTACACTACACATTTAAATAGAAAATTACAGCATTAAAACATCCGTTTTTCCGCGAAGGATAATATTTTTCCTCGCCCTACGAGTTCAGCGAGGGAATGCCTGGAAGGGCGCTTCCTGATTTATAGGTGAGCAGCTCTGTAACGTCCTGAATAGCAAGATGATTCGACAGTGGATGTTAAATTCCCATTTACCATGTTATGCTCTAAAAACCATTATTTGTTTCACATCCTCCTAGATAGCACAGCATCCAAAGCAGTAGCTAGACAACTCACACAAATGAACTATAGGCTAAACGCGATTAAACCATAAGGGAACTTTTATACCAATGTAAGTTTTTGCAGGCCTTGAGCCATCAATAAAATGTGTTCAATTGTATAATTGTGGAGCACGGTTATGCGTGCTACATTGTAAAACATTTGCAAGCATGTTACTGGAAGTTCCAGGGGTCCGTAATGAGAAGTAAGGTTCCTGAATGTTAAGATAAAATATATATATATATATACAGAAATAACGCTACGGCAGACATTAATTTGCTGCATATTTCAGAAATGAAGCTGGAATTTTCTTAAAAGCTTCTATTTGCGGCTTTTATGATCGTTTTCTGAAATTATCAACAAAGTAGCTGAAAACAAATGGCAAAGTTTGCAGAATGTTTCACAGAATATCTTGTGTAATGAATAATTAATGCAATTAATGTATGAATAAATTAATTCAGCATAGGGCAGTGGAACGGTTTTTTCACTGTTCTATGTTGTTGGGTAGTTAATTATGTTACAGCTCCTTTCCTTTGGATGTCGGCAGTTGCCCTCTTGAGCATAGGCAACCATAGCAAATTTTGAGGTGGACAAACCACTGACGTCAGTGGTGCAAACTGAAGGAGAAGATATCCAACATCGACTAGCTTGATGTCCATATTTGTGACATTAAACTTTCAAAGAGGAGGCAAATGCCTCTTTTGCATCCCCTATATGGACTCTCATGCTGGTGAGTATTATTCTGCGTCAGTTCACTGACCCTCACACTTACAAAATCGTTTAGTAATTATTGTCCAATTTTTCAATTTTATGAGTATGTACAATTTGAAATGTTAAATATGGAGTATCAAATCAGAATCATTTTATTTTTTATCGTCGATTACCCGGTACAATTATCAGGTCGATTATCAATTTTAGATAATCAAAACCGTTAATTTTATAATATTTTAATTTTTTATCATGGGTATTAAGCTGACACAATTTACTGTGGCCATTTTACATTTTAGAGCTTCTCGTTTAACAAAATCCACACTAATGTTATCATATCTTCTAAGAGAAATGCTGCAAATGGTCATAACTCCTATCTGCAAACTTTCTTCAATGGTTCGTTTATTCTTATCTAATGCATTACCGAAATAGCAGATAATTACCATTAGTGAAAGACGGAACAAGCAAGGTGTGATATCTTTGCAGAAAGTAGTTATCATCATATAAGAGTTAGCAGTGTCTTTTAAAGTTGCAATCTAATTTATTTGGAGCTTGTTATTTTTATAACTCTAAATTGTATTAGAAATTATTCATATGGTGTGTGATTAAACGGTTTATAATTAAATATGGCTTTATTTATATATCACTTATTAGCAGAGGTACCCGTTATTTATTGAGATAGAATACCACATCCGTCATTACAGTTTTATAATTTTTTTTTCCACTGAATGATGTTTTGTTTGTACTTAATAAAATTATACAATTGTAATTCAACTATTATTAAAAATAGAAGTTAATAAACACTAACAAGAACAAAAGTTATGATTATGGATGTACAATTATTGAATATGATACAAGAATGGTTATCTGATGTTGCATATTAATTTTATGATGTTATAATGTATTAAACCTACGCATTCTAATAAACTTAATCATATTATTATTTTTCGAAATATAAATAATGATTATATATATATATATATATAAATATATATATATATATATATATATATATATATATATATATATATATATATATATATATATATATATATATGCTGGAAACTACACAAGCTAATCTGCAGAATTAAATTAACGTTAATAGCTAATATCTCGAAATTTATTGCAGTAGTAACTCCCCAAAGGATTAAGTAAAATATATAAATTCTATATACATCTGTGGGTGGTTTGATCTAAAGAATCAAAATCTGTTACTAAAATTGAATGCCGCCATTTTAAAAATGGAGTTGATACAAATTTTAATATGAAGATTTCCCCTTAAGCAAATTAGTTGCACATTCATTTATAGAGGATATTATTCCAAGTATTATGTTATATTTTGTTTTACAGTATGTCTCTGAAGAGCCGCGAAAATGAGCTTTGGTCTGTGTTTTATTTAACCGACCGTGTATCAGCAATTCTGTAACATACACTCCGTGATCAGGAAAGTTTAGCCACCATAATACTTTATGCAAAGTAATTATTCGTCAAATATTGCGAAATATGTATATGAAAGGAAAGCTGAACGAGTACATAGACTAGCAAAGTGCATTGATCAAGATATGAGTAAAATGTGCAATATTTCAGGCATGAAAGTGAAGATAAAGTTTGGACACTTGATGCAGAAGGGCTTACACAAAACAGTTACACGTGTATCTGTTTGATGGTATAGCACCAATCAGACACATTTCGGAGAACTTATTAAATCACTTGGTGCTTGATAGAATATAGGATAAAAGCGAGTAAAGTGCGTGCTTTGTAGCAAACGGTTACGAAACTGATTTACGAATCACAGCTGAATTTCATAGACATATCTTTGTGAGCATGTGGTTCGATTTCTGAAGAAAAAACATAGTCCGAATTTCGAACGCCAGGGGTGAAATTTCCTGCTGCAGTCTCTTCAACTTGCGTATTGACTAACTTATCTAACAAATATCGGCAAAAAAAGTTCCAAAGAAATCGTGGGTGGACCTCAACGTAAACCTTATAACAGTCGAAATGCTTTAAGTGCAGCAGAAGCTTTACTACTGGTATTTTCTTGAAAAAATAATTCAACAAGTAACGTTGTTGTTGAGACCCAGACCGTCCGACTTACCAGAAAGGTGTAAGGCAACTGCTTGGACGGGCGGGAAGTGCCACCCAATTTAGACTGGAACCCTGTGGGGGAGGCATCCACATTGACCGTACCCTCCTTCCCCTACCACCAACCTCTCGGAAGGACTTACGACCCACATGTTTAACGTGATTGTACTCCGCGTGAACACGGCGGCAGTTTTTTGGCAGTGGCTGGAATCGAATCCGGGCCTACCGAGTGCAACTCCAGCGCGCTAACCAATGGGCTACCGCGCCCCTTCAACAAGTAACGTGTACAAGTGACGTGTAATCCCGTAATGTGCGCTTCATGACCCTTCGCTAGTCATGCATTTGTGAAAAGTAAGGGCTTTGTGGCTTCTTTCATAGGCGACGGATTTAAGATGTAATTTGCAATATGCAAAAATTACGAAGACATCGGCACCATATTTCATCCTAGCGGCCAAAATTTGAACTATTTTTCTTAAGAAATCGAAACCTCATATTTAGGAAAGTATGCTTACAAAATTTTGTTGAAATTAGCCCAGTAGTTTTTCCTACAGTGATGTCTTAACACCTCCTCTTTCGTTTGGATGACCCTCATGTTTCAATTTATAGTTAAATAATTAGACTAGTTTCACAAGAATCATATTTTCATTATCCAATAAAATAGAATTTTGAAATGTAAATTGGTAATAATGCATGCTTTATAAAGAAACTATGTCTAGTATGAATAATACCTGAAGTTACATAAAAATTATGAGCTAAATTCTTTTTGACATTCACAGAAACTTGACACATCGCTTACATATTTACATTGAACGCTAATATTTTCATGTGAAAAAATAATTAGTAATTATAGCATCCATGCAAATGAAATCAACAGCTAGATTTTTTATAAAGTTAATAAATTTAAAATCGCAGTTTATTCTAAATTGAGAAATGTAGTTTTATAACACAATTATTGTTTAATATTTTTAGACCTATGAGGCAATTTTGAAAATCAAGAAACAACAATTTTTATAGCTTAAATTTCACAAGCATATTTAGATGT
The DNA here is from genome assembly GCA_951213105.1 of Amaurobius ferox. Taxonomy (NCBI): domain Eukaryota; kingdom Metazoa; phylum Arthropoda; class Arachnida; order Araneae; family Amaurobiidae; genus Amaurobius; species Amaurobius ferox. The sequence continues at coordinate 34,124,927 of OX578144.1, read as the reverse complement.
TAAAATACACTGTTGTCATTTTGTTAAATATCCCTTTCCATAAAGCTGGTTTCACCATCATGTTAAAATATATTCTTAGAGAGAGGAAGCTAATGGTCATATCTCCTATCTTTACACTTTCTCCAGTATTCCGCTTACTCTTATCTTATACATTACGGTAATAGCCAATAATTACCATTAGCAAAAAACGAGACAAGTAATAACGATACCTTCCTCATAAAGTACTTTTCATCGTCTGCTTATGAGTGCATTTTAATGTTACAGTGAAAAATTTTTGGCGCGTTATATTATTCCGATACATATTTGATTAGGTTTCATGCAAAACAGTTTATTAGATTTACTCATTTTTCCCCATTTTCAGATGTACTAAATATAAAATTTTGAAATTGATACATAATTTATAATATTGACGAGTGCATCTATGTATAAAGTAGTATTTGTTCTATAGGTCTCCAGGTATTCTATAGGTATATGAGTTCTGCTATGTTTGCGTGGAATAGATTTGTGTATTGTAAATATTTGCTGTATTGCAAAATTTAAGAAATTATATTTAATAAAAATAGTATAAATGTTATTCTTTAAATATGTATAGCACTTATTTATAGAAGTATAATACACAATAAAAATATTAATTTCTTTATTTTAATAAAATTCCCATATATCCTTCAACTACATTCTTAATGCAAAAGGTATATCAGATAGTGTGTGTTAATTCGTGTATAAGTAGCTTAAGCTCTCAATGATGTTCTTATCAATGAATAACTGATTTACTAACTATGCAGTTCCATTTTGGCACTGCGTTTTTAATTACTTTACTGGGATGTATGTTAGGAAAAAGTGTTGTTTACATTTTAGTAAATAGAATGAGACTTGTTAACAAATTAATTTGCAGAGTCGAGAATGCTAGCATTCTATTCTACTCATAGATGATGTTACGGTAACTGCAAGGTGCACATATGGCTGAATGATTCACTCTATGGATGTCAGATTCATAGAATGCAGTTTAAACTCCGGAAATGAGTGGTAAGACCTTTGTATGGATAAATATTCTTATTGGTTTGGAAATCACTGTAAACTGGAGATTTTGTTAAACGCAGCTTTCGGAAGCATAAAAATCAATAAAGGCTCAAATCTTATCCAATCTGAGAGTTGTAGTCACCGAGTGTAGAACAAGATGCATCGCTATATTTTATTTTAATAAAAATTTTCATATCTCATACAACTGTATTTGTCGCAAAGGGTATATTAGATAGTGCTTGTTAATTTGTTTATGTGTAGCTTATGCTCGCAACGATGTTATGATCAATGAATAAATATTTTACAATCGACGCTGTTCTATTCTGCCTCTGTGCTTTTATTTTTTGTGCATGTGCTTTTTTCTTGTGCCTTTTTTCACCCTTTTACTTCTCCCATTTCTTGGTTTAGTTCTTTTCTTTCTAAAATGTTTCTTTCATTATTTCTTTTTAATCCTGTTACATTGCCTTATAAGTATGCATTTATATGTATATTATTGATGTATGTCTTGTTTAAGTCTATTGTTTTGTTTATGTGCTTCTGTGTTGTTTTCTGTGTTTTCCTGGCCATCCCCTGTAACTGCTCTACATCCTTTGGGTGAGCTGGACGGCCTGGATAATAAATAAGTAAATAAATGTCTTCTACAATGCATTTAGATTTCTTTAAACTATAAAACATCTCAGTCGATATTTCAAATTTACATTCCATCTGTAATATACATAAATTATATCTGAAGAAATATATTTATAAAAAAAAATATGTGAGTAATATATTAATACACTGAGGAAAATTTGCAAAGCAAAACGACGTAAAGGAGTAATTTTACCCACACTAAATTTCCGCTACAAACTTACTTATCAGGTTTGAGACTGAAGTATGTTGATCCGCTACAACATTACCTTTTTTAAGAAATCTATATATATATAAAAAGGAAAAGTGTGTATGTATGATCCACCATAACTGGAGAACGGCTGAACCGAATTTCATGAAATTTGTTTTGATAGTCTTGAAATCACCACACCAAAAACATAGGCCACGTTTCGAGTTTCTACGTCGAGTGGTTCTCGAGATATTAGGAAAAAGGACACTTTGTCCTAGAAGTTCTACTCTCTAACTCCATGATTCACAACGAAAAAGGTTAAACATTGGGTTTTTGTGGGAGTTTATTGAACGTATTCGACACTTTTGAAAATCACAGGTTTGAGATACGAATTTGAATGGAAACTTTCACCATGGTTTATTTCTCACAGGCTTACTCAATACTGAGTTTTGTGGGAGTTTATTGAACGTAATAGACACTTTTGAAAATCGCAGGTTTGAGATATGAATTTAAATGGAAATTATCACCATGGTTTATTTCTCACAGGCTTACTCAACAACGAAAAGCATTAAGAAATCCCAAGATCAATCATGCATAAAGCATTGATTATGAAACACTTTCCAACTTCAATTTTATTTAAACATCTCTAAAATGCGATACATTCAGCGGTAATATATCACAATAGGCCCTATATGATACGGTGTAATTTTTATTATAGTTTTGCATGGCAAATCCCGAGCAACGCCGGGTAATCGCTGCTACATGGATATAAATATAAAACGTAAGCAAATAGTCTTATTCGATTGAAATGGACAATAGCATTTTCACAGAATTATTAAAATGTTATGTTACAAACAAAACTAAAATGTTTTTATAATTTGAATTGCAAGTGATGTTTTGAAAGCCGATGAATTTAATTTTAATGAATATAATAAGCCTTTTCTCTCATGCAAATTTCGGTGTTGAAATTTACCGTGGTCATTTTAATAAATTTTATCACTCACTGCAAGAAATAAGTGCTCAACCTAATGTTCCTATATATTCTTAAAGATATGTGGCTAATGGTCATAATTTCTCTTTTTAAATTTTACTCAAATATTAGTTTATACTTATATGATACATTCCAGGAATTATTGATAATTACCATCAGTAAAATGGGGGGCAACAATGCGGGATGATTTATACAAAATAAAATTAAAAAATAAAATTTATGAATATCTTTATCATTATATTGAAATTAATTAAGGTGATATTCTCATTTATTTATACAAATAATTTCATTTGAAATGGCTGGGAACAATTCTTAATAATTTTATTTCTTATAATGTATTTGATGAAATAATTCAATAAATAAAAAATAATATTATTTATACGTATTACTTTCAATATATGCATAGATACAATGCAGAGTGGGAACATTCTGACATGCTCAAAAATTCGTATTGGAGTTTTCGACAGATTTACATGGTTTGAAGGAGTCAACATTCGTACAAAAAAAAAATCTGATGTGGGCAGCACATGACTTTCCCTGCAGACTTATATCCACGTTCTTTTTATTTTAATTAAATTTAATTCACTTTTTAATTCAATTTTCGTTATCACTTGATAACTGGATTTATTTCCAAAGGTGGCGTGGTGAAAATACGACAAAAAACTAATATATCTCGAGAACGGCTAGTCCTAGTGTAATGGGTTTGATCTTATTATTTTCTTCGTTAAAAATTGCGTATTAAATAAGCATTTAATGGATATATTTGAGCATACGTAGCTTTTTAGTTTAGATTTTGACAATTTTTGCAGGCCATTTTGCAAAAAAGGCAGGTTATTTTTTTCCGAATCGTACCAAAATCTAATCAGCACCAGGATGACCTCTAAGAGACGTATCTACTTAATTTTGTGAAATTCGGTCCATTAGTTTTTGAGCTAGAGTGAATAAAATCTTTTGCGGGTCATTTTGCAAACAAAGGCGGGTTCTTTTATCCCGAATCGCACCCAAAACTAATCAGCACCAGACTCGCCCACAAGTGCCTTACCTACCAAGTTTTGTGAAATTCGGTCGATTAGTTTTTTAGTTAGAGTGGATACAAAATCTGCACAGACAGACACACAGACAGACAGACACACACACAGACGTCACGCTAAAAATGTTTTTTTCGTATTCTAGAGGTCTCAAAACGTGTAGATCCGTCGAAAACTCGAGTTGCGATTTTTGACATGATTCCAATACTTTCCCTATACATTACCATGTATTGCAGGGAAAGTAAAAATATTTATATAAAAATAATAACAATCAGAGCATCTAATGTTGATTAAGAATATCAACAGGTTTCGGATACAACAAGAAGTTCAAACTTCAAGATGCAAGAACGCTTTGTTAGAATCCCAGACATTTTGTCCGTGAATATAACTACAAACTGCAGTGTCTTTTTATATACAATTTGGGAAACAATCATTATCCAAAAAATCAAAATTAATATTAACAACTAACTTAAAATACGTGCACAAATCATCATACAAATACTTGTAAAACAAAAATAAAATGGACATAATAGGTTCCTATGCTGTATGAGCTTAGTTCATTAATTCTGTATAACGAATTACAATAAAAATACCATAATTAGATTACTCTAGAATTAGGAAAATAACAAAAATTTAAGGCAAAAACCTGTTATAAATATATGCGATCAAACTCACTTCCAATTACGAATTTATAAAAGGCTGCGGAATTGCGAAAAGTATAACACAAGATATGAATGAAATTACAAGTTTTGGAAACTATATGATCTAATTTCATACACTAAATTCAAATAACATTTGATTATTACATTAAAAATACCTGTTGATAAAATACTGTAATAAGAATAAGACAAAAATTAAGGAAATAACCAATTTCGATATCTACATACACTAACTTTATAAATTAAATTCAAATAACATTCTATCAAACTACTTTAAAAATACCAGTTTAAAAAAACTGCTAAATTTCCTCCGGTATGAAATTATGTACTGAATTAACAACTTTTGGATTTAAAGGTGCTTTAAAGCAAACATTTTGTAGGCTTAGCTATGCGTAATCTTCTGTATCTCATTGTATGTGCGTAATTCTGAAGTTATATTTTTTAATTTTTTGTTTTTGGATGTACGTGGATAATTTATTAGTAGTAAGTAATCAAAATTGCAAACATTTTGATTCGTTTGTTTATTAGCTCTATTGATTCGTGAGGTCAGTATATTCAAGTAGTAGAATGCAATAACCAATGTTCTACACTGGATGTTTTTTTTTATCTTTTTTTTTAGCGAAAGCCATTCTATATTTTATATTGCCAAAGATTACAAGCTTTCTAATTATGACTGGACGTCAAATAAATTTAAAGAAACTAAAATGTGTTCTAATCTACAGCTTTGTCAACAAAATGGTAAAATAACAATATTATATTCTGATTTAACTTTATGTCTACAGTTAAACCTACTAATAAATAAATTTTCTTCACATAAAGATCCCACTCCTAATAGTTGGAGTATTTATCATATAAATGTGGCTTTGGTTGTGTTGGTCAAACTAAACTAGCTTTTTAATTTTGTTGTAAGGAGCACATGAACTGTATTTTCAAATAAAAAATGGCCAAATCTTCTGTTTCTGAACATTCTTAGAACTGTGATCATGTTTTTTGAGATTTATGATTCTATGAGACTAAATTTTACTACAAAATTTTAGAAAACGAATATCATTTGTACAACTAATTCCCCTTTAATTTAAATTTTCTTGAAGGTAAACGATATCTTTTGTTATTGATAATTCTCCATTAATTTCTTTAACCGAGATATGTGCTATTTATGTTTTTTTATATTTTAGTGACTTTTAGTTTCTGCAACTGCTAATTGTCTAGTTTCATAACAGCTATACTTCTTTGTGTGGTGTATTTAAATTTTGTTTACGGAAAAAAATCCTTTCCTTTTATTGTCTTTCATATTTTCCCTTTCCGGATGAAAGTAACTGTTATTGTCTCCGAAACCAGTTGCGCCATGTATCTTATTTTGATCAAAACAGTTCATTCAACATCCAATACCGTATTTATTTATCTTTATTTAAATTGTACTATATATTTTCGTAATTTTAGAATTAAATCTGTATTTATAATGCATTTTTTAAAAATTATCTGATGAAGTTTGCCTATGTAGCTCAAACAACCGATTACTTCCTTCATTGATTTATTTTATTCATGTTTTGGTAGTCTTAAATTGCCTGGGATTTTTAATATATTTTTGAACGTTATTTGAATTTAGTTATATCTTATATAGCTTGTAAAGGTTTCTACTTTGGGGATGCCATTGTAAAGTAACCTTTACGGCATCTATTCCCCATATCAAGCCTTTTATTTACCAGTGTACTCACTTCAATCTTAAATCTACTGACTAGAGTTCGATGAATGATTTACAACATTAACAAACACATACTTTAATTCACTTAACTTCGCTGACAACTCAAAAAAATCTGATGTGGGCAGCATATGGCTTTCCTTATATAATGCAATGAATTTACTACTTTTACAGTAAAACAAATAGATTGTTTTTTTAGTAGATATTTATATTCTTTCCGAGATATTGAATTTTCGTCAATTAGTCGTCATTTTCATTGATTTAGCGTCATTTTTAACCATTTTTTAATTTAACAAATGGATAAGGACAAATGGAGTTTTATGGAGTTTTATGGAGTTTTAAGGACAAATGGAGTTTTATTTTAAGAACAAATGGAGTTTTTTAACAAATGGAGTTTTCGTTAATTTAACAACAGTTAAAAAAGTCGCCATGTTGGCGACATTCCACCAAATTCGTCGCCAAAATTTCACCAAGCGTTATGGACGGAGAAATAAGTTATTCTTATAGCAGATAAATGACTATTGGCGTTCAAATACAAAAGTATTACACAAAATATCTTTTTCATGAATTGAACAAGCTAGATACACGTGAATGATATCATCATATTTATCGGATGGAAAATATGAAAAGTAAACATGTTTCTCAATAGGAAATATATATTTTTTTTTATATGACTTTTTGATAATTTTTGTGAAAAATGTGCAATATCTCGACAATGGTTCATACTAGCGTTCTAAAATTTATGTCACTCGTTTTCTAATGCAAAATTACATAAGATATGCTTATTTGAGTAACTTTATTAGAGGTTTTGAATTTTTGAAGATTTTTTCAAAATTTCACTCGAAAATGTAGGAGAGTTCTGATCATTCGATTGCATATAAAAGCAATAGGCTTCCAGTATTCACGGATTGTAATTTTTGTACCAAATGTCGTTCGAATTGGTTCATTCGTTCGTCAGTCTCCACAAACTCACTGACAAACACACACACACACACACACACAAAGACATCACTTCAAAAATGTTCGATTCGTGGTCAGGGATGCCTGAAATGTGCTCTACCGTCGAAAACTCGAATTCGAATTTTCGACCCCGTCACAATACTTTCTTTCTTTATACATTATTGTATATAAGGAAAGTAATACAATTACATACACAGAATATTTACAAATCTAGCACTACCATATCTATATCGTAGCTAAACCTTAACATTTTCTTACTGAACTGAATTAGAACTACTAATCAACTATCACACCATATATATCAATGCTCACAATCTTGTAGAGGCAGTAACTTCGCTGCGTACTTCCATTAATAAACAGAACCACCACCGCATCCGCGCGCTCTCGGTATACAGATAACAGCCGAATTTGAGCGACGGCGATTCACACTTGCATCATGCTCGGATACCAATACGAATATGAATTCCTTCTGTCTAACATTTGCCTCTTTTACGGTCCCGGCCAGTCGTGAGTACGTGATTCTCGAAAACAGAGTTGAGGCGTTTCGTACATAAATTAGCATAATGAAAAGTAAAATTCGCATGCAATTTTAATGAATAATAGAACCAAAACTGGTTATTTTCCTTCAATTTTGGTTATTTCCATAATTCTGATATTCTGTATTCACCAACAGCTTTTTAAAAATTTGTTACATTTATAAAGCAGCTCTTTTAAATTCCAAAACGGGTTGTGCACATTTTTGAATATAGTTCGTGTTACTAATTTATTTTCCAAAACCGGTAGTATAACTATTTTTTCATAGGTCACTTAAATTTTCTTGCAGAGTCGTTCTTGCTTTTATTGCTATTATCCTTTATTAGTAGCTTGCCTTTATTGATATTGCTTTATTTTATTCTAACGTTGAAAGCTGATTTTTGTATCAGAAGTCAAATGATATTTTAATCAACTTTGTATTCTGTGACTATGAAATAATTTATTTTTACAGATTTGTTTGAACAATAGTCTGAGAGAATTTTTATAGCAGAAGAATGTGATTATTAATTTGTTTTATTGTATAAACACAATACAGTAATAAATCTAACTATTTATATAAAATTGGCTGCAACAAGAAAACTCCTGAACTAGTCTTGGAACATTGTAGCAAGTTCACTGTTTTATTTAATATCGTAAAATGAGTTTCATTCAGTGAAATTCATATGGTTGGTTTCATTCAGTCAACATCATATGATGAGTGTCATTCAGTCAACATCAAATGGTGATTTTCATTCAGTCAAAATCATATGATGAGTATTCAGTCAACATCATATGATGACTTTCATTCAGCCAACACCATATGATGATTTTCATTCAGACAAAATATATGATGGCATTAATTGAGTCGAAATCATATGAAGTCTCATCAGTCGAAATCACATTAAGAAGCAGCTCTATGCAAATTACAAATTTGTTGCCCACGAGCAAGACGTTTCAATAAACTGGGACACTTGTACCACTGAATTGCGTAACTAATTATCATATAATCTAAGAAAGATTACAACACTTCAAATTGAATCAACTTCAAAGGTAAATAAAAAAAAGTCTTCAGAAATGGCTTTTTGCGTAATTTGCTTATTATGGCTTTTTGGTTTTTTGCGTTGCTTTTTTTCAATTTACCATTATTCGTTTCCTACCTAGACCAAGCTGTTACAAACTGTCAGTGAGATATTTTTCCTTTCTAAGTTTCGATATTTTTCGAAAATCCTTTAATTACGTTTAATAGCAAAATTTTAAAACCTGACAAAAAATTCGGTTTTCAAGTATATGATTTTAAAAAATTATAAAAAGAAACGGATTATATTCAAATTAATTGAATTTAAACAAAATAATATTACATTTTGATAACACTTATAATGAAGGTGTTTATAATTTCAAAACTCTGTTTAGATGAGGATAAAGCTGTAAAACTTAATATAGACCATGAAAGGCCCTCGTGTTGTGTTGTTCTTATTTTATTTTGTAAGACAATTTTTCTAAATTCTTATTCAAAAAGGAATTGTACGTTATATTGCAGTTCGTAAGATTTATATTTGCATTATATTGATGTATTATTTCAAGTCTCTATGTTTATTCAAACATTTTCTTTTTATATTGTTTGGCTTCACTTGTTTTGTAAAATATGTGTCATTTATTTATATATATTGCAAGACCCGGTATGTGGGAAGGGAGGGGGCTTCCGACACGGCGTATAAGTGTACACAGAACTTTATTGCTCTTACAATTTTAAGTTTGTACATGTTTATTCTCATTAAGTACAAGTGTGTATGACCTGCACTTAATGAGAATAAAGTCACCCACTTGCATCCCCCCACCGGGTCTTGCACTATATGTAAATAAATCACATATATTTCACAAAACAACTTATATAAAACAAGATGAAAAGAAAATGTTTGAATAAACCTAGAGACTAGAAATAGTACATCAATATTACGTAAGTATAAATCCTATGAACTGCAATATAACGCACTCTTCCTTTTTGAACAAAAAGTTAGAAATCTACGGTCTATATACCTCCGAAATAAATTACTCTGAATAACAGTGATACAAATCAGTTACTTTATTTAGTTTTTTAAAGGAACTAATGCTTTGTGCTACTGTTTTTCAGAAAGAATTTGGAAGTGTTCTATTCGCAAAACCGAGTGTTAAGTACAATATTTTATATTGTGGTAGCGAAGCATACCATTTTCACTCAGGATTACATTCGCGAGGAAATATTAAATGAGACCGTAAAGAATCTTATTATCTGGTGACAATAGCTTTTCAAATACTTTTTGTCGCCCATAACAATAGTCGCAGGGAACAATAAAAAGAGCGTCTTTTTGTTAAGATAGCTTTAAAAACTAGAAAGAGTTATCTTAACTAAAGGCAGCGAAGCTTTACATTGTTCTATGGATTTTTAATAGGTTGTTCTTAATACTTATATGCACTTCTTGCACAAAGTAAATATAACAGCGGTGAAATTATGTGCTTGCCTCAAAACACAATGGTCTTAAAACATGACATTTCTTTTAAGATGCTTGTTGTTTCTATAATGATGTAAGCAATATATGTAATTAATTAAATATAAATTAATTATTTCAAACTACTTACTTAGATTAAATATATAATTAATATATAATTAAATATATATATATATATATATATATATATGTATATATATATATATATATATATATATATATATATATATATATGTGTGTGTGTGTGTGTGTGTGTGTGTGTGTGTGCGGATTTTCTGCTTTTAACAGTATATATCCTACTATAAAAAGCAGAATGGCAAAATGAGTAAAATCACTTCCATCACGCTACCACAAACTTCTGTCGAGATATTAGTTTTGCTTTTGGAATTTGACAAATGGCCGTCATTTTAAAATGCCCCTTATCACCAAATAAATATTATATAAAACAAATAAATTCGATGTCATTTTAATCATTAGTAATCATTTTTCGGGCGTTTCTTCATCAGATAAAATTCAAATTAAAGTATATAAAGAAAGAAAGAAAAATTAATCTGAATCGGTAAATACAGTCATGCGCTGCCCATATAAGATATATAACATATTGATATGTAGTTTTCTACATATTTAATCCCTATGTAAGAACAATGTTCCATTCGAACATAACATTTCTTTAACAAGTCGAAGTACACCCATAAAATACAGCGGTTCAAAGATTTCTTCCTTCACGTAATGGTGTGCTAAACGTTTGTATTCCGAATTCAAATGAAGCGGAAATATTCAATGGTGCCCAGAATCATTTTAGTGGAACCACAAAGCTACTTGTAGTATATCCATGCCATGAAGTTTAATCTGTAAGAATTTAGCTTAAAAATTTAAAATTGCTTTAGCTAGTGCATTTGAGGTTGGCTTATTTTTAATATAAATATATCTTGTCAATATCTATCAAACTAAAAATAAAAAACACAAAGATAAATGTAGTTCCAAACCCTTCAATTTTACATGCAGTGATAAAAAAAAATCTGATGTGGGCAAGACATGACTTTCCTTATATAATGCAATAAATTTATTACTGATACAGTTAAAACAAATGTTATTCTTATAGTAGATTCTTATATTCTTTCCAACATATTGAATTTTCTTCAATTAGTAGTCATTTTCATTGATTTAGCGTCATTTTTATCAATTAGGCGAGATTTTTGTTAATTTGGCAACATTAAAAAAGTCGCCAACTTGGCGACATTCCACCAAATTCGTTGCCAAAATCTCGCCAAGCGTTATGGATGGAAAAATAAGTTATTCTTACAGCAGATAAATGACTATTGACGCTCAAATACAAAAGTATTACTCAAAGTATCTTTTTTCATGAATGGAACGAGCTATATCCAGGAGAATGATGTCACCCAATGTATCGCATGGTATTACATATGAAAAGTGAACATGTTTCTCAATAGGAAATATATTTTTTTTTATTTTATATTACTTTTTGATATTTTTTTTGAAAATGTGCAATGTCTCGGGAACGGTTCATGTTAGCGTTCTAAAATTTATGTCAATCGTTTTCTAATGAAAAATTGCATAAGAAATGTCTATTTGCGTAACTTTAACGTTTTTGATTTTTTGACGATTTTTTCAAAATTTCACTTGAAAATTTAGGGGGTTCTGAACATTCGATTGTGTATAAAAACAATAGACTTCCAGTGTTTACGGATTGTGATTTTTGTACAAAATTTCGTTCGAATTGGTCCATTCATTCGTCAGTTATCGTCTCTACAGACTCACTGACACACACACACATACTTTCACATACACACACACACACAAACATCACTTCAAAAATGTTTGACTAGTGATCAAGGATGCTGGAAACGTGCTCTCCCGTCGAAAACTCGAATTCGAATTTTCGACCCCGTCACAATACTTTCCTTATACATTATGTATATAAGGAAAGTAATTACAGCAGTGACAAAAATAAAAAAAGTAATTAGCTTAGTATCTCAATGTGTCCTAATTTTTGATACCCCTCTCAAATATATTTATTAATTTTTATTTAATTTTTACTTCTCATCACACACACACACACATACACGCAATGCATGCTTTTCTAACCAACTTAAATCATTCCTTTTATTTTTCTTGTTTTGGAAGTTATCAGGATGTATTTCTGAAAATTATTTCAGATAATTTCTCAACTTTTACGCAAACTAAGAAAAATATATACTTAATATTTTTATCACCCCTTCCCCCGCCTGTGTTGAGATATGAACAATTTGGCATTTTCCTTTGTCTTAATACGCCCTTCTGATTGATAATCCATTCCATTTGCTTGAGGATATTGTATATTTTAACCAAGTTTTCGAATCTGTTGCTCCATTAACAAACACTTCCGCAGAATTAATTTTATTTGAAATCTTATACATCGATGTATTTCGGACCTAATTTGCATCAACGTGGCTAATTTTAATGTGTCGGTTGAAAACGTCGGAAATTAAAAAGATTTAGGGACATACACAAATATACACATTTTACTAATAAGATTTCAGTTGGTTAATAACCTAACCCTAAAAATCTGGTTTTACTGTCTTATTCCTATATTTAAAGCAGTGCATGATTTGTCATTTAAATACTCATGTGTCTTTGAGAAAGATTGCAATTTAGGCTTTCATCTATATAAATAAAATTGAAAATCTGTCTGTCTGTCTGTCTGTTTATCCCATCATCACGGGAGAACGGCTGAACCGAATTTGATGAAATTTTGTGGGTAGCCCAGAAATAGCCCCACTTAAAATTTAGTCTATGTTTGGAGTTTTCACAACCAGTGGTTCTCGAGATATTAGTGAAAAACGAATATTTCGTTTGTCTCATCATCACGAGAGAACGGCTGAATCGAATTTAGTGAAATTTTGTGAGTAGCCTTAAAATAGCCCCCCATAAATTTTGCCCAAGTTTCGAGTTTCTAATACCAGGGGTTGTCGAGATATTAATGAAAAACGGAACTTTATCCTAGGAGATCTACTCTCTAACTCCGTGGTTTATCCAAACGGAAAGGATGAAAATCGTTTGCTTAAAACGTCAACATGAATAAAAACTTCATTTCTGAGCTTAGTGCAAGATTTTTGCATTAATTAGTCACTATCTGAAAGCATGAATTTTTTGAAGCATGAATTTTAATGGAAAATCTAACTCCATGGTCAAGCATTTACTAAACAATGGAAAGTATAAAGAAATCAAAATGGTAATTATTTTTGCATTTTATGGGGAAGAGATCAAAATGGTTATTTAATTTCGCAGTTTCTGAGTAAGATTCTTTCTTATATTATGTTGCTCAGCAACGCAATTAAATTAAATGTGTTTGTTAATATTTGTTATTATTTTTTCTATTTGAATAATAAATAAATAGATGTAAAAATATATTTTGTAAATGAACGGTTTGATTGTTCTTTTAATTATATTAATTACGGACTGTGTACATCACTTTCCTTTATTTTGACAAAGAGTTTTCGAGCTTATATATTGTGTTTAGCTAATAAACTCATATATTGTGTTTAGCCAATAAATTTATTTAGCCAATTGTTGAAACAGAAAAAGAGTAGAACGGGTATATTTTCTAATGCAATTTCAGTGTTTTCATTTAGTGTATGCAAACGGGATAGGATGTTTTATTCTTCAGATCTGCAAATTCAGAGCTATGAATTTCGAGGAATATCGCTAACTTGGCAACTTTTCTTAAACGTTACCAAATTGACGGAAATGTCGATAAATTGATAAAAACGATGCAAATCAATTAAATTCAATTTGTTTTCTCAGAAGAGAGTACTGAAATAATGTTTAGGTTGTATTTGTCGGCCAGTCCATCCATCCTACTTAGAAACACATTTAGCGAATTTTTAAAATGTCACCAAATTGATAAAATGTTTGCAAATCCACAAAAATATAATAAAATTGATAAAATTGCGCTTAATAAATGCAATTAATTATGTTTTGTTAGGGCATAGTATTATGATGATTATTCGTCAATGTGTCGCAAAATGGTTCTACAGTCCCACTTGGTGATAAATTTGGCGATGTTTTAAATTGTCGCTAAATTGACGAAAATGTGGCCAAACTTTCCATGGAGATAGAATTATTCAAACGATAAAATTCCCATCAATTCATTTGAAACAAATGATGTCATGTCGTTTAGCAACGGGTGTAAATCCAATGTGTTTATGCGGCATACGATTTTTATTTAATCTTTTCCGATTTGAATAACAAAGATGTTTATGTAAATTAAATTTCATTGACATTGCATTGTTGACTGGATAATATCAATTACGGTCTACAGATTTAAACATTATTATTATTGGTATTTTCGTAGACTGTTGATTCAGGAAATGATTGATATTTTCATATTAATTCTATGGCATTGTTTTATTATGACAAAAATTGTTAAAACTCACATATTGTACGTTGTGCGAGTAATCTTCTATAAATGCACGGGTTATCTTCTAATCTACGAGAATATAAGTAGTACAGGTATATAGGCATATATTTTGATATATATTGGCATATATTGGAATCAATTACGACATTCTAGTATAAAGATTAGGGGGATAATTGAAATTTTCAATTTATTATGTCATCTGTTTTATTTCGGCAAAGATTTTTTCGACTCATATTGTAATAAGTGTAATCTTCTACTAACATACAGGCATATTTTCTAATCTGCGACAATATAAAATAGTACGGGGATATATATATATATGTATATATATTCCCATATAATTTTAGTGCTCTCATTCTGTCATATATTGGAATCAATTACGGGTTTATTGATATTTTCAATTTATACATGTAATCTACTAATACAGGTTATATCTTCTAATATTCGAATATATAAATACTACGGGGTCCCATACAATTTTAACACTGTTATTTTGAATATATTGATTCAATTACATATTTTTTGTATATTTGCTTTCGAAAGGGGCCAGGATGTTTTATTGTTCAGATCTGCCCGTGAAGATAATTTTGCATGATGAGAACAGATATTCATAAACTTCCCTTTAGGAGCAATAAATTTAATATTTTAACATAATTTGAATATGATTCTGAATTATAAGTATCTTTATATTATATACTCCGTACGAAGAACGGGTATGCTGCTAGTACTGGATAAAAAGACAATATATAAAATAGATTTAACTTGTTTAAATTTTCTAGTATTTGTGGCAAACATGTTATTATATTTATATAGGTCTAACGTTAAATTATTTTTTATATTTCTTATGAAACTGATAACAATAGATGACATTTTTATGTTGAAACCAAAGTAATGTCATAAGCTCCGCAATTAACTGCTAAAAAATGATAAGGCAGTCGTAAATTGAATTTAAATGCAGAAAGTGACTGCGTACAATCAATTAATAATTAAATCACAGCAATGTCTCACTAACGAATGGAGCGATTAGAACGAAATTTGGTACAAAAATTACAATCCGTGGATACGGGAAGCTTATTGTTTTTAAACGCTATCGAACGCTATCGAAACGCTATCAGATCACCCCAAAATCTTTGAATGAAATTTTGCAGAAATCATTAAAAATCAAAATTTTCAATAAAGTTACTATTAAAGTTACTAACTTATGCTTTCTTATGTAATTTTTTATTAGAAAACGAATGATACAAATTTTAGAATGCTAACCTGAACTGTTCTCGAAATATTGCACATTTTTCAAATAAATTTGTCGAAAAATAATAAATATTAATAAAAAGTAAAAAATATTGTAAAATGCTGTTGCTTTTCAATTGTAATATTATGCGATAAATTTATTTACACCATTCTCGTGGAGTTAGCTCGTTCCATGCACGGGAGGAGATACTTTAGGTAATGGTTTTATATTTGAATGCTATTAGTTATTTATCGCTATAAGAATAATTTTGCGAAATATCGCCAAATTGTCGACTTTTTAAAGATATTGCTAAAGTGGTAAAAATGTCACTCAGTTGATAAAAATGACGCCCAGTTGACAAAAATGTCGCCGAATTGAAAAAATGATGCTAAAACAATGAAAATGATAACTAAATGATGACAATTTAATATTTTGGAAAGAATAAAAAAGTCTATTATAGGAATGGCCTATTTTTCAGTCCGTAAAAATTGGCAAAATTTTGGCAAAATATTGGCAACTTGGTGGCATTTTAGATGTTGCAATTTGATGAAACTGCAACCTAATTGATAAAAATGTCGCCTACTTGATAAAAGTATTTCCAAATTGATAAAAATAACGTTAAAGCAATGAAGATGAAGACGCATTGTTGAAAATGTATTATCTTTGAAATAACATAAGATTCGACTATGAGAATAACTATGAGAACAACATTTGTACGTCCATAATATGTGGCGAAAAATTTGGCGGGATGCCGCTAACTTGGAAACGATTTAAATGCTACCAAATTGACGGAAAAGTCTCCAAATTAATAAAAATGTCACCAAACTGATAAAAATGCCACCAAATCGATATTAATGACGCTAAATGGGAGGTAATGTTTTGTTAATTTTCAATTCCGTAATATGACTGATTATGATATAATAAGAAATGTTCTTCTCTGCATTTTTTTATAACACTTAGACATACATTTGGAAAACTTGATTAATAATCTTGAGAATTATAGCCGCACCTCCCAGGGTCGCGCTAGCTCAGTTGTTAGAGCGCGGGAATTGCGCTCGGTCGGCCCGGGTTCGATTCCCTCCGCTGCCAAAACTGCCGCCATGTTCACGCGGAGTACGATCACTCTAACCATATGGATCCGTAAATCCTACCGAGAGGTTGGTGGTAGGGGAAGGAGGGTACGGTCCCTGTGTATGCCTCCCCCACTGGGTTCCGGTCTAAATTGTGTGGATCTTCCCGGTCGTCCAAACGGTTACCTTACACCTTTCTGGTAGGTCGGACGGTGTGGGTCTCAAACCCCCCCCCCCACTCACACACACACATACTGATGAAACCGCCGTCAAAATTACCAACCAAGTTAATGAAAATGGGGCCTAATTGCGGTCAAATTATTATTCAAATATTTTGATATATGGACTATATTGCTATAAATAGGAAGCTAGCAATATTGATAATTGTTAATTTAGAATTGCGTGAAATATAAGTTAATTTGGTATGGAATATTTTTGCATGTTTTTACCCGTAAAAGCGTCAAATGTACAACTCAATGTTCGAAACACTGTGCCACAGATATTATACATCAATTTGCCACTGTTAAAAAAATAAATTCATTGTATTATATAAGTAAAGCCATGTTCTGCCCACTTCAAATTGTTTGTCCTATGCTGTTTGTTCCTTTTCCCTTATAACCATGTAGCGGCGACCCCCCCCCCCCCCCCCCAAATAGCGAGATTGAAATCGTGTCAAAATATCGTTGGTGTATATAATCGTGTCTGCGATAATGTACATATAATAAACATTAGATGTATATTATCGTAGTTTTGATCATTTTTGAAGTGTGACATTGTAGGTCGGTAAATTACACTAATTCAAATAAATTCGAATTTTCTCCAATTCCTATATTAAAATTATTACATGCCTTTCCATTAAGGAGGTCAGTATTAAATATCACTTTCTCAAATTATGCATTATATATTACTTACCTTTTAAAACTGTTGAAATTAATAGCACAATATTTAAATTTTTGCTAATTTTTATATTTTTCTAGAGTTAAAAACACGCATGATTTATTTTGTTTATCTCATTTTTGGGATTCTTTGTTTTCATCCCAAAGATTATATTATTACTTTCCTTATATACATAATATTGGGACGGAGTCGAAAATTTGAATTCGAGTTTTCGACGGGAAAGCAAGTTTCAAGCATCCCTGATCACGAATCAAACATTTTTAAGGTGATGTCTGTGTGTGTGTGTGCGTGTGTGTGCGCGTGTGAAAGTATGTGTGTATGTGTTGTTGTTGAAACCCAGACCGTCCGACCTACCAGAAAGGTGTAAGGTAACTGTTTGGACGGCCGGGAAGTGCCACCCAATTTGGACCGGAACCCAGTGGGGGAGGCATCCACAGGGACCGTACCCTCCTTCCCCTACCAACAACCTCTCGGAAGGACTTTCGGACCCACATGTTTAACGTGATCGTACTCCGCATGAACACGGCGGCAGTTTTGGCAGTGGCTGGAATCGAACCCGGGCCTACCGACTGTGTGTGTGTGTGTGTGTGTGTGTCGGTGAAAAAATCATCAAAAATCAAAACCTTTAATACAGTTACGCAAACTGACATTTCTTATGCAATTTTTCCGTAGAAAACGATTGACATAAACTTTAGAACGGTAGCAGGAACCGTTCTCGAGATATATGACATTTTTCAAATAAATTTATCAAAAAATCCCATAAATTAAAAATATATATATATTAACTGTTGTGAAACATATTCACTTTTCATATGTAATGTCATGCGATAAATTTAGTGACATTATTTTAATGGATCTTGCTCGTGCCGTTCATGAGAAAATACATTTTGAGTAATACTTTTGTATTTGAACGCCAATAGTCATTTATCTGCTATAAGAATAACTTATTTCTCCTTCCATAACGCTTGCCGAGATTTTGGCGACGAATTTGGCGGATTGTTGCCAACTTGGCGACATTTTTAAATGTTGCCAAAATAACGAAAATCTCGCCAAATGGTTAAAAGTGACGCAAAATCAATGAAAATGACGACTAATTGACGAAAATTCAATATCTTGAAAAGAATATAAGTATCTACTATAAGCTATTTGCTGTAAAAGTAGTAAATACATTGCATGATATAAAGAACGTCATGTGCTGCCCACATCAGATTTTTTTAATTTCGATGTGATGATAAACTTCAATTGGATGACATACTTCTACAATTGAGCATATTGCTATACGATAGCATACACATAACTGATGATGAAAAAACATAAAATTGACTGTAAATTATAGTAAGTGTTATATTTATATTGCATCGTAAACATAGAATTTAATAAGTGCATACAGTTACGAACATATAAAAGGTTTTTGCGGAATGTTGCCTTTACCCTGGGAGAAATCACACTTATAGGCAAATATTTCTTTATTTAAAGATTTGGGTTACTTGTCTTTGGCGAGGAATTGGTATTATTGGTGCTAAATTTGGAAAAATACCCCCAACTAGGCGACTTTGGACGTGTTTTGTAAGCAACTCGAATTTTCTCTTTATATCAAGTGCTCTCCAAGACACACCCACATTTCTAGAAATATTGCATATGGAAAATGTATATCGGAGTCATCATGGAATCGACCATTGTTGACGTAATCGAGTGAAAGTGAATTGTGACATACGTCAGTGTGTTGAGAACAGAATTAGTTGTTTCGTGAATTAGTTGAGCATTTAATTGCTGTTTCATTGTACCTGCCATATGTTTTGTAAGACAACTATAGAGTTATTAGATGTATATTGGCCCTGTTTACGCTTATAAGTACTTTGATTAAAAATGTTATCCAGAAATCTGGACTCATTTTTGTGTCCTGAGCATAGACACACGAATTCCAGAGGTTACGTCATAACAACATTACATAGCCGAACATAACCGAGTAATTCAAAAGTGTATAAAAATACATTTACAAAAATTTCAAAAAAACAATCCATTAATTAGTAAGAATTCTAGTAATTTTGGATGCTCAAGCGGTCAATCCACAGGCAACTTCGCATGCATGCATTGAAGAACAACTAAATAAGATTAAATTATTTAAAATAATATATTTAATAATATAGTTTAAGTGATAAAATAGAAAACATGATACTGTTACCACTGGTTTACCTGTAATCAGTTCACTTATAAAACTATTCAGAAACTTGTTTAAGGATGTACGATACATAGTATGAAATAATTTGAGTCAGTTGCATGCCAATTTATAGTAATTTAACCTTCATACGTTGTTCAAATTTAGTATACACCTAAGGTGTTCGGGTCAAAAATGACCCATGGTGTAATTTTCAATATTATTGAATTGAAATCACATTTTATAAATATTAGTAATGTATATATATTATATATGTAATGTAAATATGTGATATATGTAATGTAAATATATGATATATGTAATGTAAATATATAATATATATAAATGTAATGCAATATATAATTATATAATGTAATTCAATCATTCATTCCTGCAAATCACTCTGTAAACTTTCAAATACAATTCAATGAAGTATTTTTCCTGTATTTATTGCATATATTTATTTTATATAGTAGATATTTTTATATTTTAGAACATTCGTTTGATGAAAGTAAAATTACACAGTACAGGCTAAATATTTGTGAAATATTTAGTTTACTGCCAACAATACAATTCTGGAAGTTGTTCCGTATATTACAATTGTTACACACTTGAATGAAATGTTTCTTACAAGTAAACTGTCCCCATTTGAAACACTTTACATAACTTGTGTTGTCAGTCTGTGGGCACAAGTGACATCTTCCCCTTTTGCCAGCAGTTACTACACTTCCGGATGCTTCAGGTCGGGATTCAGGTTGTCCTGAGTTTCGAATATTCACCTCCAATTCTCGGGCTGCCCTTGCTCTTGGCAGATGTTTTCTTCCGTCAATGTGGCGGTTTACAAAGTCATGTCAAGCTTCTCAATGGAGATTCTCCTTTTGCGAAATGACCTTATCTTCCACGTTGGATTGATCTTGATAGACAATAAGAATGCATTATACGCGGAAATGTCCAGTATGTTGGAGAAAACTAAAATGGGCCATCTGTTTGTCTTCCTCCGACAGGAATAGTGGGAGACCAGTTTATCTAACGTGTCTATCCTTCCTTTGGTGCTGTTATAGTCCAAAATAATTTGCGCTGTCTTTGTGTTTGTGTCTAGTGTTTTACTGTCATGGTGAAGAATGCTCTGGAGAACCACACACTTGCCTCTCTTCGGGATATACGATACAAGAGTTGTATCCTTCGTGAATGCAAATCTCGATGTGTAGTTTGGGGCTTTTTTGCAAGCAACTGTGGAGGAATTGTTAGCTTATTCCTTCTCATTGTTCCAATCACTGTCAGTTTTTTTTCAGAAGAAGCTGTTCAAATTCATACGACGTGAAACAGCTATCACATATTACATTATGTTCATTCAAACCTTGAACTAGATCGTTGACAATCCTGAGACCTTGGTTTCGTTCTGGTGCAGAACCAGACTTCTTTTCAAGGTAGGGATGTATATTCCAGACATAATGGGTAGCGTTATCACAAAGTACCCAAAATTTTATGCCGTGCATGGCTGGTTTCATGCTTATGTACTGGCGGAATGAGCACCTTCCTCGGAAAGCTACCAGTTGTTCATCCACAGTAACGTACATTTCAGGGTTATACAATTGTCACAGCAATAATAATTAATAGGGGCATTATCACAGTAATAATAATTGAATAATATATTGGATTTTATATATTTTATTTTTCTTATGCACTGAAAATTCAACACGGGTCAAAATTGACCCGAACGACTTATGTGTTACAATTTTTACTGTAAAAAAAGTACCATTTGAAAAAAAAAATTACACATAACTGAATATTTACTATGACTATGAAAATAAAGTAACAAACTATTTTTGAAAAATTCCCAAAACTATAATAGATCTATACAAAATAAATTTGATATGGGTCAAAAAAGACCCGAACACTGTAGGAAGGTTAAATGTTTCTCCTCAACTTTTTACATATCATTGTTTCTGCGTTTTACTTAGTTGCAAAGTTAAGTGCAAACTTTCAGCTATATACAGGTAAAGAAAATTTAGAAAATAAATTATAATTATAAATTATAATTATTTAGAAAATAAATTACACTTTCGATTATTAGTTTTCTGAAAATTTTTATTTCGTGAAACTGATGCTGTATTTCACCCGTAAATTAAGAATGAAGATGTATTCATGACCACGCATATCAACAATTTAATTTAAATGTGACGAAACAATTTTTATTTTAATATTATATCTTACAGTTTGGTAAAACAATTTATTTTATTACCTTTTAAATCAGCATTCTGGTGTATTTTTATATTTTAGAAGTTAGTTTTAACCGTAACTCTAAAGCACTGTGTCAGGAATTCCTTCTTCTAAGTAATGGAGAGGAAAACGTTCGAGTTTCGAATTGAAATTGTGTGGAAATGTTCAATGGTCCTCAAAATCGGTTTAGGGCAAACAATCCTGCCGAATATAATATATTTTTATTATAAATGTTCAAAATGTGTATATTTAATGTTACATTTTTAAAACAATTTTTACTGCTATTAATTGTGTTGATTCTTTTATATTTCGCCTTGATGTCAACGTGTTAACCTCATCATATGAATATGAGTTGTGTGAAGTGCATTGTCCTGAACCCGTTCCTGCAACCACCTACAGTCATATTATCCCCATGAACGTTCGGACATCTGACTTCTCTACATAATTTATTTATTTATTTATTTATTAAAAAACATGCTACAGGAGTAATCCCAGTAACAGCAGATGAAACACTTCCCAACTCTAAATTTATTTAAACATTGCTAAAATGCGATACATTCATTCAATGGTAAAGTTTTTGAAATTATCACAATACTGCAATAATTAGTTATATTTGAAAATTTAAAACTTTTTGAATTTATATTTGAAATTTATATTTATTATTTTATATTTGAAAAAAAAAACTAAATTCAAATGACGTCATTGAAATATAAATCGCCTGGTTATCTGTGTAACAGCAGTAAATATATCATTCATACATTTTTATTTCATTCATCACAGTACTGCAATAATTTATTATATTTAAAAATTTAAAACCATGGAGGTAAGAGTAATCTAACTGTATGCATAAAATTTCATCGAAGAAGTCTCCGATTAAATCGTCTGTTTCTCTTTGTAAAATCAATGAATGTTTCATACATATCATTGATTTTATCATCTACATTGTAAATTCCAGAACAAAATAATTTTTCGTTAAAGAAATTCAGCAATTCTTATATAGTTCATCTTACAGCCTAATCTGTTTATGTTCTCCATAAGTAAAAATTAGGTTTCGTTGTAGAAATAATAAAAGTTTGATGATCATTTAAACTCACATAGTATATTGTAATTGTGCTATTGCAGAATACAGATGCACAGAAATGAAGTAAAAATAAAGCGGTTTTAGGACGGATTCAACAATAAATGTAAATGAAAAAGAACTTTAAAAATTACAATTTTGACACAAAATGTATGGTATTGATAATTTAAACTCAAATATATTGTAATTACGCTGTTTCAGAATACAGATGCAAAGAAATCAGACAAAAATAAAGCGGTTTTAGGACGGATACAACACTAAATATAATCAAAAGGAATTTTAAAAATCACGATTTTGACACAAGATGGATGTCATAATATATTTTGAAGTGGGTCACGTGATCTCTTCATATAATGGTCACGTGATCTTCGGATATAATGGGTGTAATTAATATTTTAATTTTTATTTAAAAAACTGATTAATATATTTTGCTGAAATTTATTTTATATATTTTATGGGATAAATTAAATATTTCCTGAAACTTTCGAAGCAATTTGTGAATTTTAAATTTGCTTAAAAAATGTTTGAAAAAATTTGTTCCATAAGGTTCAATGTATTTCATTTATTTAGCATGAGTTCAATCCAAAACTAATTGGGTGACATTATTTATTTATATGTCCATAGGTCCCACAGACCGTCTGAACAACATACTAAAATTTTATTTTGATAAAACAATTTTTACTGCAGTTATCGTGCTAAGGACAGACAGACAGACAGAATGAACAAAGTCATAAACACTTTTTAACTATGTTGTAAAGTGTTGAAAAACCAAATAGTATAAAATCATAAAGACACAAAAAATTATAATAAATGACTTTTAAGAATAGTTAGAGAAGAAAATAAATACCGAAGTCATCAAGCAAACTATGGTAGAGTCTTCAGAAATTGTTTACTGCACATTGATTCCCAACACCAATTCAAAACATCCTCTCAACGAACAAACTTCTATCCCGAGAATTAAAACTGGGAACACGAGAATCAATCCCACCCAGACGAGAAGAAGAGTCAACCCTACCACCGATGAGACCCATAAAAAAAGAAAACAAAATAAAATTCCTTCTTATATGATGATATCTATAACTATCTAATTTCTCTATATTCCTCGATATAAATAATTATTATACGACTTTCGATCAATATTGTGAATTATGAACAATGCGATAAGAATTATCACAATGTTCATATATAATATGGTCATATTATATATGAACAATGCGATGTCTTATCGCATTGTTCATATATAATATGACATTGTTCATATTATATATGAACAATGCGATAAGAATGCGATAAGAATAGAAGAAGAAGATGCTAAACTTAATATTTAGAACTTAACTAAGATATACTGAATTTCATTAAGTTTGCGACATTTTTCAAAAATCGTTATATAACGATATTTCACCAAACTGTGTTGCCTCGCCTATTCCGGGCCTCTAACCATGAACATGTGGAGGTGCTCTTCTGGGATTAACAAGCCATTTCATCTGTGTTGGAAGTATTGCGTTTTTTTAAATTCAATTGTGGTGCAAATATGTGTATATTAATGTAACTATAATTGTATCAGTATAAGTTGGAAAAATCACTTTACTATATCCTCTCGTGATTAAATTAATTAAAATATTAATTAACGATTACCGTAATAACTCAGTACACAGGAGGTCGAGTTAGCTACGTTTAAAGTGCATAATATTTGTGTATTAGTAGTGTGACGCATAATTTATGAGTATAATAAAAGTGTTAGTGGCCACAGAATCGATTGTTTTTCTTAATCCAACGCAATGTACTCAATATTTTCAGATTCCAAGTGTACTATTACTGAGTCAACTGGGGAACACTGTTGGTAAGTGTTAACGCACCAAGAAGGACTTGTTCGATTGGGATAACAATTGGTGGATGTGAAGAACATACATAGAAAAAGAAACGATTAAAATTTCAGAACAATTTAATGATTTAGAGTTTGACCGTATACAAACGGAGGAAGTCAATCAGGCGTTAGTCCACCTGTGGCCTGGATGCAAGATGTCACCCGGCGTGGCATATACTGATAAATTTCGCAGATGGTGTCCTGCGGAAGGTCTTGCCAAATTGGCTCCGACTGTATACTAACATAAAATAGATTATTTTTAAAAATATAATTAGATTATTTTTATAGAAGTTATTTATATTATTTCCAAAGTATTGAATTTTCGTCAATGAGTCGTCATTTTCATTTATTTAGTGTCATTTTTACCCATTTGTCGAGGCTTTCGTTAATTTAGCAACATTTAAAAAAGTCGCCAAGTTGGCGACATTCCACCAAATTCGTCGCCAAAATCTCGCCATTGTACGGAGAAATAAGTTATTCTTGCAGCAGATAAATGATTATTGGCGTTCAAATACAAAATTATTACTCAAAGTATATTTTTTCATGAATGGAACGAGCTAGATCCAGGAGAATGATGTCACCCAATGTATCGCATGGTATTACATATGAAAAGTGAACATGTTTCTCAATTGAAAATATATTTGTTTTATTTTTTATAACTTTTTGATAATTTTGTTAAAAATGTGCAATATCTCGGGAACGGTTCATGTTAGCATTCTGAAATTTATGTCAATCGTTTTCTAATGAAAAATTACATACGAAATGTCTATTTGCTTAACTTTATTAAAGGTTTTGATATTTTGTCTAATGTTTCAAAATTTCACTCGAAAATTTAGGTGGGTTCTGAACATTCGATTGCATATAAAAACAATAGACTTCCAGTGTTTACGGATTGTAATTTTTGTACCAAATTCCGTTCGAATCATTCCATTCGTTCGTCAGTTATCGTTTCCACAGACTCACTGACTCACACACACACACACACACATACTTTCACACACACACACAGACATCACTTCAAAAATATTCGATTCGTGATCAAATTTGCTTGAAACGTGCTCTCCCGTCGAAAATTCGAATTTGAATTTCGACCCCGTCACAATACTTTCCTTATACATTATTGTATATAAGGAAAGTAATAATTCTTTATTGGTAATCAAATTTTCAGATATTTAACTTTTGAATTATTTTTGCAACCTTAAATTTTAAAATGAAAATAATACTCTCACATTCAATTATTCATATTTAACTGGTAGTAAGTTGTCATTCACTTGCAATATTACCTAACTAATGTATTATAATGTTGATCATTTGCAAGTGAAATCTTGTATATTATATTTATTTATCAAACCTCAAACGAAACTCAAAAACGCCGTGTCAGGGATTTCTTCTGTAACGTAATGGAGGGGCAAACGTTCACATTCGAAATCGCAATCGTGTGGAAATGTTCAATGGCCACCAAAATCACTTTAGTGGAAACACAAAACGAGTCTTTCCTTGCCCAGTACATCGATATCTTGAATGTTCAGAATGCCAATACTTTAGCGTAATGATTTAAAATTACTTTCTGCAGTATCTTTGGGGTAACCTATCATTATCCAATGATTTCTTCTGAAACTTTACTAAACTTCAACAAAAGTAATTTATCATAACTCGTCTGTACAAATCTTTATATATATATATATATATATATATATATATATATATATATATATATATATATATATATATTTATATATATATATATATATATATATATATATATATATATATTTATATATATATATATATATATATATATATATATATATATATATATTGTAAGGTCACAACCCCTTACCGCCATTAAGTAAGCTTCTCGCTAAGCCTTCCTTCTTTTTTCAATTCTAAAATTATTTTTATACTTTTTATATTTCTATCGTGTGTAGTATTTGTAGCTGCTTTGCGCATATATGCTATAACACTTCAAAATCTTTAATAACTTCCATTTTCCATTTTATATATTATATATATATATACATATATATATATATATCTTTCTAATAGAATTGTTGCAAATTTATATGATAAAAAAGACTTTTATAATTTTAATATTAATAAAATCTTA